>JAJTTS010000005.1:672992-1075179 GCA_036971165.1 Arthrobotrys iridis
CGACCTTACGACTTCTCTCTTTTTTCTCTATAAACTTTAGTCCTCTTATCACCCGCTGGAGAGTTCGTGCCTTTTCCTTCTTCTCTCTCTTACCCTCTTTTTTATTTATTGGATCAGATCAGATCAGATCAAGACCAGCCGGGTCGGGTCGAATCAGGTTCAGGTCGAGTTGAATTGAGTTGAGTTGGGTTGGGTTGAGTTGAGCGCGGGCCAACAACAGCCACAACACATCGCCAGCATCCGACCATCTCCATTTCCCGTTCCTCGCACACCACACACCACCGGCCTCTCTCTCGCCAGCAGACCAGACCCTCTTATTCATCATCAACCACCACCACTACCCACCACTACCCACCACCACCCACCACCAAACTATCACCACCACCGTCATCATCATCAACATCAAAATCAACATCACCAACTCTACTTCTCGCTGCCTTGCCGACTTCCTCATCTCTTCTCTCTCCCTGCCATACACATCCGTTATTCCTCTTATTCCTCTTTTTTCCCATCCTCTCCGACGGGGTTTGGCCTTGTTTGCCAGGTAAGGTGGTTCGTCCGTTCGTTCGTTCGTTCGTTGGTCCGTCCTGCTGTTCTTCCTTCCTTCCTTCATTTCGCCCTTCGCATGTTGTATTCCTGTGGATTGTTATCCCTTCGTCCCCCCGTCGTTTCCTCCCGCCGCCGACGACTCGCTGTCCAAGTAGGTAGTAGATAGATAGATTCTCACTTATCTCCAGCCGTGATTTTATCTTCACCGTTCATCTTCATCCACTTCCGCCTTTGTTCCGTTCGTTGTTCGTTGTTCTGTTTTCCAACACCGCCGGCCTGGTTCCTTGGCCCCGTCGCTGGTGCTGCTGGTGCTGGTGCTGGTGCTGGTGCTGGTGCGTGCGCTCGCTCGCTCACTCGCCCGTGTGGTTTTCTGTTCGGGGTGGGGACTTTTTCTCCCTCTCGTCCTTTCTCCCTCTCTCTCACTCTTCCTCTCTTTCAATCCTTGCGACCCAGATCCTTTCCTTGTATTCATTCATTCGTCCGGGTCCCGTTTCTGTACCACGCCCTCGCCCTCGCTCACCTCCAACTTCTCTCCTGTTATTCCTGGCGTGCCGCATGGTTCGCACTCCCACCGTGTTTTTCGCACGTTTTCTCTCTCGCCCTCTCTCTCGCTCACAATTCGTCTCTGCAGCATCCGCTCTAACACTCCGATCTTTTCCCGTGTAGATTTTTCGATATCTCCATTTTCCATTTTATTTGACCTCGCAGAAGGCAGCATATATTTTTGGTTTAAGCGCGTCTGCAACCACCAGCGTCTATTCTGGCCCAATCAGTCCGGTCCGACCATTCGCTTTGATTCTCACGACTCTTTCGCCGACATTCCCGTCCTTCCATCCACCTTCTTCGCCACCGGTGACACATACACACACACATATACACAACGTCGTCGACGGTCTCTTTTCGGGTCTATACCCTTCCCTCAACCCTCGCAGGCTTGCTCCTTTACCCTTCCGTCCGTGTTCCCGATCCCTTCACGCAAACACCATCACCCCTGGCATAGAACTACAACCCACCCTTTCTTGCCACAATCGGGTCGTTTCGTGAATAGGCAACGTTAGGAAGCGTTCCTATTCTTTCTCTCCACCGGATCCACGATGATGGCACAGGCGTACCCTCATCCGGTGCAGCTGAATGCCGTACCCCAACACGCAGTTCAACCGCAAATGCACGCTGGTCCGCCGGTCCAGCCTAATGCTGTTGCCATGCAACATCTAAATCCACATCAGGGCCTCGCTCCAGGCATGACCCCCCAGTTAATGCAAGGGCAACAGTTCGCTCCAAGTAAGTCAGAACAACTCCCCTCTCACAGCCCCCCCACCTCCTACTCATTCACAGTTCTCTGTTCCTCACTTTTCCCCACCCTCATCCTCTTTCCCTTGTCATTGCGAAAGATCATGTAAACTTCTGAAGCCACCTCCGAATCTTCGCGGGAAACATCTTCATTCTTTCCCTCTCCCCCGCCCTCTCTCTCTCTCTCTCTCTTGGTCCGACAATGACAAACACCACTATAAAAATAAAAATAAAAACATAAAAACATAAAAAATCAAGAAGAAAAAAAAAATACAATAAACCCCCACCGCTTGAAACTTCTCTCGGATGCGCGAATTGATTGAAAATTTACTGTGACCCGCTAACCAAACCGCTTGCTTTCTCTCTCCCGCGAATCATAGTGATGCCAAATATTAATATGCATCCAGGGCTATTACATCAATATCAGAGAAGAGCGGCAACTCTAGGTGAGTTACTATTCCGTCCATCCCTCCCTCTATAGCAGGTCATCAGGGGAATCCGTTGCTAACTGTCTCGTTTTATCCAAGGTCATGCCGGGTTTCCAGGCGGACAGGTTGCTACCGCCTCCATGCCAGCACATTTACAAGTAAGCATGGCTCCCACGTTTTTTTTATTCTTCTCTTCTTCTTCTATCTTCATTTGTGAATGAGGCTTTTCATACCGCGAGACCAGCCTGTTCACATATTTATTCTCTCTTTTAGCAACTACATCAACAGCGAATGATGACGCAGCAGCAGCAGCAAATGATGGCGCATCAGGCCCAGCAGGCCCAGCAGGCCCAGCAGAACGCTGCCGCTCTTAATATGCAGCAACAGCATCAACAGCAGCAACAGCATCAGCATCAGCAGGCCCAGATGCAACAGCAGCTGCAAGCAGCACAAATCCAACAGGCCGCTCAGTTACAAGCCGCTCACATACAGCAGGCTCACGCTCAGCAACAACAACAACAGGCGCAGGCGGCACAGGCACAGGCTCAAGCAGTGCAACAGGCGCAGGCTCAGGCGCAAGCCCAACAACACCACCAACAGCAGCAGCAGCAACAGCAGCAACAGCAGCAACAGCAACAGCAACAGCAGCAGCAGCAGCAGCAGCAGCAGCAGCAATCGCAACCAAACTCTCAGCAGCCTACCCAGCAGCAGACAATGCAGAATATCCAGCAGCAGCAACAGGCACAAGCACAACAAGCCGCAGCCCAGCAACAGCAGCAGCAGCAGCAGCATCAACAGCATCAACAGCAGCAACCGACGCCTCAGCAGACCCCACAGCCTAACCAAGCCAACCCTCAATCTCAGGGCCCGAACGCCCAGCAGCAGCATCAACAACAACAGATGGCACTAGCCGCTGCCCAGCACCAACACGCCCAGCAGCAGCACGCCCAACAGCAGGCCTTGATGCGGCCTCAGCAGTATGTTGCCGCACACTATGGACCCGCCTCGAACATATTACTAACGGCCTCACCCAGGAAAATTGGCCCTGGTGTTGTCAAGTTGCTACAGTTCTGCGACCATCTTGGCTCTTCAGAAGGCAATAAACGAGATCTCAACCATTGGCGAAAATTTGTCAACGAATTTTATTCTCACTCCGGCGTTATGCGACATAATCTGTGGCGACCCAAAACCAGAGAAACGAAGAGATTCGAGATAACGACGCCGGTACTTGCACGGTACTACTACTCCTTATACGAATACGGCATCAAGAACATCCAGCTTGTAATGGAAAATGCGCGGGAACGGGAGATGAGCGGGCAGACGATAGTGGAGAGCAAGACGAGCTTTATCTACTGGTTCGAAAATGGGACCCAGGTTGTCGCAACCGGAACACTCCGCGCCCAGTTAAATGTGGCATTTCAGATCGATTGTATGGAATTCGATACCACCGAGCACACCGAATACATCCCAAGAATCATTTTCACAAACACCATCCGTTCGTTAACAAGTTCGCCGGATCAGAAGGCCTCGCCCAGAGTAAATGCGAAGGGCCTTGGGAAGAGACAGCAGCTACATCAACCGCCCCCGCCCCCGTCGATTTCGATACCGGAAAGCCCGATTGGTGAATGGGGTGTTCCTGATAAGGTCTTCAAGCTTTTGGAGGTAAGATTCAGAAAAAATTTTCCGCCCTGGCTTCTCTTTAACATACACTAACAAATGAGACAGTTGGGAGAAACATTGTCGAGTATGAGGGATCTTTTCGTTTTCTCGCAGCAGAATCCTAGCTTGGAACCCAAGCAGGTCTTGCAGGCCTATGTACATCAGTTCCAACAACAGATCGCCCAGCAGCAGCAGATGGCACAAGCTCAACAGGCGAATGCACAGGCTGCAGCGGCACATATGCAGCAGCAGCAGCAAATGCTAGGAATGGGAACTCCGCATATGGCTAACGCGGTACCTCCGGGCATTCATCACGGATCGCCGGCGATGCCCAACTCGCCCCACTTATCCCAAAACGGTATCCCCGGAGCCACACCTTCCCCTGCGCAGGCTCATCTGCAAGCTCCCGGCATGGCAGCCCAGCACTCTCAGCAGCATCACGGAGCCAACGGAGCTAATGGCGCGACACCAGTCAACCCCAATACCAGCCCAAACGTAACGGGTAAGCGTAGGAGAGCCAGCACGGCCGGCGTTAAAACCGAAACCGCTGAGGACGGCGAACCTGTGCCTCCACCTGCGAAGGTGAAGGCGAGTCCAAGGACCGGCAATGCGAACAAGCGACAGAAGCAGGCATCGTGACGCTGAGTCGGTCTGGTCGCTTTATTCTCTTTGCTTGACGACGCTTTTGCTCCTTGCTTGCCTGCAGTCTGATGTGACACGATATACCCCGGTCTGCGAATACCCGTCGACGTTCTTTCATTATTTTACTCACGAACGAGGCCTTCTGTTTTTCAAGCAGCTGTAGATGACGTTTCTGATAATGAGTACACGCATTTATATATCATATCCCCTTCGATTTATACAACCCTCCTCTTCGCATACAACTGCGACCTTTCTATCGCCATATTATCCGACACGCACATACACACACAAATACAAACATCATCATCGATTCCGGCGAATCCAACATCTCGTCTTGTCGCAATGTTCCAGTCGCCTTTTTTTTTTACCTCCGATTTTACTGTTCTGGCCGCGTAGCATCGTGCATATTGTGCTTTTTGGGTATTGCTTTTTCCTTCTCATTTCTCTGCATACGTTTCCCGGCTTGAACGGATAATCTAATACTTTTCCTCCCCTTTCTGTTCTCCTCATATACCTCGGTTTCTTGGGCTTTCCTTTTACTGTATTCAGGTTTATCGGATGGGTCCTTCTTCTCTCTCTCTCTCTCTCTTCGTTCAATATCTCTTCTCTTTGACACCTGTGTATAGAGAACCCGCTCAAAAAACAAAGGAAATATTTTTATCAATTCCTCCTACCCCCTCGCTGAGTTCAAGTTCCTGTCTATATCCTTTTCCCCTGAATTGCGAACAACCAAAAAACGGCTGGACTTTTATCATCCTTTCCGGATTTCTTTTTTTCTTTTATCTTTCTAAATTTTGGTTTTATATATCGGATTGGGGTTGCTTTGCTATTTTCACACCAAAAAATCTACTCAAGGTATTTACTTTTTCTGTTTCTTTTTTCGCCAAAAATTCGAGTGTCTGATGGGTTATTTCATACCTTGCTGTCTGGTCGTTCATGTCCCCCGACTTTCCCCCCGCCTTCACCTTTTCTACATTTAATTAATCCCTTTTATTCGTGGATAGCGGGCGTTGAAACTGCTTGATATTCTTTGAAAGGTTTTTTTCTTCTATCTTGCCAGTAAGTTGTTTATATAAGACGTCTCTTTTTTTTTTCTGTCGACTATATCCCGTATCTTTCCAATATTTTTTATTTTTCCATTCTCGTTTTTGATATATAGTCTATCTGGTTTTCTTTCTTCTTCTTCTTTTTATTGTGCGTGCGGAAAGGTACCAAACAGAATCTACACCGGGTCTTATATCTCCCTTTTCGATCTAACATCCATCTTGGGTTTATACCGTGACCATTTCTGATATACACAAGTCCGATGAGGCTTTCTCTTTCGTTCCCTACCATTGCAGAGCGCTAAAGTAAGTTTTATAACATCAACAATAGATATGATATAATATAAAAAATGAAAATGAAGATGAAAATAAAGTTAAATAAAAAATCTCTACAAAGGTCCACTGGCCCCGCTGCTCCTCCAAGCGCTCAGGATCAATGTCGCGATATCCTCAACTCCGACGCCGTGCTTGACCTGGGCAAAGATGGTGGGCCCGCCTTCTCTGATCTTTTTGGCGTCGCGGTCCATGACTTCGAGAGATGCGCCGACGTAGGGTGCCAGGTCCGTCTTGTTGATCACGAGCAGGTCGGACTGTGTGATACCCGGACCGCCTTTTCGAGGGATCTTGTCGCCGCCGGAGACATCGATCTTTAATTTTTTTTTTTCAAAAACGTGTTAGATTTAGATTGTTTAGGTTTTTTGGTGGTTATATTTTGTGAAAAATTTTTGTTAAGAGGTAAAAGGGAAGGAGGAATGGGACGAAGACTAACGACGTATATTATAAAATCCGCCAACTCCCTGCTATAATTCGCCGCCAGGTTATCCCCGCCACTCTCGATCAACAACAGCTGAGTTCCGAACTCTCGGTGTAAATCTTCCAGAGCCGCCAGGTTTTGCGAGATATCCTCGCGGACGGCGGCGTGCGGACAGCCTCCCGTTTCGATGGCCCGGATTCGTTCGGCGGGGAGGGCGTCGTTGCGGACGAGGAACTCCTGGTCCTCGCGGGTGAAGATGTCGTTCGTCACGGCGGCGATGTTGTAGCTATTGCGCAGTTGCAGGCAGAGGGCGAGCATCAATGCGGTTTTTCCGGAGCCGACGGGGCTGTTGTGGGGGGGGGGAGCTCCGTCGAAATTTTTACATGTTTTTGTCAGTTAAAAGAATTTTTTAAAAAATTTTTTTTTTTTTAATGTTGAAAAGAAATTTGGGATAATCCAATTGGGGAAGAGTGGAAGAAAGAAAAAAAAAAAATTTATAGCCTTGATGGTGATTCTGATAGGCAAAAAAAGGGCATCATGAGGCCTCGGTGATCGTGCGAAGTGTTATACTCCTAAAATGGCCAATGCCATGCATGATTCCTTATATGTATATATATATGCACGCTAGGGTTTCCCGTTTACGTTACATAAACTTAAATCCATCAAATGGATGTTTTTTTAAAAAGAAAAGAAAGAAATAAATAAGGTAAAGAAGGAAAAGAAGAAAAAAAAAAAAGTAATAACGTACCCACCGATCCCCACGGTGAAAGCCCTCTCCTTGAAGTTCCTGCCCTCGACAATCGGCAGCTCGCGGGCGAGGTATGAACCGGGTCCGTCGAGGATCTCGTGCGAGTGGCCGTGCTCCTGAGCATTGAAGGCGTGGTCATGGGAGTGCGAGTGTCCGCCGCCGCTGGCGTCGTGGGAGTGCGTGTGGGACATTTTTCCGATTATAATCGTAGTACCTAAGTAGGGTATTCTTTTCAAGCTTAAGAAGGGCACGTGGGTTGATATGCGGACGGGTATTCGCTGAAATTTATTTCCTCTTTTCTAATTAAAATATTCCGATGGAAGGTTTTCTTTCTTTTCTATCAATTCCTTCTGGAAGGATTGGTTGAGAAATATGGGGGGTGATGGAATGGGAGTTTAGGTAAGATTTATACGTTGACGAGGGTCGGATTAAGAATCGATCGAAAATGGCGGGGCAGAAAGATGGGGTTTTATACACTAACGCGATTTTGCCGGTTTTCTACGTATTGATAATTTTTTTTATGGCGGGGTAAAATAATTTTATATAGCTTTTTTGTACCCTGTGAGTTTTTTTTAATTTAATCTTTTTTTGGCATGTGTGTAAAAGAACCGGTTCACACCCCCACTATTCAAGGAGTTTATCTTCAGATAGCAAGATCAGCGGACATCGCGCGCCGGGTGGACGGATGTTGCTTTTTGGGAGGGGTGACAGACGAACCGGTAGGAGCTTTGCAAGGGATGCCCTTGCTGCAGCTCGCGCGCGGTGGACTGAAAGTTCGATTTTGGAGCGTCGTGTGCTTCGAGATATCACTCGATATATACATCTGTATCGAATAATATGCTATTCTTCACAAGTGTTTATATAGATATATAGATGTGTAGATTGGATTGGTATGAATATGTAAGACTGTGTTATCACTCATTTGCCTCCCCCGCGCTATGCCTGTATAGCTAGCTGGGATACCAAATCATGGATAAGAGTCTGATTCTCTATTGTATTCTTTTTTTCTCTCTCTCTTCCTCTTTTTCTCTCGGGATAACCGTTCAAGAGACTCTAGATCTAAGGGGGAATACTGGTGGTGGTGGTAGTAATTCTATAAGAAAAGAAAAGAAATAAAAGAAATAAAAGGGAAGTGAAAGCCTGAGGAGTTCAAGAAGAATACATCTTCTCACTTGTGATATGTTCGGCCCAAGCACCTGCATGGAATAGGAAAATTAATACAGCAGAGCGAGCAGCCGCATATAAAGTGGTAGTCAAAAGAAAATAGGAAGAGAAAAAAAAGAAAAAAAGAAAAAAAAAAGAAACGGCCAACGTACAGCGGAACTCCTCGTAAAATGGCGACCCGCAAGCGAGACTGATACAAGAATAATAGAGATAGTATATTCAATGGAGGGAGGAGGACGACGAGCATATGGAGTATCTTCTTTTGGTTTTGGGGACTGAAAAGCAAAAAACGCCTGTAGTACCTGGGTTCCCGAAAAACTTGGAAAAATTGGAGGAAAGCAAGACCCTTTCGTTATTGGAGATTATACTAGTAGGCGCAAATGAAAAGAAAATACTGCAGAAGCGAGAATAGAACGTGGTAGGTGGAGGTTCAAGAAAGAAAGGAAACCGGCGAGGAAGGCAGCTTCTGCGTGAAATCAAGGACTCTCAGGCGCTCTTTGATGGCATGTCCTATGTGGAACTCCCTTCTTTCTTCTTCTTTTCAGACTGCTGCTGCTGCTGACCTCCCAGTCTACTTCTTGATACTCGACCGCTCCAGCGCATCCAGCATCTCAGACCTACTCCCGAACTTCTCGGCAGCCTCCTTATAGGCAACCCATTTCCGTTTCCTCTTCTTCATTTCTGGCCATTCCGTGAGCTCCTCCTCTACCTTCATCTCGAAGAAGATGTAGATGGCTTTCGCCGTCGACCTGTTATCACGTATCTGACCCAATGCCTTGGTGACCTTGCCGGTGATACCTGCTTCCTCCCAGGCCTCTCTTTGAGCCGCCGTTTCAGCGTTCTCTTCATCGGTTTCCCAGCCGCCCTTCGGGAGAACCCAGCAATTTGGTTTTCGGGTGGATTCGACGATCAAGACTTTGGTTTTGTCGCTGTTAAGCGGGACAATACCGGCGACGAGACGGGAACCGTCGGGTCCATAGCCTAGATTAGGGTTTTCCCTCCAGGTTAGCCTTTGAACTCTAGATCTCGCTTGCTTTTTCTTCTTCTTCTTAAACTCTGCTCGTCTCTCGAAACTGAAAGTTGTATCCGGCCGCGTTAAACAGCTGACAGGATCTGGACAGAAAATTCGGACGACAAGCTGTGCAATGAAATATATCTGATGCATACATCGTTTTTCTCATCGAATGTCATGTTTTTCTTCAAAAGTTTTTCAGGGGAGAATGAGAATTTACGTTGTTTTGTCCTTCCAACGCGTGCCTCCATAGATCGGTTGTGGGTGCTCGAGCTGGCCTGATATGATGTCGTAGAAGTTTGCGCCATTGATGATAATGACCAGGATTCTCTTTTGAAGGGGGATCTCGAGATGAGTTTGTAAGGCTGATTTAGTGGTTGAAGAGAGCGTGGTTGAAAAAGAATAAGAAGCAATTGGCCGTTCTTATGATGGTTTTTTGGCGTCGAGACCCAAATGGGGGGTTTTCGGTGAGGTGTTCCTCGTGGAGCTAAGCTTTAGGGGATGCGGTTGTGCTTTGTTCTAGTAGAGCTGGGATGAAGAATTCCCACGCCTTGACCGAGTAATCGTCGTCTGAACAGGAACCTGCCAATTCAGCAGAAAAGCGAATGGCACCTGGTTTAAAAACGAAATCTTGGGAGACGGAAGAAAGGAAGGGAGGGAGGAAGCAGAGTTTCTTCAAGAAGGTGAGAAAGATGAGAATTAGAAGAGGCACAGACGACAATGAGACGATGTCCGGGGGGAAAGTTTGTTGTGGGTCACGAAACAGAACAGGCTTGGTGTCCCTCACAGAAAGCTTCCGGATGAGGAAGAAGATGGTGATGGTGGAGAAAGAGGAGGGGATGAAGATGAGGTAGGAGGATGAGGAATATGAACTTGATGAGGGGTTCCGGGGGGGGGACGAGTAGGACTCTCAGCGGTGCAGGCTAAACTACTCTTTTTTTTTGTCGTGAACCAGTCGGGTACTGCCAACCAAGCTGAGATGAAACTGATCCACCGAGATGAAGAGAACGAGCGAGAGTGAGATAGAGAGGAAAGGGAGAGAGTAGCTACGGCGGACTACGAGAGTGGATTGAGGTTGGCCATGGTTGAGGTTTTGATTGTGCGGTGTGCAGAGGCAGAAGGGGGGCGGCTTGGTGGATATAAAAAAGGTCCGGGTGGCAGAACAACAGCGAAAAGGAATGATGGCCTTTGGCGGTCTCAGAAATATTTTTTTTGGGACCAAACCAAAAAAAAATAAAAATATTGACTAACACGCGCAGCAATCCCGGTAATCCCACTGAGACGAGAGAAACAAGTAACTAACCTAAGCTGCCTCTGGGCGGACCAGGGTAGCTTAGCTTAGCACCGTGTCAAATCGACTCAACGGACGGGGAGGGGGGTAAAGATATGATTATGCCCGATAGAATCGTCATCGGAGGAGAAGCGAAAGGACCGGGACACCGACACCCGATTTGAGCGGCCGAGCAAGCAGTAGACGTTAGTGTATAAAAATCTTCAACGGTTTTCAGTGCCAATGTGCGCCACGGCCAATCCTAATGCTGGTCGGAAGATGCATATGCAAGAGCTTAAGGTGTCTGGTCCCAGGATATAGTGGTATGCGGGGCGCTGATTTGCTCGTTTTTGCTGTGGATTACCCATGCGCCTGTCGCTCAATTGGCTTCCGCTCCCTCGGATTTTTTTTCTGGCAATAAGCCAACCTGAGGGGCGGGTTCTCGCACGTTTTTTTGATCCTGGGTTTGATATGGTTCGTTTCTATTAAGCTTATACCCACCTCTGATGAGCTTCTTGCTCTTTCATTCCCCCGCGGAAGCCGGGGCGTATTCGATTCCATGCATGGAAATCCTCTGAATAGAACAAGTATGTAATAGCTCGCGTGCAAGCTTTTCTGTGGGATGCTCCGTGCATGATGCTGGGAGTTAGCCAGCCAGTCAATCGGCTGTTAGTAAGTCAGTAAGGACGCCAGTAGTCATTCTATGCAATGATACGGATGGAAGACGGATTCTTTGCATGTTTCAACACTCGATTGGTACTGTATTGCGTAGGTATATTGCATTGATTGTTTAAGTTAGTAGCCATTGAGATCACGCTGCTGGCCCAGGAGGGCAGAGAAGGTGTCTCTATTCGATGCAAGTCTCTAGCCCATTCATCTTAACACTGCTTTTTTTTATGTCAGTTGCCTGCATGACCCGTTCGTATCACCGATAACACCTACTGGGTGGCACTCATCCATATAAGCCAGTGCCTAGGTACTTTAAGTATTCAAAGCAGCGATGCCAAACGGAAGGCCGCAATTGGCTCCCCGGCACACAATGTATTTGTTCCGGCACGAATCTCTCACGCCATTAAGAAGAGGAACGAATTAACCATCGAGCCAGCGCTAGCGGGTGAATATTTGAAGCTAGAGAACGAGAATGTTAGATCGGAAATAGGCAGTATGACGCTAGAGAAGAATGAAGAAAGAGGAAGAGGAAGGGACGTCGGCGAGGTTGGATTGGGAAAGTGGGGTTTCCCCTTTGGATGCCCCGCTTCGGGCCACGCTTGGATCGATAAGAGCTGGACTAAGGGCGTCGACGAACGAAGACTTTCCCGGCTGAATTCACAAAGTCGTATCCACGGATTGGATGGTCGCATGGACTGGCATCATCAGACTCGGCCACGGAGTATCGTAGTGCTGGCATCGCCATCAGAGCGAGTGGTTGCAATTTAAATTGTTTCGGCCGTCTGCGAGACCTCCTTAGCTAGCTGGCTTGGCCTAGCTTGTGCTCGCTATAGCTAACTAGTAGTCGACCGTCGACGTATAACTGCTAAACGGGTCAATTGAGGTTAGGTATCGAACATTTGAATAAAAGACTTCCAACCATAGTAGATATATGTACGAAGTAGCTTATTAATGAGCGCTGGGGGATAATATTAATGTGGCTGGTGGTTGATTCTATCATTGATGGCGCGGCGGTGTTGAGGAGAGACATCGGACGACATGCAACCGATGCCGGCGACAATTTTAGTGCTCCCACCCGACAGGCATTCATGACGCATAATCAAGCAACATCCTGCCTCGGAAAAAACATCTCGGTCTGTCCAAATGCTCAATAACTTCAACTGATTGATTGATTGGTATATCAATTGCAATCAGCTACTCGCATACGACTCAATGGCGGCCGTCCTGTCAGAAAGCCTCGAACCCCGCCTCGAGCGCTGGGCGGACAGACTCAAGAACCTCACCACCGCCTCCCTCACATCTGTCGCCGACTATCCGAAGCCTGCTGAATCTCGAGTCGTCGAAGCCGTTCACTCCATTACTCTCCCGGAGAGTACCCGTTTTTCATTGCTCCAGTTGGCAATCACGGATGGGTCGAATCATGCCTCACCTTTCACCATCCTGCTGGCTGCATTCGCTATCCTGGCTTTCAGGATCACTGGCGATGAGGATATAAGTCTTGCCACCAGCGCAGAGACTAAGGAGCCGTACGTTCTACGGCTCCCAATCACCGGGCAGACCAGCTTCATCTCTGTCTTGGAGGCTGTTCAGAAGGTACAATTTGACAATTTCTCAGACATCGTTTTATATTCAGATAGCTAACGATGTGATATATACACAGGCCGAACAAATTGGTGCTGCCGATGCAGTCCCCTTCTCAGCCCTTCTCTCCTACCTCCAAAAGAAATCCAAGTCCAAAACCCCGCCGTCTCTGTTCCGTCTTTCCCTCTACCACGCTCCGGACGCCCCGTCCAAGCAATTCCTGGCCTCAAACGAACTGAATACCGACTTGAACATCTACGTTGAACTTAAACCCCTCTCCCAAGCTTCGCTTCGATCTTCAGCTCTCATTCCTGAAATCACACTGAGCGCACATTACAATCAGCTCGTTTTCAGTAGCGTCCGTATCTCGTTAATGATCGAGCAGCTGCTTCAGATTGTCCAAATCGGCGCCGCTCATCCATCCATAAATGTCGGAGCCATATCTCTAATTACACCGTCGCAGAAGGCAATCCTTCCGGATCCAAAGAAAGACCTGAAGTGGAGTTCTTTCAGAGGTGCAATCCACGATATATTCGCTGCAAATGCCGCAAAGCATCCTGACAGACCCTGTGTCGTGGAAACACCGGATTTCACAGAACCGGATTCCGTAGAGCGAGTTTTCACCTACCGTCAAATTGATGAGGCGTCGAATATTCTGGCTCATCATTTGATCAAATCTGGTATCCGCCTCGGAGATGTAGTGATGGTATATGCCTATAGAGGTGTGGACCTTGTGGTTGCTGTCTTTGGTGTTCTAAAGGCCGGGGGAACGTTTTCTGTCATTGATCCTCAATACCCACCTAACAGACAGAATATCTATCTATCCGTCGCACGCCCAAAGGCTCTGGTTGTTATCGAAAAGGCAGGAAACTTATCACCAGTGGTCCTCAAATACATCGAAGACGAACTCTCCCTCGTCACGCGGGTACCCGCATTAGCAATCCAATCGGACGGCACCCTACTTGGTGGAAAAGATGCTGATGGTGTTGACGTTTTATCGCCTCAAGCGGAACTCAAGTCCCAAAATCCAGGTGTCATCGTAGGCCCTGACAGTAACCCCACACTATCCTTCACCTCTGGGTCTGAGGGTATTCCCAAGGGAGTCCGTGGTCGTCATTTCTCCCTCACATATTACTTCCCATGGATGGCTGAAACCTTCAACCTCTCCGAGAATGACCGCTTCACAATGCTCAGCGGTATCGCGCACGATCCTATCCAGCGTGATATGTTCACTCCTCTCTTCTTGGGTGCAAGGTTATACGTCCCTACCATGAATGACATCGGGACACCCGGAAGACTTGCTGAGTGGATGGCAGAAAACCAGTGCACTGTGACACATTTGACCCCTGCCATGGGCCAACTGTTGTCTGCACAGGCTACAGCTGACATTCCATCGCTGCATCATGCGTTCTTTGTAGGTGATATTCTTACAAAGAGAGATTGTCTACGCTTGCAAACGCTAGCGAGAAATGTGAATGTGGTTAATATGTACGGAACAACTGAGACGCAGCGAGCGGTTTCCTATTTTGAAATTCCATCGCTTGCGAAGGATGCGACGTTCAGTCAGAGCCAGAAAGACGTTATCGCCGCCGGTAAAGGAATGGTTGACGTCCAGCTTCTCGTTGTCAACAGACACGAACGAAGCCAGATCTGTGGTGTCGGAGAGATCGGAGAACTTTATGTCCGTGCTGCGGGTTTGGCGGAAGGCTATCTTCAGCTGCCGGAGTTGACAGAACAAAAGTTTGTTAAAAACTGGTTCGTGGATGAAGCACATTGGAAACAGGAAGACAAAGATGGCGGAGAGAAATGGAGAGATTTCTACATGGGCCCTCGGGATAGGTTGTACAGAAGCGGAGATTTGGGAAGATACACGCCGAGCGGAGACGTAGAGTGCTCGGGACGAGCGGACGATCAAGTCAAGATCCGTGGTTTCAGGATTGAACTCGGTGAGATTGATACACATCTTTCGCAGCACCCGTTAGTCAGAGAGAACGTTACGCTTGTTAAGCGTGATAAGGACGAGGAACCGACGCTGGTATCCTACATCGTCCCATTACAAAACGATGAGCTAGATGCCATGGAGAGTGCGGATGAAACCGCCACTGAGGGAGATGTGGAAGTCGAGAGTGATGATATCGTTAGGAGGTTGCGACGGTATAGGAAGTTGATCCAAGATATCAAAAAGTATCTGGCGACGAAGCTACCCACCTACGCTGTTCCTACTGTTGTGGTTCCAATGGCTCGCATGCCATTGAATCCCAACGGTAAAGTTGACAAGCCCGCGCTGCCTTTCCCAGATACTGCCACTATCGCCGCTGCATCTGGCAGAAGGAGAAGGCTTACATCCACAATTGGCGAGCCAATGGAAGCTTACGATGCACAGTGGTCCTCGACTGCCCGCGCATTGCGAGATATTTGGAAGAGCTTGCTACCACTTGTTACGGAGAAAATTCAGCTTACAGACAGCTTCTTCGATCTCGGTGGACACTCGATTCTGGCGACCCGAATGATCTTTGAGGTCAGAAACAGGTTTGCGGCTGAAATTCCATTGGGATTGGTGTTCAAGCAGCCTACGCTGGGTGGATTAGCTGCAGAAGTCGAGAGAATCAGCCAGAGCGTCGACATAGGACTTGAGACCCTCACTGAACCGGTGGCTACCGCTAATGGAAAGGAAGAGTCGGAGTATGCGAAAGAAGCACGAGAGTTGGTCAACAGACTTCCAGAGTCATTCGAACCAGCACCGGAAACTGATGAGAGCAAGGAGTACAATGTATTCCTTACCGGAGTCACCGGCTTCCTTGGTGCCTTCCTTCTGCGCGAGCTCTTAAATAGACAGGCCCCCAAGGTCAAAGTTTATGCTCACGTCAGGGCTGACACACCCGAGAAGGGACTCGAAAGAATCCAAGCAAGCTGCGAAGCTTACGATACTTGGTCTGATGCCTGGAAGGAGCGTATCGTTCCCGTCACTGGTGACCTTGGAAAAGAAAACCTTGGCTTGGATGATAAAACCTGGAATACCATTGCCGCAGAAGCAGACTTTGTCATCCATAACGGTGCTCAAGTTCACTGGGTTTATCCCTATAGTACTCTGCGAGGACCTAACGTCCTCGGCACCCTTGCGGCTATAAACCTCTGTGCGACCGGGAAGCCCAAGAGCTTTGCGTTTGTGTCTTCGACATCAGTGTTGGATAATGATCACTACGTTTCACTTTCCGATACGATTTTGGAACAAGGTGGCACTGGTGTTCCTGAAGATGACGACTTGGAGGGATCGGCATCCGGGTTGGGCAATGGGTATGGTCAAAGCAAATGGGTCGGCGAGTATATTACCCGTGAAGCCGGGAAAAGAGGGTTGAAGGGGACGATTGTAAGACCCGGATATATTACTGGTGATACTTTGACGGGAGGTATGCAGAAACACACACCCCTAAAAATCTACCACCTTTGATCCATGAATAGAGTGCTAATAAGAATCTTCTACAATAGTGACAAACACCGATGACTTCCTCGTCCGCATGATCAAGGGTTGCATCCAGCTCGGCCAAACCCCAGACATCCACAACACCGTCAACATGGTCCCGGTCGACCACGTCGCACGAGTAGTAGTAGCCTCAACTTTATACCCACCATCCACACCCCTCGCGGTAGCGCAAGTAACCTCACATCCTCGCCTCCGTTTCAACGAATTCCTTGCTACACTATCCGTTTACGGATATAACGTCCAAAGGGCGGATTACATCCCCTGGAGGATCGCATTGGAAAGACATGTGACGGAGGTTAGTAAGGACAATGCGCTCTATCCGCTTGTACACTTTGTGTGCGATAATCTGCCGCAGAGTACTAAAGCTCCCGAACTGGATGATGGGAATGCTAAAAAGGCGTTGGAGAAGTATGAGAGTAAATGGGTTGGAGGGAGCGGGGTTGATGAAGGTCTAATGGGGGTATATTTGGCCTACCTCGTCGGTGTAGGGTTCTTGGAAGCCCCGCCGAAGAGTGAGGGTAAGGAACTACCAGAGGTTATGGTTGGAGAGAGGAGTTTGAAGAGGGTTAAGGAGATTGGAGGGAGAGGGGCTATTGTTGCATAGCTCTGTATCTGTAGTTTTGATCCAAATGTTGCTCGTAGGTTTAATGAGTGGGATGGACAAAAGTTTTTCATTTTGATAGTTTCAATCCCTTGTCAATTTCTGGTAGATGGTTGAATTTCATGTATAGATTTTTTTGGAGGTTTGAGATACATGCTACACTGTCAATACAGAGTATACCATAAGCATATGATATTCAAGGTCGATGCCAGTTGTGGATCTGATAATGCACGTGGGGAAGCGGGAAAGATCGGGCCAATAGCCATCAATATATTTGTGATTGACTCGGTTTTAACCAAGACGTTTGGCTCCAGCGTTTATACCATTGTTTAGTTCATCAAAGAAATCTCGCAGAGTAGACGATGATGGGGTACTTTCTCTCTAGCCTGGGATTTGAGTTTACTCTCTCTCTCTCAAAGTTTTCCCCGCATTAATAAATTTTCACTCATTTCAGGGCCTTCAACATTTCTGAATATTTTTCTTCTTAGTAATAAATATTTTAATCGCAAGAATCAAAAAAAAAAAGGGAAGCTTGATATATACTACAACCATAGCCCGTTCATTTCGCCTTTATAAACACATTTCCTCTCTGTTTACATCGCCGGTATCGGGTTTTCTTTGAAAGATTGGACGGGTTTCCACCCGATACGGTTGAATGTACATCCCCTAATATTTCCTCTCTGTTTACATCGCCGGTATCGGGTTTTCTTTGAAAGATTGGACGGGTTTCCACCCGATACGGTTGAATGTACATCCCCTAATTTCTCTAAAATCATTTACAAGAATATTCCCTTGAGGTTCTCCCTG
The DNA here is from genome assembly GCA_036971165.1 of Arthrobotrys iridis. Lineage (NCBI taxonomy): Eukaryota > Fungi > Ascomycota > Orbiliomycetes > Orbiliales > Orbiliaceae > Arthrobotrys > Arthrobotrys iridis. The sequence continues at coordinate 690,691 of JAJTTS010000005.1, forward strand.
ATTCTAGGTTAAGAATCGTTGAGGATGACTGGGAAAATTCCGGCTTCTACAATCGTTATATTAGCCTCCGATAATTTTGGGTCATCTCTAAATATATCTTGGAGAAGAGTCTACTTACCGCGCTGATCATCCCACTTGCTAATCCAGGAGCCAGGGCATAGGGACCTGTATGCATGGTAGAACTGGCGGCAGGGCTGGAATTCTTCGCCCTTGGCTAAGATGCACTTGTGGTAGTCGACATAGTTTTGCCAGCACTATAAAGATTACGGATATCTTGTCAGATTCTGATGACCGTATCTTTTGTATATATACATAGATATATATATATATATAGGTACGAGAAAGAGTACATTATGGGAAAACGTACGTGCTTAGTCCTACAATATATATAGATTGATTAGAGATCTTGAATTCCCATTCGACCGGAAGAAAAGAGGAGGAGGAAACGTACTGGTTTTGATGTGGGAAACGAGCGTCGTACCCAGCTGTCGGAATCCAATTGTCGTTAGCTTTTTTCTACCAGCTTCATCTCCCATCTCCTGCATAGCCACCCTTTCCCAAAAAAATCGTGGTATCGGGGTCGAGGTCCATACCGGTAACGAACTTGAATGGTTTGGTAACTCGCTCTTCGTCGGACATTGTTGAGGCTGGAGAAGATCTGGAACTGATCGGAGTGGAGAGTGTCTTCTTTGGAAGCTCTTTCGAAAGGTGCGCGGGGGCGGGCTAGGTGTGTAGTTCGAGGTGTCCAATTGGCGGAGGGGGGGATCGAGAGAGAAGAGGTGACGTTCGGAGGTTGAAGGTGGTTCGTTTCGGGATACGGGAATGAAGTCACACCACTTTGAGAAATTTTGCCGAGGACCTCTTTCGGGGCGGTTTTGTAGCAGGGTCATCAGCGCAACGCAGGAATTGCAACAATCCGCAAAAGAGCAGCTAAGGGAGGATAAGTAAGGGCCTAAAGTACAAGCTCACTCGTATCTAGCTTATCAAAAGATGCACTAAGATCTAGGTCTATCGTTTTCGAGCTCTTATAGTGGTGCAAGAAAGGAAATAAAGGATCAAGTTTACTAAAGCTGATCTTACTGCCATTAGCGCGATAGTTTTGATATTCTCAGGCACCTTTTTTTCTTCTTTTTGCTCCAGCCCAAGCATATGCATGGAGACTTTCTTATTTTGGGAAACTCTTTCTCTTGTGCCTTTTGGCCAGACCCGGGCTCTAGTAGTTCTTCCTAAAAAAATTCCGGGACTGCCCATTCGTAAGGATGCCGACATTGGGCTCTCGCTGGTCTCAGACTCAGACGTCACAGAGTGGTTGGTGCTTGCATTAGACAGATTCCCACCCTCCTTCGAACTAGTATTCGCCTCTTTACCTTCCAATAAAGCAGGCTCATTTGGATATACTATTGCCCCATCGCTGAAGAAAGTATGACCATACTTATTCCTGGAATAAGTCAGAAATGAAAGCGAGTAGGCCCGAATAAGCTTATCGGCCCATTTCTGCTCTTCAATTGCCCATGCCCTCTGCGTGTTCACTTCCTGGAAAGCATCTCGGTAGTTCCACTCTTCCTGAACTCGCTGGGAGTTATTATGTCCAGCATAGAAATCCAGTAGCTCTGTGATAGCTACTATGGAAGTCTGCCGACATTGCTCCGGAAGTCCTTTACAAACGAAATCATTTTCGTTGGGAATAGCTTGGTTGAACGCCCTAGCGAAAAAAGACGACGCACGAGCAAATCGGTCCGGTTCGGATATACACGCCTTGAAGTAGGCCGAGACCGTTTCACCCATTTCCGAATGATAGCTAAAAGAATCAAATGGATATGTCGAAGGGTCTTTGAACGGACCGAAGGCGAGGATATGAGCTAAACTGCATAATATTGGTTTAAAGTCCAAAATTGGCAAATGCTCCTCGAGTTCACTCTCACCGCTCATCCTCCCATCTGTCGCGACGAAGGGTGAAAAGATTGGCGAATCCCAGCTTATGCCGACCCTTCTCTCCTGATGAAGAAATGAAATATCTGAAAGTCCACTGAGGGTAATTTTGCCGAAATGGACACCAGGGTAGAAAAGTGATTGTGGCGCTCTGATACTCCATTCAATGGCAGGGTTCCAAACACCGCTCTGCTCTAATATATCGACACCAGCACCTACGCCTAACCAGTTTATCTTGAGGATAACGGAAGTGAGACGGGTATTTGGGGGATAATGAAACATATATGATCCACCCATCCAGCTCTCGGCGCCTTTGTCTTCATCGGACAGAAAAACTTCATCGATAGTCACGTAATATTTTCTGTGAAGGTGTATCCAATGCCAGTATTTGAGGGTTGCGATGTTTTCGGGCCATTGGATTGTCGGAGGAGACTTCTTTAGTCTCTTTGCAATATGGATATCAACTGAATTATGTAGGGTAATCTACTTTAGATGTGAATGACAATAATAATTAGCACCAATCGGAATCGGAGTGTGAGGTCTGGTGGCTGGAGTGAACGATATTGAAGAGCCTACCGACGATTAAATCAGGATATAGATTTCCGTCGTTCAAAACTTTGCGGCAGAATCTCGGCCAATATAGCCCGAGCATACGCAGCTGCCATAGCCGCCGCATAAGGTTGCCATTCTTTGTTCTTATGTTCATCTCCATAGTTGTAGACTCCTCGAACGACACCGACCGGAATGCGGTTCATGATCCCCGCTGCCTCCATCTCGAGCCCGATGACGTTGTATTTATCCCTCAGCTCGTTCCGTTTCCGGGCGTTCTTCATGAGCTTTTCACCTGAGCCGATAGACCCGTACCATACCTGAGTGCGTTTTGTTCCCGCCTTGCAACCGTTTCGGTCCCGTCTTCGGCAATATTGTAAAGTATATCGTTTTCTTGTCCGGGGTCACGGAATTTGTCGTTGGAATTGTTGATACGTTTATAATATGGTAATAAAGTTTCGGCTTCATTTTCAAATAGTTTGATACTACCGATCGCTGATCGGATGACGGTTTCCGTCGTGGCCAATATCTGTCCGAAACGGAGTAGTTGCAGTCCATCTTTCGTCTCTTTACCCAGATCATAAGCTACTAGCCCAGCACCATCGTTGGTAGGGAGCCCCACAAGAACGTCGCCGAGACAGATGTCGAGCGGTGGGATACGCTCCAAGTTGGGAAGCCCAGCCGCAACGCCGACCAACAACCCGAACCACAGATTTGGGAAGAATTTCTTAACCTGGCTGGCGAGAGCTGCGGCGGAACCAGTGCCGTACTATTGGCCGGCGGGTAGAGTGGCGATGACGACGTTGTGCCCGCACATGTCGCCGGCTTAGAAGATGTAGTCGTCCCCTCGACCCATGGCGAATTTGCCGATATGTTTATTATCCAAGAGATGTAAGGCTGCCTAGGCCTCGATCTCTAGTGGAACGATCCATACGATAGAGTAGAGCTTAGGGTCTAAGACCGCCATTCGCTAGAATTTACAGCGAGGTAAAACTAATGGTGTAAGATAGACGTCGATAGCGAGGTTTGTCCAAGCTTCCGAGTAAATAACTTGAGCGGCGCTCCTGATTTTATATAAGATTGTGGAGTAACTGTAGAGCGCGCCAGAAGAATTCTCTAAGGGCATTTGCGACTTTATGCAAGCCATCAAAAAAAAACCCCCCCCCGAAGACGTACTCCCCGCGTGCGCAGGGGAAGAAATTCAAAGTCATCCCAGTCCTCAAAGCCAATTTCACAAACCAAGGGCGGCAGAATTTTTGAACATAGAAGCTGGGATGATAAAGGAAAAAACGTCACGTCTGTTCAGAGGTTCAATCGTCTCGGTTACGGCAGACCCGTTGGTGAAGCATTTACCTCAAGTTTTGATGGTATATAGACCGAGATCACAGCGGGACACCAAAGGCACCTTCACAGGGGGCAAATGCTTTCCTTGGCTGTTCCACGATTGGGGCAGGTATGGGACTTCGTGAAATACTCCGTCTGCATTGCTCCGTTAGTCGATATTATATCTACGGCGAGCTAGGATTCGGGTTGTCATACGGCGGATGATTTTCAGTCTTTCATGGCGCTCGGGTTGGAACCCAGACCTATTGTGAAGATGAGATGTAGGCTACCAAGAGCCAGGCAGCAGAACGACTGCCCCGTCAGCTGTACGGAGAGGGCAAGAGAATGAATTAGCCAGGCTGGCCGTGTGTAGCATAGCTAGTAGAGAGGGACGCTCTTAACGGCATAAACAGAACGTCTATTGTAATGCTTATGGGACGCATAGTCTCAACTATATATAAAACAAGATCTCTGTATTATAAATCTAGGAGGGAAGAACAAGAATGAAGAAAGTCGATGCCTATTTACAATGAACGAAATGAAATAACCGCTTATATAGTCGCTTGGTAGACTAGACTAAATCAACATCGCAAAAGCTGCCTGCATACCAACCTACCCTACCACACTATCACAGAGGATGCACCGAAAGAACCCACGACACCAGCGCAGGGTCAACCGGAACCCGACCCTCTTGAGCACGAACCGGGGAAACTGGCGGCGGAGGACTAGCTAGAACCAATAACCCCTGTTGCTATGAGAAGAGGGGACGTAATCTTTGAACGTCCAAATTTAAGCTCGCTGAAAAGACGGGTACGGAAACCGGGAGTACCAATTCTATGAATTCTCCAATCGACTTTGGAAAAGTCGCTATTTTTGGAGTGCTTGCATTCTGTGCCTTGTTAGTAATTGTGTTTTAGATCGTTAGCATATCATATCAACGGAGCTTATTAGCTATTTGAGCTTGATGGTTCATGACTATGGACTTGCATGCATGGGCAATCGCATTTAATTCAACTAAATTAGCTAAAGAATTACATTAGTTACCCTCTGATAGGACCTGTCGTCTAGAAATCTAAAAGAATCTTACAATATGGGCGCCGATATATATATCTTCCTGTGTTGGATCTTGATAATGGCAATCTATAGATCTATGGGAGCTAGTTCCCAACGAAAGCTTCTGGAGAGTTATACAAATACACCCTAATGATAATCTATGGAACTGCAACATGCAACAGAAGAAGCAATTGATATGTCTTTTGCATGAATTATGCTATAGTCCTCACCATGTTGCGACCTTTTGTTCTTCATTATACCCCATATAGCCTATGCATGCATTATTTGGAACTTCAAGCTAATAGTATCGTGATACATGGAATCCTCATGGAGTAGATTTGTAAGATTCACGACACAAGTAAGGTAAACTAAAAGTAATATCGTTCCCCGCGATCCACCAGACTCTGCGCTATATATATATACATATATACAAAATTTTAATATCGCACAGGGGATGATGCCCTAATACGTGTATCGTGAATCCACTTGATCGAAATATTACGCCAGGGGCATCTTACTATTACTCTAACGTATCTTTCAATATCATAGGATCAGTTGGTCATCTATGATAATATACCAGAATTGCCTTGAACTCAGCAGAAGTTATAATTACCCGTCCGATTCTCAGAATAATATTAATAGACTTGCGAGAAAGCTAACCGGTATCTAAGGTGCGAGATTGCCACCCTAACCCTATAACTGCTTCCACATCCGTTTTGACACGCACATGCATCGTCTATTTCTATTTCTATTTCTATTTCTTTTATTGCATCACAGCCGCCGGCTAAATCTAATGTACGGTATAGGAATTTTTTTTGAATATGAGCTGGATTCTTTTGGAGGCCGGGATCTGGTGTCGCAAATACGACGGGTACGAAGAGGACATCCAAGCGAATCTCGAAAAACAGTATAAACTGGCTGCAGCACAGCCAGGGGGCAGTGAAAATGAGCCAGAAGCCAACTGCCATATTAAAGCAGGGGATTTCGGACCTGAAGCTCACTGTCGAGAGGTTCCATCAAAAGCGGATCAAACGAGGAAACTAAGGGAACGTATGGGAAGTTCAAAGTTGGGACTTGCTTGCTTGCTGCAAACGATCTCGGACGATCTAGACATCTCTACCGTTGTTTGAGATTGGAAGGATGATGAACGTGGATGCGGACCCGGAAAAATGGGAAGGAGTCAGAGATGAAAATGGATGTACGAACTATGGCTAGCTGCATAAAGACGGACGAGTTGTAAATAGGCTTTTGTTAGACAGCTGCGGGAGGGGGGCGAGATAAAGGTTGTGATGAGAGCCCTGAACGATTCTCGATTCGATCTATATATACGGCGGCTCCATTGATTGCTGGTGGGATCTCTAGGCTTCGTATGAGAGGAAGGGCGCACAATTCCTAAGTTATATATTACGAACAGCACAGGGGAAACGAATCAGGTCAGAAGCAAAGATGCGTATAGGAAATAATACTACCAAAACTCTAGACGCCAGCATAACAATACGAAACAAAGATCAGATGCCCAATCTACTGTTCTCCCCACTGTGCAAGCAGAAATTTACCATCGTGCCATCGTAAATATCAATACACCCCATATCGAGAGTTACTGTTACCTCTCCAATCCCTTCCCATACACCTTCTCCCTCTTCACCCAGGCCTCCCTCTCGGTCTTCCTCCTCTCTTCGAACGCTTCCACGAACTTCCACACCTCAAAGTCCGCCAAACTCCACCCTTCAATTGCGCCTCTAAGCTTCTTCAATCCCGTACTTGTCGCCACGATTGCTCTCTTGGAATCTTCCATAATCTGCTTGTGCTTCCTAACTACTTCTTCGTCTTGCCTCATATGTGGAAAGGATGGAATCTTCTCTGGAAATGTAAATCCCAATGTCCACTCCAGTTCCTTCAAGTCCCACCCCTTTTCTGAAGATCCCCAAACTGAAATCGCGACTCCGCGACCTGGCCCTGTTGCTGAACGGAGGGAAGAGGTAAGTGAAGCCGCTATCAGCTCCTTTAGTTTCATGGCTCTGTACCCCGCCCCCGTTCCTGGCTCTGCAATCCGTTTAGTGACAGCCTTGACAAACACGTCTCTCGAGCTATTTCTTCGAATCCAGTCCAGCTCCGGTATCAATCTGTTGTTCATAACCCCCTGCAAGGTCATCGGATGCGGTATCCCACCTACAGTAAAGGTTCCCGTGTCGTTGATATACTTCTTCAAGATGTGCACGTTGTCTTTGTCACAGACGTACTTTCCCTCCGTCCATTGAGGCGGAAGCGAATCCGGTAGCGGAGATTCCGGGCATTGCGAGAGTTTCTGCGCCACAGTATAGGCGCTTAGCGAGAAAACATCGCTTTCGTCTTCTATGGGGTTGAGAACCTGGACGCCACCTGAATACTCAGAATGGAAGTTGATGTGAAGGTGGGCATTAATGAGTCCGGGAAGCTGATGAGGTTCTAAGGTATTGTACTTCTCACTGACGATTTTACGAGAGTAGTATGCTAAACTGGAGGGTTGGGGATCGACGGAGAAGTGATCCGCGGCGAGGTCGGCAGGGGAAGTGATGTTGTCCGGGATGTTTTTGGGATCGATGGAAGTTATATTGTTAACCACGGTCTTGATCACGTTGGAATCGGCGGCGAAGAGGGCGCTGCCCAGGCCGGTGAATCGGGTAACACGCTCGCCATAATCGCAGCGACGAAGGAAAGGAATAACCGGATCGCCTGCAGTGCCCATAGGGAATACCTAATACAAGTGGAGTTAGCCAAGTGTCCAACCGTCCAAACCTCTTATTAGAGTCAAGATAGCATACCCTAAAGTCAGATAGCACACCAGTCCCCATTCTATCCCATGCTAGCCATCGTAGAATGTTATACTCCAACCTCTCCCGTTTCGGCCCCAATCTCCCCTTGATATTCTTATACGACCCATGTTTCCTCGCATCCGACGGACTCAAGATGATCGGTTCGAACCCAGCAGCCCACCATGCCCGCCTCCACGCCAGCATAACAGCATCGTCGGTATGCGTCTGTCCTTCCTTCTTAATATCTTGGTCGTAATAGGCGTATATAGGACATCTGTGCGGCAGCGGCGGTAGGACTGTTCGACTTTCGGAGAAATCTTTTGAGCTGCTGAACGGATTTAACCACGTCCAGTGCTCGTACCATGATGACGTCGAGGCTGTTCCGTTGGTTGGTTGTGGTGTTTTGTGGGCGCCGGATTCGTACCAACTTGGGAGGTGTGGTCCCAGCTTCTCCTTTGCCTTCGATTGGATGTTTTCGAGGGCATTAGTAGCCGGAGCTGGTAACGGAACCGGCGATAAACTCGAGAAAAAGGTAATAGTGAAGAAGAGAACGAGGCCGTAGATGATGAGGCGGAACGGGGAGAACCGCCGGCCAAGCAGCATGGTTGCTGAACGGGTAAAGACACCCAGCAATTGGCGCGTGAAGTATCGATGCTTGTTCAAACGATGGCGCGGGAGCCGGAGCGAATTGATGGGTTGGTTTGATGAGACGGTCGTATATCGAAAGAGGCGGGCAGACAATCGACGCCTCCTGTTGTAGCTCTGAAGATTTGTGGGCCCCTTATGAGGAGGATAAGGTGGTATGAGGTTGAAAAGACCTCCCGCATAGTTGTTACGACTGGCCGCGTCGCCCGGAGGCATTCCCGGTGGTGGCGAAGTGAGACCCCGAACACCCCCCAAACACTATCTATCGCGACGTACATCTACGGGAAACACCAGATTTTCGGATTTATATTAAATGATAATCGATAGCCTCTCAGAAATAATATTCAATTAGCCGGCAGAGATCGATCGCAAAGGCTTATAGCTTCCTAGTACGCGGATACAAAGTTCCAAAATGATGAATGTCGTTCAAATAGATGTACCAATCAGAATTCTACAATATAAAGAACAGCGCGCAAGGCTCGGTCGGCCGATAGAGTAGCTCAAACTCCAGCAACAGAAGGACGGCATCGCCCCGGATAGCAGGACTTGGACGGCGGCCGCTCGGAATCATTTTCGATATACAGTTGAGGGATCGAAGGATCCCGGGTCGAGCCCTCGAGCCTTTTGAAATGCCAGGACACAAAGGCCCATTATTTTTGTGATGCTGAAGATTCCAAAGACCATACCAAGCTCCCAGAATTTGGGCAGATGATATCATGCATTGAAAGAGGGCCCTTCAATTATCTTGCCCCTGTAAAGATGTCGCGCATTCGACATGTACTCTGAATCGAACATGTAATAGAGCAAAGTGCCACCGACGGAACTGATTGTCTCAAAGACGAAGTAGCAGAATTCATTTGGAATTCGACAGAACCCCTTGACACGGCGAGTGAACCCGTGTTCTCGAAAGTTGATAAACCAAGACTTCATCAGGGATGGAATGATAGATGTTCAGGGTTCTAATCCCTTCGTATTATGATGGGGAAGCAACATCCTCCCGGTGCGCTGGTGCGATTTTGATAAAAGAAAAGAAAAGAAAACTTGAAGAAATATCTTGAACTATAATGCTGGAAAGAGAAACACCACGATGATATTGATGAGGGGAAAGGGAATAAAGAAAGAGGAAGAGCAGCAAGAAAAACGCCAAGAGTTCAGTGGAAGCGGAAGGAGGTCAAGGAGATATGCGGATAAGATAGCGACTATTACATAGTCGAATAGACAGGAGAGGAGCGATATGAGGGCTATCTTGCCTCGCTGCACGTCAAGAACGTCGCATAAGGCTGCTCATGGAATGATATCTACCACCGCCGTTGGTGGCTATCCTCTCAAGATTATCTGGATTCAGAAAGTGATCCGGTAGCGTAAACACAGGGGTGACTTGAAATCGTGTTATTTGGCGGTTCTATTGAAGAGCCAGTCTTGAATTTTCAGCATTCCCGGCAAAGAAAAGAGATATCAGGAATCGCCTTCAAGAATCGCGAGTACGGCTCGACTCCACTCTTCAATATCGACGTTCTCGTCTTTCCCTCCCTTTCTCATGGCTTGGATCTTTCGAAGTCCTCGGTTCACGCCTCTCTCGACAGTCCAATCCTGCGGCTGTCGGAAGAAATTGCGACGTCCGCCACGTCCTCTGCCACGCCTGGTGAACTGAGCATTCTGAGCGACCAACCGAGCGTTTTCGGCTTCAAAGGCCGCCTTTTGCGTGCAATTGTAGATATCAAGGAGCCGATCCTTGAGGTTTTGGTTGTTCTGCATGGCGTGGATGAGAGGGACATTGGAAAGCAAGGTTTCAAAGTCCGACGAAGAAGACGCCGACTTCGACGAGGGATCTGAAAGAGGCTGGGGAACGGATGCAGTGGTAGCTGACGTGGTAGAGATGTCCATCGACGAATCTGCTACATGGGAATCACTGCTTAATGACTTGTGCGGAGCGGCAGCAGCAGCAGCGACAGACGAAACATCTGCCGCCGCCGACTGTGATTCCTTCTCCTCGTCATGTTTGGCTTTGTGAGGTTTATAGCAAACGAGTCCACAGCTGCACGGTAGACATATAGCATCAGCACCCAGGCATCATCGCGAGAGCCAGAATCGATCGAAGGACGGGAGAAATGGGGAGAAGAGGACATACTAAGGGGCAGCACAGTTCGGGCATTTGTATTTTGCCTGTTCCTTCTCACAAAACTTGCAAATGCCTAAAGACGGAGCCATTTTCTCCGCGGTGGGCTGTGTGTATAGTCTGCCAAATAACGGCGATGGATTCAATCTATCTTTCTGGGGTCAAACGCGTCGAGGATAAAAAAGAAGTGAGAGTGGTTGGTTGGTTGGTTGGATTCGGCAGCAGCGACGGCAGCGCGCAAACCCCGAAATCTCTAACCTCATTCGCAACACATTCCGAACCCACCCACCAACTCAAGGCGGGTGTGTAACATGCGATAGCCAACATCGGTTCCAGAGGATGGTACGAGCATTTCCGCCTCTCTCTAGGGCGGCTTTAACGAGGAACGGAGGACTGGCCGACTGGTTGGGGAAACTATATCATCAGCCTTCTCCGACATGTCTACATCGACAACTTCAACCGGTATTCCGACAACCGCCCCGGTTCTTCACGACCCTTCCGCCGCGGCTTCAGAGGCAGAATGCTTATCCAGATTATAGCAAGGTCTATAAAAAGCGCAATACATCCATTCTGGTATGCTAGCAGCTCTCCTCATACATACATACATACATATATGTAGGGATATATACATATCTTTCTTTTTCCCTCATTAACAAAAGGTTAATACATAGTACTATTCCATATCTGTTATAATCGGCGTCACCGGATTCTCATACGCTGCCGTCCCATTCTACCGTGCGATCTGCCAAAGAACAGGGTACGGTGGAACGCCTATTACCGACCAAACCCGCTTCACACCGGACAAGCTTATCCCCGTGGATCCTCTCCTCCATCGCCGTCTCCGAATCACCTTCAACGGATCGGTCTCGGATGCCCTGCAATGGAAGTTCACCCCGCAGCAAAGAGAAGTCCGGGTTCTCCCCGGCGAAACCGCTCTGGCATTTTATACGGCTACGAATAAAAGTGATGAAGATATTGTCGGGGTTGCAACGTACAGCGTGACACCGGCACAGGTGGCACCTTATTTCAGCAAGATCCAATGTTTCTGCTTCGAGGAACAGAAACTGCTGAAAGGGGAGTCGGTTGATATGCCCGTGTTCTTTTTCATAGACCCAGAGTTTGTGAAAGATCCGCAAATGAAGGGTATCGATACTATTACCCTTAGCTATACCTTCTTCAGTATGTTATCGGTCCCATCGCGTCTTCTGAACCGTGACGGCTAATACAATTGGTATAGAGGCGAGATATGATGACCATGGAAATTTGAAAATCACCCCCACGGTGCAGAGGTGACGACCTCCCTTTGTTTGAAAACAGGCAACGTGACCAGGGTTTGTACATAGGAAAAGAATTGCCAATGGCACTCGCTTCCATCCTCTCTACTGTAAATAACTACCAAGATACAATGTTATTTAGATATCCGAATTGCACTATAATTGTTATTCTTATAACATACCTTTGCGGATCTGGCGAGGTGAGACAAGAAACCAGGAGAGGGTTGCGTAATCAAAGCTTTATATTTTCGTAATTTCAGAATACCACATTTACCCAACTCCCCTCCACGATTCCAAGCACTTGATCCTATCGATATCTTACATGAGCAACCGAATGTATTGCACATACAAAACGAAGAACAAAAAACAGTAGTATAGTAAAAGCAGAACGCCAGTGAGCACCTCCAGACATGTTTTTGAACAAAATAAGAGGAATGTGCAGGAATGCCAAAAACTAAACAAACACAGAGTAGGATATACTTTTCTATCCTTCTGGCTTTAGAAACAGCGCGAATATGATCAAGATGGGTGAGATTTTTCAGTATGGCTATACGTTTCATATAGGAGAGAATTAGAACCCAATCATCAGAGATATCTATGACATGTGATCCTCATGGATTATAAGGTAGAGGTTCGGCGCTAGAACACCTAGGATCACTGCTACCGTGTCTTTTTGTTTGCGGCGTCATTTAGCAATGTTTTCCAATCGATGATTGCGCACTGGAAAGTTTATGAGTTAGCATTCGCAATGGTCATCCAATTGTCGCCGCCTCTCGACTTACTTTCTGATCCCTGACTGCAACAGCCAGCCTTGCTCCTGCCCTATCCCAGCTCAAATCTTCCATAGTGCTCTGTGCCGATATTATATCCTCCCCTGGCTTTGCATCATACATCCCGGCAAGTTGTCCAGTCTCTGTGAGCCAAATCATAACCAGCAGATTTTGGGCCCCGGCGGCCAGATATTTTCCGTCGGCCGTAAATGATAGAATGTTAACTGGGGATTGCATATTAAGAACATGCAAGCATATTCTGCTTTCAATGTTCCATATTCGGACGCTCCCATCGGCAGACGACGAAGCAAGCAGTGACTCCGGGGAGCTGCTACCATGGGAAAGCTGAAGTGTACTTATTTCGTCCTGATGGCCTTCCAGAACGCCGACAGGCTTGAATTGAGAAGGCTTCCATAGCTAAACGGGAAATAGAATATTAGAAAACTTTCGGAGGCGTATGAGATTGAACTTATTGGTACATACCATTATCTTCCCATCCTCGCCTCCTGTGGCGAAGATCTCATGACCACCACTCCAAATCACGGAACTGACGTTCTTGTGCGCATCGTGTCCCTCGTATCTCACAATAGAGTCCAAATGTGGGCCGTTCTCCACTGGCAACGACAAGTCGAACTTTTCGACTGCACCATTGTCTCCGACCGCAATGATCGTATTATCGTCGATCCAGTCCGCATCGTGGGGCGTATTCCTCTCAACCGCGCTATTTCCAGTAGATAGCTCGCATTGTTTCTTTAATTTCCCGGTGGTAGCATCCCATACATTCACTTTGCTATGCCCGTCCACGCTCAAGAGCAGATAGTGCTTCGTCGGGTGGAATTTCAAGCTCAATATCGGCGCGCGATGCATTTTCAGAGATTGCCGTAGTCGACCCCTTTCGTCCCAAATTTTAATCAGACCATCCCAAGATGCTGTCGCCAGATGTTCGCCATTGTCACTCCACGCGATGGTTGACATTTCCTCTCCGAGTTGTTGGAACAAAACGAGGTCTTTTATGTCCCGATTCGGCGTGAATAAGTCGTCGCCTAGGTTAAACAAATGACAAGTGTCCAGCGATACAGCCAGGCTGTTGCTGTCTGTCGGGCTGAATTTACAGTTTCTAGCGGCAGAATCTAGACTGGCATCTAGCGGCGAAAGATGGCAAACCCCTGTTGATTCGCGGTCCAACTGAATGTACTCGTCTGCTTGGACGCCTATACTGCTCCCGATAGTGGCCCTGACTTCTTCAGACGTGGTGTCTGGTAACCCGATTCCATCGATCATCATAGCATCCTCACCAACAATGGCAGCAGCAGTCTTCGCCCTCTTAGTTCGTTGACCGAGTGTGCCATTCAGTTCGAGGGGCATCGTTGTTGCGACCTCGTGACTGCGTTTGATAGGAGTAACCGTTCCATTTGTGTGGGGCGGTTCACGTAGTAATTCGGCCTTTTGTGCTTCCACTTCGATAGATACACCGTTTGATTCCTCATGAAGTTGTGCCGGCGGCGGTGGCGGCGGAGGAGGAGGAGGCGGGTTTGACATTTCTATATCACCACTTGCATCCTGCATCGGCAGGTCTGCCGACGATGGCGCGACGGTCGATTCTTCTTTAACATTCGGGGGCCCAAAGTAAGAAAATACTTTCCCCGACCCTATAGTGCCATTCTGAATGGCTATTAGCACGGATGGCCAACCTGAACGTAGGGTGTGCAATAGGCAAATTACCTCGTATATCGATGCCTCCAGAGCCAGATACTGTAAGCCCTTTTGAATTATATTTATTAAAGCACCTGGTTTTACCCAGTTTTTAAATTTCCCTTCGAGTCGCTGCGCCCCGCAATCATCTTGGAAAGAGAATGTTGATTTTTCAAAACCTGCTCCATAGTCAGCACAAAAGTACGTCAGCGCACAGATCAAATATACCGTCAGATTGCTATGCCGCGAAATAATGTCCGATTTATCTAATCGGACATGGGCATTTGTATCTGCAAGTAATAATAGATTGGATCCATACCTGATTCCTGCAGATAGCTATTGAACACATGACATTAGCGTGGTTCTGGGTTGTGGTGGTCGGGTAGCAGGGCAAACGGGAACAAGGTTTCGCCTCAAGAACAGAGACAGCGGAGCATGTCCAACCGGTTCCTAAAAACAGGGCCAAGGAAATCTTATGCATGCGGACAAACAGAACAAATTTCAAGAAAAATAAGCAAATACAGGCAAGGGTCCCGCCAGATTGAAAATTTGGCGCCAGTGCAGCAAGTCACAAAGGAAACAAAGTCGTTCTGTTTTTGCCTGGGGAAGGGACCTGCAAATCGGGGAGTTGCGGGTTTGAGGTGCATTTTTTTTTCTTTCTCCAATGCTCAAAAGCCCCAAATGAGGCTCACCGACTATGCGGGAATTCGGGATCTGGCGATACGGGTGCTGTCAAAGCCTCCGAATTCAATGTAGATTTAACTGCATATGAGATCCTCCCGTGCTGAAGGCCTTTTCTGTGTACCCGTTTCGCCCCGACTGCCCACATAAAACAGTCCCACAGGCGGATAGGATTGTGTTTGAGGGCAACAGGGTCTGTAAAAGGAGTTGCCAAACATCGAGATTAATGACTTACCGCCATACTAAGTAGTTGACCTGCTCAGAGGTCAGTGGAGCCGACATTCTGGAAGCCGTGAGAAAGAATAATGAAGGAAAATCCGAAACCGCCCCGTCCAGAGGCTGCTTCCGAATGACACGCGATCTTAGTTGATTGTCGATATTCTTGTCGTAGATTTTGTCGGCCGTATCAAAAAAGGACGAGATCCCGCTGCCGCCAGATATGTGGTGATTGTTCGTGTTTGATTCTGGAGGCGTCGAGATGGGGAAATGCAAAAAGGTGGACGTTGATTGAGTCGCAAGCAATATGCAGAGCAAAAAGGTTTGTCGGGCTGTCCGGATTTGTTAGGGTGCCACCAGGAACGCAATTTCTCCTAAAAGGTCGCTTCGCACACACCCCACCCTTTCCCTCAAGTTAAGTTGTCGAGTATTTAGAAATAAGATCGTTAAACTGTTGTTTCTGCGAGGATTACTCGGATATGGATTCCAGGAAAACACAGTCGCGATCAGATGATGGGAATGCCCTTTCCAGAAGATTTCTCGCTTCGAGAACGGGGCCTGCTGTCACTATTCCCTGCAGGGTGGTCGTAATTATGCAACCAATGTCGGACAGTATCTTTGCTGGGAATTGAATAGGATGGGGAGAAGGAAGAAAAGGAAGGATTGGTGTTTTTTTTCGATGCTGAAGATAGTTAGGGAAGAAGGGAAGAAGAGTGTGAAATGTGAGGTGGAGGAGTGCTAAGTAAAGATGCAGGGGATGGACGGAAGGGAATTTGAAGAAACGACACAGATTACATGGACATGTATCTGTTCGTATACCCCGGCCTGAGACTGTTCGGTGGACCTTAGCGGAAACCGTTGGAGGGCCAGCTAAGGAAACAGGAAGTATCCGCCCAGTCTGGAGGCCAGCATGAAACGCTATAAGGTAGACAGGCTGTGGTGGAGGAGAAAGTACCCTTTTTAGTGTGGGTTTTAGTTCGCTAACCTTCGATTTCGAGATTGGCACGGAAAAAGTAAACAAAAAGCACTCCGAGGCCTCTCCAAGCCTTTTTTTTTTTGCTTCCTTCTGCTTGGGAGATTCGATATCCTTTGGCCGGCTTTATTCGATGAACGTCTTTCTGCTGCTGTCAAGGACGGACCACCACCACCTGGGGGGTTTGATGGGATGCCCACAGCGAAATGGCTGGCCACTTCTTGTGCTAATGACCAGTCCTGACTAGTGCAAGGCACCCCTCCCGAATCTCAGAATCTCGAATCGATGGAAGACACGCGAAAAAAGCAAAAAGAAATCGACCACACAGATAACTGGAGGTGGTTGGCAGATTCGATATGTCCTTTCCCGTTGGAACGAATCAGCGGACAGAGAGCCAACTCGGGTCGACACGAGGATGGAGGACGGAGGCCAGGCTGCTCGTCTTCGATCGTTTTTGATGATAACAATAGCGAACCGTCACCCTCGTCTACGTGTGCACGAGGGCTCGTCCCTGCTGAGGCTGGGAATTCGAACGGAGAAATTCGAATTTTGATTTGATGACAATTGAAATTCTGATTTGGGTTGAGCACGACAAACCAAGGGTTTCGTGGCTCGCTGCCGGAGGGCACCACAGTTGGAAGGATACTTCGAAAGAGGGAGAGAAGAAGTAGAATGGCAGGCTCGTCGATGCCCAGAGATAGCAGCTAGCTACAGCTTAGTAGGGATGGCGATGGTGGTCTGCAGTGACCGGATGCGATGATGCGTGGGTCTGTTGAAGAGGTGGTTCATGAAAGGTGAAAGAATAGGGTTTGCGTGTTGGCGATATTAGAATCGGAATAATATCGAGGTCTCCCTACTACTAAAAAATAACTAACGCCCCCCAGCACCAGCATTATTGCATTGCAGCTGGGACTTCGGCCCACTCAGCGACACAGGGCAGCCACCAGGCAGCAGTCCAAACCCCTTCTGGCTGCCACGATGATACGGCGCCGCACTGTCATAGTCACGCTGATCTCACACAGGCCCGAGAAAGTGCGGCCGTGGCTGCGCTTAGCTAGGGAGGGATCTTAAACTCCATATCTTCTTCCATCTAATCGAGATCAGGCTGGTAGGTGGGAGTGGCTTTCCCCGCGAGGTTTGAAGCTTCTGTATCTGATGAAAAGTATATAGTACAGGTCTAGTGACAATACGATCCAGATTCAGACAGGCATGGCAGCCGTCATGATCAGTTGAATTCCATTCTTATCACAATCAGCCAACATTAACGAGCTCGTGCTGGAGCTAGCATTTCATGTTGTGCGTCCGTTCCCGCGGCCGATTGCGTAAGGCAGGGTGCTTCAGTTCGGTTTGCCGAAAACCCCGACCTTTTTATCTGATCGATGTGACGGCCGGGGGTTGACGAGGCCCCCGTTGGCTGTTTTCTTCCTGCTCTCTCCCATTCTCTTTCTCCCCGGCCGATTCGTCATAAGAGGTATCGAGAAGATGTATTTCGGAATATCAACTGGGATGGAAAAGCCCCCAGATTGGAGCCCGCATCTTGATGTCAGATACACAGACTGAAAGTTTTAGGTGTATCAGAAGCTGTATGTACATGCATTTATTGGAAGCCCTTATACTTTTGATCATGGTGCGTGCACGCTCTAGTGTCTAGACATTTCGCCAACATCATACGAAACGGATTCGAGGTGATTGAACTCATGCCAACGAAACCGACAAAGGGTTATCCGATTCCCACGTTGAATGATTCACTATCATCTGCAACTCCGAAGGGAACGCACATGTGCCCGAAGGTTTCAAAAAACATACGTACTTCAAGTCAGACTTTACAAGTATCAGGGTCCTCTCACATTCTCCACCATGATATTCGGTTCACAGGAACATGCAAAGAACACCGATGCCGGCGACCTCCTAGACAAATCGTGGAGCTGGCCTCGCACATATCTGGCCCGTCAAGCGAGCTCCAGCTTAAAACAGAAAAAAAAAAAAAAAAGTAATTGAGCCGTTCATTATTGCTTTCCCATACATAGTATGCATGTGAGAAAAAACCCCCGGCTACAGGTACCAAGCAGGCTAATAGCCATCCGATTGTTAAGCAGGCTCTGGCTCGACTCCTCTCCATGTGGATGTGGGAACTCCTCACGCAGCAAGCCCGTCCGGCGGGTAAGGTTCCACCGCATAAGACCTCACCACTGGACCTCCGGTACTGGAGCCCGAGGAAAAGATTGAATTATGAGTCAAGCAGCCTTTTGAACGGATTTCCCCAGATCTTCTTTAGCTAGCTGCATGCATACATGCAAAGTCTGAGAAGGAAAAAAAAAAAATTTAGACTACCTGGATTGGACCATTTGCCCGATAGAACAGATTGTAAGATAGCCGTATAAATTGACCGACAACGCCGTCATTCTCCCTCCGCTTTGAAAAATATCTTTCTCTCTCAAGATAACTAAAATCTGTATATTCCTTTCCTTACTTCAAGATACCCATACTTTTTTTTTTTTACTTTTGGTAGCAATTGGCGTTAGAGAACCTCCTTAGAGTATGCCCGGACCAGTTTTTCGATTCCCGCTTTTTGCTGTGCGCCGCCACTAACAACTCTCAATTGGCAGAAAAACTTTTTATCCCAACTTCCCCTCCACTGGCATTTGCACCTTCTCTATTCGACATCACCGAATATCAACCTGCAGTAGATTCCCATACTAGAAAGACCCCAGTCGGACTTCCAATTCATTAACTTCTAAAATGACCAGCAATAACGGTACTTGTCCACTCTCTCTCCTGCAATTCCCATATCTCTCACAACACATGTCTTCCTTGGAGCTGCCCCGCTAACAAAGGCCCCTCCCCCTCCGATGCTCGGAACACAGATATCAAGAAAGACTTCAAACCCCTGGGCGAACGCCCGCCACTCAGAAGCCCATACGTCGGCGTCCCAGACTTCCTGTCGAATGTTTCCAACTTCAAGATCATCGAGAGCACACTGAGAGAGGGAGAGCAATTCGCAAATGCCTTCTTCGATACAGCCAAGAAGATTGAGATTGCCAAGGCACTGGATGACTTTGGTGTTGACTACGTATGTTTCTTCAAAGAAATTACTGTCGTGTGACAGTGCTAATGCAGGCATATAGATCGAACTCACTAGCCCGGCAGCGTCGGAGCAGAGCCGCAGGGACTGCGAGGCGATATGCAAGCTTGGATTGAAGGCCAAGATCCTCACACACATCAGATGCCACATGGATGATGCCCGAATCGCCGTCGAAACCGGTGTAGACGGTGTAGACGTTGTCATTGGCACATCCTCTTTCCTAAGGGAACACTCTCACGGAAAGGACATGGACTACATTCACAAGTCCGCCATCGAAGTCATCGAATTCGTCAAGTCCAAGGGTATCGAAATCAGATTCTCCTCCGAAGACTCCTTCAGATCGGATCTCGTCGACCTCCTCAGCATCTACAGAGCTGTCGACAAGATCGGTGTCAACAGAGTCGGTATTGCGGACACCGTCGGCTGCGCCGGCCCAAGACAGGTCTACGACCTCGTCCGAACTCTTCGTGGTGTCGTTCATTGCGACATCGAGACCCATTTCCACAATGACACCGGCTGTGCTATTGCAAACGCATACACCGCCCTCGAAGCCGGTGCAACCCACATCGATACCTCGGTCCTCGGTATCGGTGAGCGTAACGGAATCACCCCACTGGGTGGTCTCATGGCTCGCATGATCGTCGCCGACCGTGACTACGTCCGCAGCAAGTACAAGCTCGAGAAGCTCCGGGACCTCGAAAACCTGGTCGCTGAGGCCGTCGAAGTCAACATTCCATTCAACAACTACATCACCGGCTTCTGTGCCTTCACACACAAGGCTGGTATCCACGCCAAGGCCATCCTGGCGAACCCAAGCACATATGAGATCGTAAACCCAGCGGACTTTGGTCTCACAAGATATGTGCACTTCGCATCGAGATTGACGGGATGGAATGCGATCAAGAGCAGAGTAGACCAGTTGGATCTGAGCTTGACGGATGCTCAAGTCAAGGAGTGCACTGCCAAGATCAAGCAGTTGGCTGACGTTAGGAGTTTGAACGTCGATGATGTGTAAGTTGCCCCAAGACCTTTCAGATCAGATCCTGAATACCAAGTATCGGTGCTAATGAAATTTTTTCGTAAATATATAGTGACAGCATCATCCGTCAATACCACTTCAACGTCAAGACAGGGACCGACACCCCGCTCATAGACGCTGTAGGCAAGTCCGATATCGACGCGGACACATTAGCCAAGAAGGCTGCTCAGAACGGTGCAACCGACCCGGAGGCTGCCAAGTGCTGCTAGACAGTGTATCTACAGAAAGAAAGAGTAGAAGCGTAAAGGAGAGAGGATCGGGCTGGGATATCTAGGAATGCCTAGCATAGATATCACCGTAGTATCTTTTTCACAGGAAGCGATATTTCCTTGTGTGTACATTTACAAACCTGTTGAACTATTCAATCAAAAGTTAATGATGTTGGTTAATAACACTCATAAAACATGCATGGGCCTATCATATCAGTTAAATGTAGCTGTAGATATCTAGAAATCTAGATATTACACGGGCCTAGAAGCATACCAGTGCGTATTGTTTGTATTTATGTTGCAAAGAGCTAGTTCTAAAATACAACAAAATCAACATCATGGATACAGGTGAAAAAGCTATACTCTCCTCGATTTAAGAGCTCGATATAGGCAATAAACTCTCGAAAGACTGACAATTGGACAAAGCGGTCTCGTGACCCGCTACCAACTCCGCAAACCCGGTGGATCGATAGAGAAACAGCGAAGTCGCCGCTGGTGACGCTCCGGCGTTTGTGCATATCCAGAATGTATCCCTTCCTTCGTATTCAGGGCCGCCCATAAGAGCTTTCTTGGCATACAGGTATCCATTACTTGAATCCATGTACAAAACACCCATACCATTTGGAGTTGGAGCCAGTGTCCCATCGCTGCTGCCGGCGCCAGCACTATTACTGGCACCTGCGCTATTACTGGCACCAGCACTGCTACTTGCCCGACCACTACTACTGGCTCTACCACTGCTACTTGGTCCAGCACTTTGAGGCGGCTCCGGAGCTTCAGTTGGAAAAGCTTCTACCGCCATATTCCGCCGACTCACAGCGCCGCTAATAGACTCCAATTGCACTTGATAAGCCGAAATCACCGTCGACAGCTGCGCGTTCGCTATAATGGAGGTATAAACTTTCCAGGCGTAGGTATCCACCGTATCACCCTCGCCATACTTCTTTGTAAGAACCAATGCGTCGCGCGAACCTACGGCGGTGGAAACACCCCATGTCTGCTCCGGGATACCTACCTGGAAACCTCTCATAGACCCGTCTGGCACGGGGAAGGTTGTGGTGTAGTTTTCAACAGCTACCCAATGAAAAACGAAGGGGCGTAGACTGGGAGCCAGACTCGTGATTTCTACCCGTAAAGCACCGATCAAGTTCACGGTACTCAGGAATTCGGTTACAACCGTCGAAGTACTGGTGGTGAAGACTGACGAAGTCGGAGTGCTAACTGAGATTGTGGAATCAAGGTAATCGATCGAGGAAATGCTTGTGGATGTGGTTGTCGAGGTCTGTGGAGCCGTAACTGCGCGAGAACAACCAGCCCGAAGCTCTGCGGCCGCAAATGATTTGAGAGGGCCCGGGGTTTCTATACTGCTTTCTGTGATAGTCTTACGGATATAGGACGTCAACATCGCATCCGTTTCTAAGCCATCGTCTATTTCTCGTTTCCTATTAACCGCGGTGGCGTTCTGTATAACCCACACCGTATACCTGTATGAAGTGCTAAATGCGTCGACCTTAACAGTAGTCGTCGTTGAAACGCTCTCAACGGCCCTAGCAGTGGTGGTACCTGTTGCGATAGAAGAAGTGGCCTCCAGAGTCGAAGTAACGGTTCCGAAGTATCCTAACAAGAAAGAACAAAAGTCTTGAAATCCTGATGAAGTTATAATGTCGTATGCGGAAACTTTAGAGGATCGCGTCGCCGTGCTTGACGGCCTAGGGGTGGCGCCGGTTTGTGGGGCACTAGCCCATGTCAAAGGCAGCTTAGTAAGGTTTGAGGGAACTTTACTCCCTTCTCTAGCCATCTTCATGAGATAATACGTCCCATTTTGTTGTTGGACGTACAAGGTGTAAGTATTGCTCCCACTCGCGAGTTTCAATTCCTTGCCTTCAAAATAGAATCGTTCGGTGACACCCAAGCCAGCAGCGATTGATGGAAGTGCGTACAGCAGATCACCCCAATCTACTAAGTCGTCTTGTCGTTTCCGAATCCTTCGGATTGTGCCACTTCTACGATAATGCAAGTTCCGGATAGGCTCCTCGAGAGTCGAGATTTCTCCAAACTCGTCAATCGAGAACCCCGAGCCATCGACACCCTCAGAGTTTGTCAAGTATACATTCTCATCTTCCCCGAGTATGGCAAAGTATCTGGAGAAGCTATCACCACCTTGCAGAAAGAACGCCGAAGGAACTGCTGTTGCTGTGGTGGTCGAGGTGCTACTATCTGTTGATGAGGCAATACTCCTGGACGGGATTACTATCGACGTAGCCCTTGTAGAAGTCTCAATTCCACTCTCGCTCGTGCTCGTTGGACCAGAACCTGTCCCAGAGCCCTGAATCACACTCGAGTTACTCTAGAATATTGAGAACCAGGTGAGATTTTCGCACATCGGAAGGCGATTTTGACCGCAGGAACCCGTGACTGTCGATGTGAACTGCGTAGTATGGTAAATTGCAACTGTTGATTGCAAATACACTGGATCAACCCACAATGAGTAGAATGTCTGGATTACCAGGAAGAAATGCTTGAATTTCGTCCCCATCGTGCAAATGCTGGACTCCTCTAGCTATTGCCTGCGGCTGGTGAAGTAGACAATGCCAAAGGCGTTGAGATGCTGAGTCGCGGCGGTAACATGTAGAAAGTGTATTAATCCGCTAGCTAGACTTCTACGGTGCGGAAACTTCGGAGTAGTGTACTTTCCCATGCTGCGGATACTACTTTTACATCGCAATAACCCCCCGGACGGCCGGGGTTGCATGTTGGAAGCGGCTCGGAATTGCGAAGTTTTGCAGTGTGATGACCGTGAACTGCGACGTTACAGCCCAAGCTGCGCAAAGTGGCTGTAAATCATGTAAACATCAAAATCAGTGACGGAAGTTTATTATTGAAATGCCATATCCATATATAGCACAGCAGAGCACTGGCTATTTTAGGTACTTGGAAGCTGCGTTGCGGAGTGTTGGATTCCGCCGCCATATATGTACATGTATTCGGGTCCGATGTTAACTTCAAAGTGGGTTGAATTATATTTTACTAGATGACGAGAGTTACGGGCTCAAGCGTGCGGGCGACATCGATGCCTCGTAGATCTAGACGCTCGTGCGCAATCGCCTAGTCTAGAATGCCACCACGTGGAGCCTAATTTTATCAAAGTAGCAGCATGTAACGCCCTCACGCATCAGCGCAAATCTACTGCGCGGTCGAGACTGAAAACTAGCCGCGCGATCTGTAGTGTAGTGATATGGTTTCCCGACGATCTCAAAAGTCACCATTGTTGCTCTGCGTAATTAAAAGATATTTGAAATTTTAGATACGTATACACTACGAAATGAAATATAGACTCAAAATGTTGAAACCATTGCCCAGACCTTCCACACATTTATATATATTTGGTACTAGACGCTGTAAATAACCCCGGAAGTGCTATATCTACCAAAAATAGAATTTCTAGGTACAATATATCTCAAATACTAACGAGAAGTGTAGATGAGAAATCTTTATGAAGAAGTCTGTAATAAGCCATGATTTATAGACATTGCCACGTCCGATTCCATCAATAATTTAGCACACCTTCATAACTGTAGTTACTTACATCAGCAGGCCATTCTATTTAGCACATGATGAACATACCTCCTGATCTTCTATATATTGCTATACCACTTTGTCCATACCCCAAGTGTATATTGATCTATCAATTGCCAAATTTAAGAAGCTACTCCATCTAATAATCGTCAAGGTCACGGAGGAACTCATGAACAGCTATAGCCCCTCCTGGGAAATTTCTTTCTATATATACTCTGCACTTTGCGGCTTCTGTGGGCTCTAAATATTGTTGTATTCCAGGCGTGTGAGTCTTCGGGTGGACAGTAGTCTCGGTCCCCAATGGCCTGACGGGCACTCTGGGACCGAGACTAGGTGGACAGATTAAATACGTGGTGTCCCGTGTGATCTCGCGCTATAAACTACTCAGGTATAGCAATCACGGTGATACCAATCATAAAACCCGAAATATTCATCTACGGTCCTTATTTTTGGCTGTAACAGCATAGCTTGGCTCCAATGCGTGTTCTTAAGGCTTTAGATGGTACAATAAAAGCTATTATCGCAAACAAGCTCGAGTTCTACCGTTGGATATTTCCTAATATAATTATATTATCGTTTCCCTCGTCGCTTCCGCGACGTCTGATGATCATCTTGCAAGGTGAAAGGTTCATAACGCATACACTCTGCATGAGAGATCTGTCCACATAAATCTAAGAATCGAATATATGTCATGTGTTTTGTTTGGACTAGGTCAAGGCGCGAGACGGGTATATACCCCGAAGGGCGGGGATATAGCTCATACTTGCCGTTCACCACATATATATTTTTCTAGATCTCGGAACATTGCATGCATTCATCATTCACGATGCCGTTCTCATAAAAATCTGAAGTAAACCATGAAAGTGCATCTTGTCCATACGCCATGGCATCGTTATCGTGATATCTAGATTGAAGTGATATATATATTAACACATTTCGAAAATTTTCGATTTCTTCATTCAGAATTGCATTTTGAGCACTGCTCTGGCTACCATCATACCATTCTAAATGTGTCCATAGTATTCCGGTTCAGAAGATAATAGTATAATAAGCATCCGCAGCGATAGCACCACATTCCAGTGTCTTCGTACCAGCGACTGACCTTCTCAAAAAGCATGAGAATGGCCGGATTTCAAAATCTTGAATAGAGCCTTCGAAACCGTGCTCTTGCATATAGGTGCTTGGATATAAGTACCCGGTGGGGGTATGTATCGAAAGGAACATAAATTCACGAATGTCGGTAACCATTTCCGTTGCGTCTTGTAATCGTGATCAAGATGAGGTAGTCGGGATATAGAATATTGGTTATAACAAAAACCCTTTTTGATAAGGGTATAATATAAGGTCATCGGCTCCTGAATGAAGACCACCTCCACATTTATATCGCCCTTTAACTTTTCGGCGTAGACATATGTCAAGCAGTTTCTGAAAGGTGAGTTTATACGTGCTTTGTAGGAATGAAGGGAGGTCAAGAGGGATTATATGAGCGCCTCTAGTAAAAATATCAGATATATTTGAGATATATAGTATAAAATGGGGTGAAACAGAAGACGTTGTATATGTAAAAAGGTCAGAAGCACCAGACGGGATGGTAGGAGGATGTTTATATACCCCACCATAAGTTTGCTCTAGAACAATGTAGATATGCCTAGTTCTTTACATATCATATAGTATAATTCTTTCCATTTCTTCACAACTAGTCTCGTCCACCATCTTCCACTCTAGATCTTAAGCCTTCCAAATCCTTCCGAACAGCTACAGTGTGACATTTCCCAATATCTCCAATAATCTAGACGTCTTGATTAACCTCCAAGGCCCACCTGTGTTTCCATAAAGTTATAAAATCGTAAGAAATTAGATCGAAATAGTTAAAAAAAGAATTTGGCTAAACCGCAGATGCAAGTTGGAAAATAAAGTAAAGTGGTTAGAAATGCAGAATTTTTAAAGGAAACTCAAAAAACACCGTAGAAGATGCTTCCTTCCATTACTTTCCACTCCCGGTCAAAAAAAGGAGAGAGAGAGAGAGAGAGAGAGAGAAAGTATGGAAATCACGAAGACCCGGACCCACCCTCCCCTTCCTCAGGCGTAAAGCTCGTTCCACCGAGAACCTCCCCGCCGCCTCTGCTCCCCACCGTCGTCGCGGCCTGTAACCTTTGATCCAGAACCTTCAACGCCAATGCCCGTCTCCTCTCCGCCTCCTGTCTGGCAGCCGACAACCGTCCACCAGGAGGGCCTAGGATACCTGCGAACCCGCCACCGACGGAAGCCGTACTCTGCGCCACAACCCTGTTATTCCCCGCCTGCACATCCTCATCCGAGAACGGTGTGCAGAGCCTCATCGCCACGCAGGCTGAGTATACTGTGTTCGTGATGGGGGATATGAACGGGTACATCCTGTCTGGGAAGAAATGGGCGAATGCGAAGGTTTCTGAAGCGTCGCCGCGGAGGGAGGCGGGTTGAGAGGCGGAGAGGTCGACGTATTGCTTTTTGAAGAAGCGGAGGTAGACCCAGGAGGTGAAAAAGCCGTTAATGGCGAGAATGGCAGCGACGTCGGTGCCGATGATCAGGCCGGAGATGAAGGTGAAGAGGAGGAAGAGGGCTGGGAAGTGCTATGCTCGGTGATCTGATCAGCCTGTGATATTCGGTGAACATTTGGGGGAAGGAGATAATTGGGTGTACCTTTACCCGCATCTTGATGATGCCTTTGAAGAGCGTGACGGTGTGTTCCGGAACTAGCTGCTTGAACGCCACCAAGAATCCAGCTTGGAAGGCAATGCCACCGCAGATAGATGTAAAGCTGTCCAGAGCTGTTAGCCATTTTTCTTTCAAAATATACTCTTCTTCCAAATCGGAGCCTCGCCCAACTTACTTTCTCTCCAAGTTCCCCGTCACCGCATACCAGACCACGTATGTAGCCAGCGCGACGGCATTGCTGATGATGCTGACGACACCCAGAAACTTTGCAAACTCTCTTCCTCCCCAGGCTCGCTCCAGGTACTTCCCTCCATAAAAGAAAGTGGCGAGGGTGATGACCAGGGTGAAGATGTTGGCCTCGACGAAGGAAGCTGTCAAGAGCGTCCACGGATATACTATGCTGAGCGCGGGGACGACGGTGAGGTACTGGATCCGCGTCGAGGCCAGGAACTCCGGCGGAGGGGAGCCGAGGGGCGCGGCGTTATTGTTGGCGGCGGCGCGGGAGACCCAGGCGCTGTAGCGGAGGGCGCCGGCGATGAGCGACAGGCAGAGTTCGATGACGATGATGGCCCGGGTTAGGGGCGGGAGGTTGATGCGGGCGGGCATTTACGGTGGGCGCCTCGAGCTCTCTCTCTCCCGTCTTTTCCTCCTCTCGCTGTGGAGAAAGAGGCGTGGGACAGGGCTTGGAAAGTGAAAGCTTGGAACCGGCACAGCTCCTACCAGAGTTGTTTCCTTGTGGCGTAGCTTGGGTTTGTTTAATTTCTCGGGGAGTTTTCTTTTTTTTTTGTCGTTTCTTGTTCTTTCTTGGGAAGAACGAAAGAAGCCAGGGATCGAGCGAGAGAGAGAGAGAGAGGCCTGGAGGATGTGGACCTTGTGCGAGACGGATGGCTGCAGCTGCGTGCACGTGTGCTAGGGCATCAATGCATTGAGGGACCGAGGCTGGTGATATAGTAGAACGGATTGCTGGCGAGGGGACACGGAGATGGTGATGGTTTCTCGGAGTTGAGCGCACAGATCTCAATTTCTGAGAAGGGATGATGTCCAGGTGCTGTCTGTCCTGTTGGAGGTTTTTCGAGGTCTCGTCTGACCCGATTCAGCCACACTCGAAGGCCCAGCCAGCGCCTCTTCTGAGATACACAACATGGGCGCACTATGATTATGATCGTGGAAGCTCATGACTTTATATTATGGCCAGCGATGAAGAGTGTATAGCTAGCCGTCTGTATGTGTGCTTATTTATAAATAGTCTGTAAGTAGGGTTTTCAGAGAGACATAAAAGCAGAACAGCCCCGTGGAATGCGGAAATAAAAAAGAACGAAAAAAAAAAAAGTGAAAAGGACTCCGGATATATATATGTGAACAGTTCGTAAAGATGCAAGGTAACCAAGATGTACCGACTCCCGCCAACAAAGCATTTCACAAAAGACACACCGTCTCTCATTAAACCTCAGCCTTCGATCTCCAGACACTAGATGGATGAACGAGGCCGATAAATTAGGACGAAGAATGAGGGGGTGGTAGAGGCGCTACTATACGCCTTTCTTCCCCTTCGCCTGCCCCTTCTTTCCCTCCTCCCCGCTCTTATACTTCTCCGTCATCTTCCAGTATCTCTCAAACTCCTTCATGCAGCCCTTATCCTTCTCCACTTCCCCGCATTTCTCAAAGTGCACCACAAAGTCCCCGGACTCGAACCCAGTGCCCGCGTACCTGGCTCTGATTTCCTCCCCCTCATTCTTGGGCTTGGAGTCCTTATTGCCCTTGTCCTTGTTCGCGGGGCTGTTCCCGCCGGCAGCAACCGGGTAGGACAGCATCACCCTCTGCGGGATGATTGCCAGCTTGGCCAGAACCGTCGGGTGCCATTGGATGAGATGCTCCTGTTAATTCATCATGTTAGCCTATTCTTTTCTTCGACTTTTTTTCGATTCAATCAATTAAGTTAGAGGGAAGAGAGAAAACCCTACCAGAGCACTAGTTTCTGCCTCTTTAAAGTGATAGAAGCGGTACAGCGGATCGAACCACACATCCAGCAGGTAATATCCAAACATCGTCGCGCCCTTCTTCCCGCCCTTGTTCTTCTTCTTCCCCCATCCCATCTCATCTTTCCTCCGTCGAATGATGAAACTATCGCTCCTGACGCTCTTCTCGTCTTGGGTGATGATGAATTGAATGTCGTCCGCGTTTTGGCGCTTGAAGGTTTTGATGATGGATTCGGGTGGGATGACGGAGTGGTCGCGGAGCATGAGGTTGGAAAGACGAGGCTTTGAAAGGATGTGGGATTCGAGGTCCAGGTCCATGTTGATGATCAGGGAGTCCGAGGAGAGGAACCAGAAGGTCTTGGTGTTTGGATAGTTGCTCATGGCGTGTCGCATCAGCGGCAGCTTATTGTAGCTCTATCGATCAAATATTTCCCCTTGTCAGCAATTCATATCCACCGTATTTATATATAATTCTGTAAAAAAAAAAGGGAGAGGCTACCTTGTGATAATGCCTGACCTTCCCAGCTCCATCTTTGAACTGATATTCATTCCCGGCCTCGTAATCCCCCAAATCCCGCGCGAAGACCTCATACCCCCACTTCTCAGCGTACCGTCTCCGATTCTCCAGTATCCTCTTTGAATACGCCGACGACAGCGTATTCTTGTCCAGCGCCACCACCAGCACCACCGATGGAGGTGCACCCTTTGCCGATGAGGGACGTGAATATTTATATCTGCCACTGCCATCGTCGGTCCATCGTATGTAGGCTAGCGAGAAGAATATGCAGAGGATGATGAGGTATAAGATCCGCCGACGACGTTTTAGGAGATGTGTGAAGTACGCTGTCCGCGAGGTCGCAGAGGATGTGGTCCGAGGTGCCCATTTCTCGGAGAGCTGCGGGGAGGAGGAGGAGGAAGAAGAAACTATGGAGAGAGATGAGGAGACGGTAGAGGGGAGGGAGAAGTGCATTGCTGGGTGTTTGTCGTCCTCCGTTTTCTTTTTCTTTTTGGTGGTTTCGCTCCGGGGAAGACCCCCGTTCTAAACAAGAAGATTCGGAGAATGCGAAGATCGATAAGGACGCCGGGTGATGCTAGATCTCGATCTAGTGATGATAGCAAATAGCAAATGTCGAACTGGGGTGGGTTAGTTTTTAAAACGTGCTCGATCGTGCGTAAAGTCGATTGACCTCGTCGGTGAGGCTGCCGTTTGCAGGATGCGTGCCTTCGAACCCCGTGTTCCTTCGAATGCAATGTCGAGATTTCCGAAACGCCAACGAAATATTGATCCCAAAAACAGCACTGTCGCTGAAAGTGCTAATGTTGATTAAAATCCCAAATTTAAGGTTGAAAACAATTAAATGATGAAGATAAATAAGAAAAAGAGAGGAGGGAAAGCGAAGGAGGATGGGGATGAGGACGAGGATGAGAGCTGATATGTATATTGCGCTCTGCCCACAATCAGGCAAGTGGAGGCGGGCCCGATGCTACTCTGCCTGCGCCAGACCCCCCTCCAAAGTTTGGGCTGGTTTCACTCGCGGGGGCCCCTGCCGGGCTGTGGCTCGAAAATTCCACTGGTCGACGGGCAGGAAGAAATCCCATATAATATCATCTATCTATCGCTTTAATTTATATATATGTATATAACTATAGGTATTGCATTTTATCGTCAATCCAAAATACGGCTTCAGAAAAGAAAGAAAGAAAGAAAGAAAAAAAACAAAAGGCGGGAAAAATGCCAATTGCGGCTGACTGGGAACATGAACGTTTAACATCCATTGAAAATGTCACCTCGATTCGACTCAGTTCCCCACCCGTCCAGGAACTTTGGCCTGTGGCTCCCCAGAGAAAAAAAAAGCTTGAATCCAAGGCTGCATGACAGGTTGGTTATTATTCCAGTCATGGTACGAAGTAGCAACCGTTAGCTCGATGGAATTTCCGTCCTTCGCCGGGGGGGTGGTTTTTAACATGGGCCTATATTTGGCTCTCGCTCATACCGCGAATGCAGTCGGATGCGACGCTGCGAGCGAGAGGACGGTTTAATCCGGAAGGCCGCCATTCTAATCATTCTCACCTCTTTTTTCTCTGGGGTTTAATTTTCTTTTGTTTGTTTCTTGTAATTTCTTGTTCAGGGTATTTTATTTTACTTATTTTATTCTTTTTTCCCGAAGAAAAGGGAGACAGCGGGGTGTCTATATTGTATTGTTGTTCATATAAGACGATGTATTGATATTGTTCATGTGATCGATAATCATATATATGGTCATCCATATCGACATTGATATATGGCCTTGTGGCTGTTTGATTTGTTCGCAGTACCAATCCTTGTCAGATACATATATACTTGTATATCGGTATACACATGTACAGCCATCGATATCTCGGGATATAATTCTCCAAGATTACTTGTATCGATATATCGATATATCATGAGAAACAAATAAGCAGTGCATGGCCATATATACACACATATGTACACGGCTTGTCGACGCCGATGTCTTCATGCTTGCTTTAAAAGTATATACAATATATATAAGAGTCGTTGATTATAAAAGTGAAGAATCAGAAAATATATAAAATAAAACAAAAAAGCCACCACCTCGTGTAAATGCACCATGCAAGGACAGGATCAGCATCTCCAGAGCCGCGATATCAAGCATCTATCCCTACTTCTTTGACTTACCCACTTCTTCCCTCAAGATAAGTAGAGTATAGTCCGTCTATAAGCTCCCCCTCTAAACCAAATACCTAGGTATTCCATAGAAAAATGAAGAGTGATGAAAAGAAAAGGGGATACTAGTTCCTCACCCGCCCAGTCCCCTGCTCCTTCAGACTCTCCTCCCCAGAACTGGCCCCCCCAAACCCCCACTTGTTCACCTTCTTCTTCCTCCCCCTTCGGTCCCCGTACTTCTCATCAAACTTCCTGATCATCCCCAAACTCCCCATGTCGTCCGATATGCTCGCCGTGATCTCCCCGAGTGCCTGTTCAAAGTGCTTGGCCTTCAGCACCCGCTTCGCAGGGTACGTCCCCGTCTCTTTGAAAAACACATCTTCTTCCTTAACCGCCGCCAGAGCCGCTGCCACAGCGACGTTTTTCAGGTCAGAGCCAGAGTAGAGATTTGTTCGTTCGTCCGACGCAATGGCCTTCAGGTCCACATCGGCGTCCAACGTCTCCCCGTTCAAGTGAATGTTCAGAATAGCAAGGCGGTCCTCCATAGTCGGCAGATCAATCAATATTCTCCGCGGTAGACGCTATTTGTTACCTCTCGTCAGCCCCCGATACTCCCTAAAATTTAAGAGAGAAAAAAAAAAGTAATGACGATATCGGATACGTACTCTCAAAACCGCATCGTCAAGGTCGAACGGCCGGTTCGTCGCCACCATTATAAACGCCGACATCTTCGCCATCCCATCCCACTCCTTCAGGAACTGGTTTATCAGCTCCCGGTGCGAGGTCCGCTGATTATGCGCCGTTCGTGCTCCAAAAATCGCGTCCGCTTCGTCGATAAACACTACACACGGACTCAACTTCTTCGCCAAACTAAAGATCGCCTGCGTCCCATAGATATTAACAAAAACCGTTCCCAGTTCCGCAGTAGTTTTGTTTGTGAGAGAGAAAAAAATACCTTGACGTTCTTTTCACCCTCCCCGACATACATATCATAAACCTCACTCCCGCTGACCTCCAAAACCGTCGCCCCGCTCTCCTTCGCCACCGCCTTCGCCAACAACGTCTTCCCAGTCCCCGGTGGCCCATAAAGCAGCACACCGGGAATCTTATCCTGCGCAAGGACACCGTAAGAGAAAGCTTCAGGTCTCAGAAGACTCAAACTTGTCAACGTTTTCAGCGCATCTACCGTCTCCGCCGCCGCGCGGACCTGATCGAATCCTGTCGAAATACTCGTCGGATCGATCATCCCGCCCAACAGCCTCTTCTCGTGCTCGTTACACTTCCCCTTCAGCTTTTTCATCTTCGCCGCCTTCTCTTCCTCCGGCGACGGCTCCTTCTCTTCAGATGCTTCCCGTTCCTCGGCATACTTTGTCTCCGCAGTCGCCCACGCAACCTTCGCTTTATCGCTCTTTCTGATGACTTGAATCGCGGCCGCCACGTCTCCGGGTCCGATAACTCTGGGCCCGATCTCCTTCTCACCCGGCCCAGGCACGCTCCCCAGAATCATCATGGTCAACCGGTGCACCGCATCCAGCTCCCACACCCACTCGCTGGTATTCTCTACCTTGGGCATATTCTCAAAGTGCCAGTTCTTCGGAACCTCCAAAACGACGGCCTGCCCATCGTCCCCGCTTCTTCGGGCGATCATGGCTTTAAGGTGCCGCATGTTGATCTCGCGTATTCTCGCCTTTCGATCCCGCTCCAAAAGATCTCGCGTGGCGTCCCACGGCTGCGGAGGAACCACGATCGTTCGCTCCAGTATCCCCATCGATGCGGCGGAGCCGGCCGACCCTTGAAGCACCGTCAGGAACGAAGAACTCAAATGCACCCCGTGACCGATCGTCGCGCTGTTCCCCAATATCATGATCTCCCGTCCCTCCAGCCGTCGCTCGTAGACCAGTTTTCGTAGGATCTTAAGAAAAGTTCTTCCCTCGCTTACTCCCTGTAACTCCTTGAAATCCCTGACCTGGACGATCGTTCTGTTCGGCGGTACAATCGAACCTTCGGGGTCAGATAGACTGGTAGCGGAACTCTTCGGTGTCTTTTCTATCCCCTCCCGTTTCTTGATCCCCGAATCAAGCATCAACTCCAGCACGGCTTGTAACTTTGGATTCACGTCCATGCCGTGACCCCCCGACGACGATGAGATCGGGTATCCCGGCTGCGTAGATATACCTTCCTCCTCGTCCCTGCCGCCGGCGCCGAGGGTAGATGTCGTAACACTAAGGCTTCCACCTGACACCAGAAGTTTCCGAAAGAAAGCAATAGGTATGCCGAGCATGCTTGATGGGTCGTTCCTGGGTTGCCGACCCGACTCGTCGAATTCGGCGGCGGAGTTTTCATTTTCCTCGGCCGCTTCGGGTTCCTCGGGTTCCTCGGTCTCTTCCGCTTCTTCCTCCTCCTCCTCTTGCCGTGGGCGGTTACTCGGGTGCGCAAATTGAGCTTCATAGCCGAGCGTGCGCAGTTCTGCTGAGGGTAGTGGGACGGGTACTATACATTGGTTTTTTTTGTAAATTAGTATATTCATAGATTCTTATAGAGATAAATTTTTAGAAGGTCGAAGAATAATACCAGCGACAGCGGTCTTCCCGGTAGCCGTTGTTTCAACGTAATCTCCAGCAATCTCCGCGACATCCTCGGCATCGATTCTCACCAATGTAGCACCTAGCTGTCGCGCCAGATCCTCTGAGACGGCATCTAAGAAGTATGTACCGTTAGTCTCAGGGGTTTGCGGGAACAACAAGATACAGTCCACGGTTCTTGCGACTTTGGCCTGGTTGAAAATCGGTTTCGGAAGCGTTAGGGTGGCTTTCGCTGTCGACAATATCTCCGACCAGACGGCAGGCGAGAGGCCGTATTTGGTTTCGAAGTTGAGAGAGGGTGTGAAAAAGGCGATTTCGGGTTTGGGGAGGTCGACGTTCGGCGGGATCTCAGAGCTAGCGAGTTGGGGGTCGGATATCGATGGCGGGGTAGATGATGAAGTCGGAGATTCGGGTTCAGGGGGGTTTGTTTTAGTATCAGCATCGTCGAGAATTCTGTCGGCCTCTGCGGTTTCCTCTTCCGCCAGTCGGGGAGCTTCGCGACCTGCTACGGCAGCTGCAGCTGCTTCGGCTTTACGTCCTGCTTCCAACAGCTCCGCCTCCACATCTATCTCCCTGCTCGGTCCACCACCGGATTCACCGCTGCCACCCTTCCCATCACCATCGTTGCTTCCACTCTCCTCCTCCAGAGGGATATCACTGCCATACCGATCCGCCACATCCAAGCGTGACTCCCTCGCCGCCAATTCCTCAGGCAGAAACACCGCTCGTTCCAAAAACCATTCGGGTAGATCAATCTTCGGTAAGGGCTCCTCCTTCGACCTGGTATATTTCCTTGTAGACTTCAGCTTCCCGCTCGAAGAACGTGTCGAGGGTCGCTTATCGGGCTGTTCCGGGTCTGACGGGTCGCCGCCGGTGGTCGCCGTGGGTCTTATGGCGGATAAAACCTCTGATGGGATCGAAACCTCAGCGTCCGAGGAGATCGGTCTCGTATCGTCCGTGCCTGTGGACTCCTCATTCGTTCGTGGCGGTGGAGCTTGTGAAGAAGCAGAAGCTGTTTCGACCTCCTTTGACGACGACGGCGGCGACCTTGACTCAGCAGCGGCAGCAGAGGTGGTGCTCTCCGAACCTGCTGAAGACGGCACCTGTGTTCGTAACCTGGCGGATAAGTGCAGATGGCTGCATCGGTAGCAGACGTACGCCGAACCAGCGGCCGGCGGCGCTCGAGAAGTTGCGGTACGGCGGAGAAGGCTTGTTGACGTCCTTGATGAGTTCCGAAGCACCGTGTTCAGCGCCCGTTTGGTTGCAACTTGCATTCGGGGCAAGCTGTTTTTCGTTTTCGCGAGGTGTAAAAAAAAAAGGGTTAGCAATGTTGTTTTCTTGATAGTTAACCGGTTTTTTTTTGTTCGTTGGTAAGGTTATCGTTATAGAGCTGAGAAAGGATCCACTCAACCGTGCTGGACGCTGTAATGTGATACGGCGATGCAGAAATAGTGATGAGGCATGTGTCCTTGCCTTTCTTATTCCTAATCTTCGAAATAGAATATATATGAAGTACCTTGTGAGAACAAAGATATAGTAGGTTGGAGTTTTTTTTTTTTCGTTTCTTAAACAAGGTGCCCGTCTATAAAATTCTGATTTCACAAACTTTAGTGTGTTTTCCCCGTCGTCACACACACAACGACACAACGACACACAACGCTTCGAAAAACCATGCGGCAGAACTATTAGAACTAGCCAGCGGGCTTAGTCAGCGGCAAGACATGTGCGCCATGCATGACCTGCCGACGGGTTTGTAACGCAGAGATCTAAAGTGCAGAGTAGCCGTGCTGCTCTGTAAATAATACTCTAGGCGGAACGAACTTGACTAAATGTTGGTATTATCATTCTCTGTAATTACGTTTTTACGATACAGACCGGTACAGAAAAAAATCTGTATATAATACTTGGAGTTCGAATATTCATAGAAACCAATAGCATAGTCCGTAGCGGGGATAGCTATGTGATTAAAGGACTCCAGAAAACATGGCGAATCGAGGATGTATATTTTATTCTCAAAAAATACAATCCATAATCTATAAGCAACTAGAAGGGCAAGATAAAAAACAAAAAAAATGAAGCCGTTAGATGAGTGTGAACGAATCAGTATACAACAAAATAATAGAAAAGAAAAGGGTGCAGAGGGATTGGGCGCTCGCGGCGGAGAGAATTGAGATCTATCTAGAGGTATATATATCTCTCTAACTCCGATATGGATACGAGTATAGTATACGGTCGTAGACGTCCGATAGCGAATGTTGATATAACATCAGCTTCTGATCCATATTGGTACTATCTCGCATATTCTATCAGCGAAATTAATAAACCCGTCATTCAGTCGATATATCTAGATATATGGCAAAGATAAATATCACGCCACGATCGAACATGAATTACCGGTACCCTTGAAGGTTATATGGTCGCGACTGGGAAACTCTGATCTATGGAGGCAGCCGCCCATTTGTTGGAGAATTGAGAACTTGAGATATCTATACTCAAGCTCTTCAATATGGTTATAGCCGGTTGCCCCAATCAAGTAAAATGCTAGCGCTCAGACTTTCCATGTAGCCTTACTGAAGAGGTGCGTTCCATCATCATACTCGTACTTTCGGCTAGATTAGCCCTAGAAGATATCCATTATTAGATATGCGGGTTCTAGTTCAGTCTTGTAACGCACCATCCAACTCGAGTTCGTCACAAAAAGAAAAAGGCTGATTCAATATACTTTACTCCGTCGGCAACCATCTAGCCCTTTCAAATATCTAAAAATGCAGAAAAGAAAAGAAAGAAGTCGTTTACCGTTTGTTGAAAGAGTTACATGGAATCAAAACCTATGACGTTGACTACATCTTCATGACATGTACGTCATGAATTCCATCACCTATTTCAACGATCGAAAGATTTCTGGCATGTAACGTCAACGCGGACAAAATCAAATGAAGAAGAAGGGACAGTATATAAGTTGTCTTTTTTTTAAACGGTCTAAGACAAGTTCTATGTTACACTGTTTAGAATTCTGTACGACTGTGTTCTCAACGCTCGAGAGGTACGAATATATTTTACCCACAGCAGTCGGCTAAAAACCCCAGTAGCAGAAAGTAAAGCTTAGTATTAGTCATATCACCCTATTCACCGAGTGATTACCTATCGAGGCCAAATTCTAGAGCGATCTTCCCCGCACTTGAGTGTTCACAGGGTCTGTTGCATTTTGGAATACGATGCGTTGCATTGATTATTGATCGCTCGACTTAAGCTTAAGACGAAACCTTGAAATGCATTTGCATTGCGAAACGGAAGAGGAGCTGGAAATCCTCAGTGGATGCCCGTAATGGACGCCCAATCTCCACTCTACTGCATAATTGTCTCGTATCCATCGGAATTGCGACAATAGTTTCCATTGATCCCGAGCAATCCATCCCAAGTATCTGTCGACGACGGCTCGCAGGAAAAAAAAAGAAAAAAACACAGCCTCCACGCCGGTCTACCTAGCATAAATTCCCTCGAATCGACTAACCTTCCAAGCTAGCCCAGAAAAAGTCGAGATACCAAAGTAGGCAAGTCGAAGCAGTCTTGCGCCTGCTTGGACAGGTTGTCGGTTGAACAGATTTATGAACTAGGCAGAAAGAGTAGAATTTTCGTTTTTGTCTTTCTTCTGTTGAAAAGGTTTTAAACATTCGGATCGGAACTCGGAGATGCTAAGCTTGGGAGCTCTAGCTCTTCGTTATCGATGAACTCGGGTGCTTGTAGCCCCCACTGACTTACGATTATGTGATATACAATTTGCGCAAATTTCTGGTTTTGTCTGCTAGAAAACGATGTATTGAAGGATTCATAGATCCTAACTTCCCTTGTGGTGTGGTATATACAAAAGAATATCGTACAACTTTTTTTGATTCGCATCCGAAGGTGACAACTATGAATTGATACAAATCATCGGGTAGCAGTTGATATTCCAGCTAGACCGAATCGGCTTTAAGAAGGATGTATTGCCAAGCAAAAAGAAACAGAGTGTTAAACAGCAAAAGAACTAGAGACATCTAGGAGATAATATTCGTCACACCGCTGCAACCCATTACACCGACCCGATACTAGAAAATGTCAAAAAAACATGCTAAGAATAAATAACCCAATCACCGTTTTGACTCCCAAGGCTAAGAAAAACGCCGGTACACAGAAAGCAATGTTATCTACCGTCATGCTTGTGTGAAATAGATTGTTTTTCAAGCATCGTGAATGGTTTCCACTGGTGGTCTCGCTGTATGTGTGATTCCAAGGGAGGATTTATCAACGGGGCTAGCGGATCCTTCATCGTCTGAGAAATCGTCCACGGTGACACCGGGAACTGTCATTCCGTCTTTGCTGCTAGGCTCAAACAGGACAGTGGAGCTGCCGGATCTCTGTCGTCGAATTGCAGGCTCTGCAGCGGAAGCTCCCTCCTGTCCTTCGACAGGCGAGACAGTGCCTTGGACTGCGGTGTTCCAGCTGAGCTTCGACAATGCTGAGGCGAGGTCCTCTGGCATGATGAGAGTGTTTGGTGGCTCCTCGTTTCTCGATTCCCAGCCAACTGGCGGGCTTGGGGGTGGGGAGATAAAGAAGAGTTTCTGCGACTCGGGAGCCTGGAGATGTTGG
Organism: Arthrobotrys iridis; assembly: GCA_036971165.1. NCBI lineage: Eukaryota > Fungi > Ascomycota > Orbiliomycetes > Orbiliales > Orbiliaceae > Arthrobotrys > Arthrobotrys iridis. The sequence continues at coordinate 729,156 of JAJTTS010000005.1, forward strand.
TCCGTTGGGGGTGTGACGGGTGTATGGGTTCCGAAGTATATCCTCATTCGGTGTCCCATGAGGAATTCACCATCGAGCTCGCCACGGACTTTGATAGCATCCTCCTCGGAGTAGAATGAGCAGACGATACGGGCGAATGACTTGAGGGGAGCCCAGGATGCGAGTGTAGCCGAGGAAGCGATCACGTCCCGAAGACCCTGGAGATGGTCTGCACGGAAGATTTCGGCGTCTTTGAGATTTGTGATCAGGAGAGTGTTTGTGGGAGGGGATGGAGTCATAAGAGGTGGGATGGAGGAGAGATCGATGGAGAGATTTGAGCGGGAAGAACGCTTGGAAGACGGCTTCGAGTTTGGTTTCGAGGTTGTTGGATCGTAGAGTCTGAAGGCGCCGGCCATGCAGGTTGGCGATGTTGGGCTTGCGGGCTCTGGAACGGATGTGTTGGCCATGGTGAAGCTGGAGATACTGTATCAACCGATTGGTCTGGAGTAGAGTCTTTGAAGTTGGTGATGATGATGGTGATTGTTTAGTGGTCTTTGTGTAGTGTATTGAAGCTAGTGATGATACTGAAGATAGTAGTAATAATGGCGGGAGATGGCGGTTTATTATATACAACGGATGATGGCATATCCACAGCGGCTATGCAAAGGCAAAAAAGCTCGAGTTCCCATCACAGACAACCACCATCACTGCAGACCCTGGCCACCACCCACAACCACAACCACCGGCTTCCTGCTACTGCTGCGGCCCCCAAGCTAGTCAGGCAAGCAATCGCTCGGTGTCACTGACCTCGATCGAGTCAAGGGCAGAATTTTCGCCTGCTGCGGCTCCCTCTCTGAGTTCATCGTTAATTCCCTCGAGGAGGGAAAAACAAGCTGCTGGGTTTGAAAGCGGCCACACACACTCAGCCTCCATCGATTCCGTCAAACAGCGCGGTCGCTTCCGTGCGATCCCACCAACCACCATTCTTGATTCCCGTTCCAGACGGCCAGCCTTTTGGTCAGCATGAGGCCCTTCTATCCAGTCCGCAGCAGTGTCACTGAGGTCTCCTGTGCTGGCAAACGTGGTGCAAGAGTTACTAACTAACAACCAGCGCCTGACTGCCTACCGAGTGCCTGACTGGTTGCCGCCTCCCTTGAACACCTGGACATGACCTCGCGTTCTCCACGAGACGTATTTGCAGGCTGCCAGCAACTACCCTTTGAATTCGAGGTTTCTTAACTTCTATTTGCATGAGAATTTGATTTGGAGCACTAAGGCATTCTCCACGGAGGAACTACAAACGTGAAATCTGGTGCCTTGTGAACTGAAGCGGGTTGAAGCAGTATCGATTCTGAGAAGCAGTATGGAGATCTCTCCAGCCTCGCGATACGACGTCATAGGGTAGACATCCGTATCTCCGTCTTGTTTCCAGTCTGTTTGACGAAGTCTTTCAAAGCGGCTGCCAACCAACTCGCAAGATTTCAGGGTGGGAAGAATTTTTCCAAGATGTGGCGCTCGTGGCGGTGCAGCATTCGGTACTTTCGCCCAGGGACTCACAACTTGCCGCACCGCCCGTCGGATCCCTTAAAATCCGGTGGAACTTTGACGTGGCGACCGGAAATGAGCTTCACTAACTCAGAGTCAGCTGCGGACGCCCCGCCTACGCAATTCTAACTCCTGCGCCTGGCGATGTTCACCCATTTTCGCGCGTATGGAATATTACTGTGCCTGAAAACTGCGTGGAAACCGTGGCGCCCGGACGAGTGGGCGTGTAGTAATACGACCGCTCAGTATTAAGGACCTCAAGCGGAGATTTGACAAAACACTTCACTTCTCGTTATGTTAGGGGACCTTGATGGGAGGGGAAAAAAATTGAAATCCTGAAATTACTGTTAACCACTTCCAGCTGAAGACCCCAACACATGATCCCATAAGCCTCGAAGGCTTAGTGACCGGAGTATCATTGCACCACAGCACAATCGACTTGTGTTTAATGAATCATGAAACGTTATATTAAAAACCAAGTAGACAGTATGGCAATCGGTCAAGGGAGGCCGTAAGTTAGGGAGATGGACAATGATATTGTTGGTCTGGGAATGTGTAACAGACGCAAGGCCTGCGCCTGCGTGTTCACGAGCTCGTACATGACACAGACGACCGATCGCCCGTGCGATTTGACAGAACTCAATGCGGGTAATCTGTTGTGTTTGTGCGAGCTTGACTATACGACCAAGCCAGATTGAAATTTTTTGAATTAAAAAAAAAGCAGGATTATGAATCAATGGAGTCTTGACATTGCGCACGCATGCACGTAGTTGCATTATTGTTGGCGGATTCCGAAGCACTCTAGGTCTAAGGCTTCGCCCGTCCTAGTTTGAGGATTACAAACCCAGACGTGGGGCACCGATCATAGATCCATGATCCTTGAGGATAGGCAAATACATCACCCAGGATTGAAATACAAATCTACGCCGTAATATCTGAAACGTTAGAAATAACGTTGGACAAACGAAACGCTAAAGGCAGTTGCGGTACAAGACTGAGGCAGTTGACTATTTGAATTAAGGTTGATTGCAACGCACTTGCGAAGCGTTGGATTATTTCCTCTGCCTTCGCTGAGATTTAACGCTGGGCGACAACGATGCATCATTGATTGTAATACATTCACGAGCCAGGCCGGAATATGATTTATGGGTTTGTTCTACAAGGAGTTGTAGACAGGAATGGATCTTTTTTTTAAAGATTCTGAACCCTAAACTCTCATAATGCTTCTCAAACGCTATCGACATTATTCTTGAGATAAGTCGGACCAACCCGGCCTTGGAATTCGAGAAGCATAGCCACAAACAGTCCGCAGAGAGGTAAAGACATTTATAGGAAGGCGCATACTTCTGTGTAGCCGTAATCATCGAAGAAACTGGAAGAAAGAGAAAATTTCACAAAGATTATTCTTATAGAGTAATTATTTCGAGGACGTGGGTAATCTTCATGTGGTCGAGTGGGAAATTTTGAATCAGTAGGCCAGCAACAGCTCTAAATTTTCTTTCTAATCGATGGCCTTGGTATTTAATGTTTCAGGTAAGGTCAGCCGAGACCTACCAAGCAGTAGTCATCAAAATCTGACTGACGGTCTCGAATTTCCATTTTATCCCACGTCATCGCCGCAACAAACTCCCCCAGCTCCCGGCGTGAGATCCCACGAACGACGGCTAGAGCTACAGCTTCATCAAAATTTGGACCAAGAACGTCGAGGATACCTTTTACCTGATAGAGATAGAACTCATCCGTCCTATATACTTTCTAAAGGGATTATTCAGGCCTTGATCTCGTAAACCAGCCACTAGGAAGTTTATTTCCTTAGATAAAATATGTTGATACCGAGGACATTGTGGAAATGGCATGGTTTCTAGCTTGCACCTCAATAGATATATAGTTAGTATAACCGTCGTAGAGTTGTGTCTCATCATCAGCTTTCTCTTTGGAAAGACCGTTCATGAGTTGACACCTTTCAGGGTTGCCATTCAAACTATTGCGATAAGCACCTCATATCGCATGCGTACGTCTTCATATTTGTATGAAAGATGACGAGAATACGATTTTGTATATGATTAATCGTCTTACGAGATAAACAAACAAAGACGCAGTAGTCCTATCTAAAAGTATATCTTCCAGATTGACTTCGGAAAACCATTTAGTTTCAGCTCTTTAAAGCACTCCTCATCCGTCTTTCAAAATCAAAGATAGACCCTCTAATTGTTCGTTCAAGGCGCTCAAGGCTCCCATATCTCTTTACTAGCCTCGGAGGGACTACCTGTCAGCAACTATCACACAGATATAATAGAAAGAAGGGTCTAAAGGTTGATGATACGTACTCGACACTAGCCATCAATATCTTATTAAGATCGATCAGCTTCCACTCTTTATCCCACATAAGTGTAGCTACGGTCTCTTTAAGGGACTTGCTTTCAATTCCCTTGATGATCTTTAGGGCGATCACAGATTCAAATTCAGGCCCTAGAACCTCAAAGATGTCGAGAGCGTCTCCGAGGTACCTGGTTGTCGCTTTCCGAGCTTTCTTCGTACCGGGCTCGTCAACGGACAGGGAGAGCTCAGCGAGTTTTTGGATGGCTTTGAGCTTCTTAGCTGCAAGCTTTTTGGCCGCATCAGTCTTATCCATGGTCCCGGAACCTTCGGCGGCGGCTTCAGTAGCTTTTGGGTGTTTTTCGAGACGCCCTCCTTGTGGGATCCCGGTACTGACGCCAGTTTCGAGGGTGTTTTGGGGGGTAGCCCTGTCGGACTGAGAAAAAATCGACATGTTGGAAGGATTCGACGGAATTTGCGACTCGGATAGATTTGAGGATCAGTATCAATTGAGAGGGTAGATGGTCTTGACTCTGAAGATTGCGAGGTGATTCGACATAGTGTGTGATGTGATTTTGGTGATTATAGAGGCGCTCATGATATTTTGGATCCTGCTAGGTCCTCTGAGCATTCAGCTGTACATTCAAACACGCTGTTATAAATTTATCCTTCACAACGGCGGTTAGTGAGTATAGTTTCCACAGCAGTATCGACATGCCAGTACACCGCAGTCTCATAACCAAGTACACCGATAAGTTTTTGACAACAGTATTTATATTCATCTGGCGCCCATATGGCAGTGTCTCTGACTCCACGGATCAATGTCCCGAAGGATATTTTACTCATGGCTTGGTTGGGTATCGAGGTCTTCTAGCTAGTGTGAGGGAGAGATTAGGCTCTATGAGCCAAGCAGCAGAATAGCTGCCCCGTCAGCTATATACGTAGCTAGATGAACGAAACCAGCACGGTGGGCGGCGATAACTATAAGAACGACGGTCCTCTAGTGAAACCATATAATAAATATATTTAAGTAAGCCGAGCATTCAGTACTAAAGGGTATCTCTTATAAAACAGTGATAGAGGTAGCAGATGCCGTGAAAGATGATAAAACAAGAAGATGTCGCATATAGGAAACATGAAGCAGAACTATTTATAACAGAAAAGCGCCAAGAGGTGTTGAATGACAAAATGCAACAAATCACGTGAAAAACGATAGCCCCGCAAATCCTGCCTGCACGCCCAGCCTCCTTCACCACACTAGTCTGATATACCATCTGTGTAAATTCCATCTATCTCTCGTATTATGGATATATCAATACGAAGTACAACCATATTCGAATTCAATTTCATAGGATACACTTTTTCCAATAAATACCTCAAGCAGGTTAGATTCGATGCTTTTAATATTTACGGGTTTGGTTACACATGAGTCAATCCGATGGATTTTTCCAGTTCCATACGGGTAAATTTAAAATTAAACAATTAAAGTAGTTTCGACGCCTATAGATCTATATTCGAAAAAATGTTGAGCCTGTAACTGATAAGCCCTCTGTCAGGTGGTCAAGCACTTGTTTGCAGAAGGCTTGCAGAAGGAAAGCGGGTCTGATTGGTTCAATCCATTTTCGGGTTCGTATGATTGGACGGCCAGCACTGGGTGCGATTGTCCAAGCTTTCTACTTTTGCGTTTTCGAAGCGGGTTTCGGGGTGTTCATTGCAGATATGCAAGTAAGCGAGATTCAAGCATGTTCTGATATACCGATATCGATTTATCGATCGAGGAGTCAATATCCCGACCTTGTCATGCTGCAAAGCTTACAAAGCTTGTCGGGCCCAAGATAACCTGGGGTGTCGGAACCACAGGCAGACTCGTGTAACTTGGTTCTATCAGATGCTAGTATATTTATAGGACTGGATCTTTCCACCTTTCCTCATTCGACTTTAGATGGCCGGCTTATGAGCGCTGATTCACTTTGACCCAGCAACCCTAAGGTCTGATATTTCCGAGAGCGGCACGTCCATAGGTAGTACTCCCGCGAAACTTCTCAGCCCGTCTAGAATTCAACACACTGTCCTCAAAAATGCAACAGTGTCACTCCAAGCGTCGCGCCAAAGCGGTGGACCATGCGGACTGGGAGCGCCATAAGGATCGCATAATCCAACTATGGACAGATCCTAAAGAAAGCCTGTCAGTTGATAGACTGAGGATTATAATGAAGGCAGAGACGGGATTTGATGCGACGTAAGATTAAAACGCTTATCGCTGTGTTACATTCGAGTGTCGAACAGCCGGAGTTTGTAATACTTGCCCTGCCGGATACTAAGCCGCGATATCTAGCAACCATCAATACTCTCACCGGCTGAAGAATATATGGAAAAAGAGAAAGTATTTCAAAAAGGAAGAACTTCGCTCCGTCAATCAGGTGTTCCAGGAACGGACTTCAAAGGGTAAACTCTCAAGGGTCAAATTAGCCGGTACTTCCATTCATGATGGAAATATCAGAAGAAGGCATTCAAGAGTTTTTATGACAACTATGGACAGGGTGAAGCTGAGACAAGCGGCTTTGAATGATGGTAGTAAGTTCGATACGTCTTGGTCCGGTTCGGCTTAACAGGTCCGGCATGCTGATGATGAGACCTTGCATAGAAGACTTCGGAATCCAGCTAGAAGGTCGAGATATCGTAGTAGAAACACCGAGTGATGCGGGAGGAAGTTCTCCAACACCAAGCCTAGAACTCAGCGAATTGGAATCAGTTGATCGAGTGGCCACTGATAGCAACGGAGGAGACAAAAGCGACTCTTTGATCGCTCGCAACATCTCCACGGATCCCACTTCCTGGAATAAGGCTACGGATATGACTGAAATAGCAAGCTACAAGAATATGACTTTATCTTACTCCGGTACAAGGTAGGCCACTATCCCCTAGTCTGGCTATACGAATAACTTAGCTTGACAATAGTTATTTAGTACCTGCTCGTCCTCTCTGAACATCAGTAATTCGGAAATGAACAGCTTTGATCATGAATGCTCAGAGGTCAGCCAGGTTGGAGATACAAATGAAGAATTTGTAGAGATTGTAGCACATGGCATTCAACTTCTGAGATCAGACGAACTACCCAACACTAGGGACGCTTCAGAATGCACGCCGCCCGAAGAGAATCGTTACATTTACGGTGATGGAGAAGATTGCGATATCCAAGGCACCAGTCAATGTGAACGTGAATCTCAGCTGAACCGGTTAGCCTCATCAAGAGAAGGAGGACAATTCTTGCTCCACTATCTATCATCATTTGCACGGGCGAGTGAGATATCCACAAGAGAGGCGGCGGATATTTTAGATCTCATGATCGAGTCCGAAGGGCTATATGAGCCTTTGCCTTACTCTCACTACAATAAGCTTCTGAAAAGCCAAATTTCTCCATTTGATGCAGAAGAACACAACCTGACATTTAGTCTAGACCCTTCCCTTACACGATTAGAAATTATACAACGAAGTTTTCAGAGAATGCAGCAATACTTAGACATTATGTGGACGAATCGGTCTTTCCACAGAGAATTCAATGAGATGGTCATGCATTCTCCGCGGTTCATCTGCCAATACGGCATCTATCATTTCACGACGGGTCATTTATTACATCAGCTGTCGCAATCTATCATTCTCATGGAGCCTGGACATGGTGTAGGCCATGAGCCCCGGCCACCTAGCCTCGACTTAACTCAAAGTGTTGACGAAAAGGCTAAAATGGCAGATCATTTGCTCGGAGTCGATGGGATGCGTGGGATGCTGGGATTCTTCGGCGCCGGTGACAAGTCAGTTCGCTCATATAAAGACTATCTGGAATCGTTTCCCATTTCAATAGTGATCGGAAGGCTCCAGACAGATTATCAGATATATCTGTACCAATACGGGGCATTCCATCCCCGAACAGTATTCGCGTACTGCAAGCTCGCAAGCATCAAGATAAGAGTTCCAGCATTCTACGAGGTTGGAAAACGGATGACAGACGGGATAGAGGCCATGGTATCTCAGTCAATTCTCGCTCATCGGGACGGCCAGTCAAGAAGACGGATCATGATGGGCTTGAATATCGTTGGAGCAGCTCTAGGTGATGTCAGCAACCATCGACTAGCTATTCATTTTCTCAAAAAAGCCGCAAGTTTATCAGAAGACGAGAGGGATCGATTCGGACTCGGTGCCATCGTTCGCTTTCGACTTGGGAGGTGCTACTACAAAGCTAAGCTGTATACGGAATCCTTGGAGACTCTGTTCTCGTCCGCTCATACATTCAAGTCTCTGGGTTTCGATAACCAACTTGCGCTTGTAGTTTTCCAGGTCTGCAAAGCGATCAGCAAGAGGAGCCACCCCCTATATCGGTGTGTGCTACCTCAACTGCTGACTATAGGCAAATTTGATACACAAGAAAGTGGCGAAATTGACTTCGATGTGATTGGTCTTCCAACGGATTGCCGGGACGATGCGTTTGGGGAGATGGAACGATACATAGACAGCCTCTCTAATGCTTCACAAGCTACTCGGGTCTCATACGCCAATCAACTGGACGATTCACTCTTTTCCTATCCAAGGAACTTGGAGCATCCTCGAAGTAGTGAAGGAGCGTTCTTCTGCTGCGGTAGTCAAGCCTTCTATTCACACAGCTCAAAATTTGACGCAGGCTTCATTAGTGCGACATGGAGTATCGCCGATGCTAAATCGTGAATTGTAGCTGTTTGACCTCGATAATCTCATCTTCCTTTCATACCCTTTGAATTTCTAGCAATAAAAAAAACTTTTTATTTTTATTTTTTTCGTTTGTCGATTTTAACGGAGGCTGTACATTTCTTTTTTTGGTGAGGCCAAGGAACTCATTACATGGGTTTCCATTCAATGTATATAATACATATATGGAGACTATACAAATGTGTACATTCGTGTGGACTTAGGACACAGAGGCAAGGTTATGCATTATGGTAATCCTGTCCACCTCGCGTGAACATGTGCGTGCAGAATGTGGTGCGTCAGCTTCCGGTCTAGGTAATTAACGATGATTGGCTAGTTCCATTTCTCCTTGCTCTTGATTGGCCAAATCCATTTCTCCTTGCTCGTGATTCGCTGAATCCTTTGCCCTTTACCTGCAGGGGACGGCAGCAGATATTGCGGAGGCCCATCAATCGTCCAAACCTGAAAATACCCGCATGTCGGGCGCGTATTTATATCGCCCATCCGCGCCTCTTCTAATCTAGCTAGCATGCCTCTCAAGGATCAGTATCCACAGCTTCTATATATTTTGCATCCTACTTTATACTTCAAAACTTAGCTACCGATCGGGTAGACCAGTGTTGTACCCAGCCAACCATATCCTTAGACAACACAAACAGCATCCGAAATGCCACAGTCTTCCTCAGCTCGTATCCGTGCTGAGCCAATCGGCCAGGAAATCTGGGAGCGTCACAAATACCGGATTATTCAACTTTGGACCGACCCCGATAGTACTTTGCCGAAAATAATGAAGACTATCGAGGCAGAGACTGGTTTTGTCGCGACGTATGTGGTTTGAGCTTATCTTTTCCTTACAAGATTCAAATTGCCCGTATTGCTTCAGAGTCACCTCTTTCAAGTCTATAAATATATACTAGAATGCATTTATATATATTTCACATACTGACCAAGCATCCTACTGCATAGAGAAAAGCAATATTACCGCCAAATCAACGACTTTTGGAAAGTTCGGAAGAACTTCACAAGCGACGAGCTAGAATATATAGGCAGAGTGACGCAGGAACGGAAATCGAGGGGAAAGACGAAAACAAGGGTGAAGCGCAATGGCATCAGTATCCCAGAGGCAAAAATCAAAAGAAAGCAATCGAGGGTGCATGTTAAGACTTTCGATTTAAAGCGGAGGCAATTCATTGCAAAGAGTGGCATCAACCTTGGTAAGTCTAGACCTTTGGATCCGTCCTTCTGTCAACAATATCAATCTCAACGTGGAGCAAACACGATTTGTATGGTTAGAAAGATGACTAACTGGAGTCGGATATCATTTTTATATGCACCTTAGATTTTGAAGAAAGAGAAAGAGATTTCATAATTGGGACGCCCACTGAGGTAGACGAAGCCTCACCAGCCCCACTTTTAAGCCGTTCAGAAAATATGAATAGCGATATGATGCACTCTCGCGCATCTCCGCGGTCGACGCTCAGGATCATAGACACACAAGAATCTTGGGACAATGAAGAAGCAGACAAAGCTGAGTGTAGCCACAACACGTCAGAATCAGAAGATGATGATGAAGGTTTTCAGAAAGTTGTGTTAGATGGCTTAAATCAGCTGTCCTCCAACCAAAGGACGTCTTCGCTTCACTCCCAGAGCTGTGAATCGGATCCGATAGAATACCAGACCGGAACAGCCTCTGATAGCGCGCAATCAGGAACAAGAGCGGGTGACACAGCTTTTACCGCCTATGTTCGTGAACATGAGAAATCATTTCAAGATTATATCGCCCTTCGAAAACTAGGGGCAGGAAATCTGATAATGCTAGTCGAATCAGTCTCAAAATCCTCTGGTATAACCATCGCCGAAGCAGCAGATCAGGTGTGGGCTGACCTGGAAAGCCGATTCAAACGGGAATTGTTGCCGTACCATATCTACAGACAGATCTTGGGTGACCACACTAAACACTGCGTCGATGATCGAAACGAAGTGAGCTGGGCGAACGCCTTGATATCTAAAGTTTTACAGATTTGGAATGACATCTTTCCGAAATTTAAGGCAATCTTAAATGCTACGCCACCAAACCGTTACATACGTTATGTATCAGTATACTCTATCACAGATGGTCACTTTAGGGGTTTTAAGTATCATCCTTTCGATAGTGTCGTCATTCATCTGCCTAGATTCATATCGGAATATGGGATGAACCATTTTCTCACCGCATTTGCGCTCGAATTAACAGCCAAGTTTTTTCATTATTCAGGTATTATACACAAATACCAGATTACAGAAATAGCCTTATCCCATTACGATGCCATCGGGATGGGATCCACAATATTCGTAGTGAATTGCTGGAGAACGTTGCTATCCAGAATCCCAGATACTCCTTACAACATAGCTTTAGAGGATAGGATCGGTCCGTTTACGTTCGGCTATGCAGTTCGGCAACTGCTCGGGGCTTACTTCAAATCTTTACAAATTTTTGGCCCTTTTCACCCACGGACTGTTTGTATTTATACGCACCTCGCGCTAATTCGGGGACGGCTACCATCACTAATGGACCTCGGCCCGCATTTTGTTACGCCAAACTCTTTACAGGAACTGGCCGACGAAGTGACCGGGAAATTTGAACTCTGGTTTCAAAACTGCCGCCAGAGTGGTAAAGAAGAGCAACACAACCCTATAATCATGAATTGTACCCTGCATATGACCAAAATAATTGAATTATCTGGGAACTTAAAAAATGCCGCCACTCTCTTAGAAAGGTGCAGTCGATGGAACATCAAAAATTCTACTTGGAAGATTTCTTTTGAAGTAGGCAGAATGTTGCTTCTTGGCAAGATTTATGGCAAACTCAGAAGATACAAAATGGCTCTGGAAACTTTGTTCCCTATTGCCGAAAAAACAAAACTTCAAGAAGTACGGGGTATTCTTGCGAATCCCGATGGGATGGCCGAGCAGGTCCTTTATGAAATCACAATGGTTATAAGCAATAGAGGGCCAGTGATATATAAATGCCTCCAGCCGTCCCTTCTACAGCTTCTCAATGAGTGGGAGCAATCAGGCAGGCCCCGTAACGATCAATATTCTATGTTGGTCGCGCTGTTCTCCGGGCAGAGAGAAGAATATACGGCTGCAGTAGCCCTCAGAACGCTTCAGCAGGTCCCGCCTGCTGATTTGCACGATTATATGTACTTGCAGAGCTTGGAGGACTGGGTATATACCTACGGGGCATCAAAAGCTGACGAAGGAAGAATATGGGACGCTTGTGATATGGAGTTTATGTGAAACGGATATCTGACTTTACTGCATGTCACATTTTGTTTTCATTTCTGTTCGATTTGATATCACTATTAATATATTGCTGCGAAGATTAAATTATAATAATATGCTATCAAAACCATCTGTTCTTTATAGCGTAAACCTCAATATGGTTTAATGCTAATATAATATCCAGAGAAAATATCAGTTCATGGTAATAGTTAACGCTCATACAGGTCGTAACCCAAAAGCAGTGCTGCACATTCTATAGTCTCGGCTATAATTACACGGTAACAACAGTAAATACGTCACAGTACAGGTTCTCTGTGATATAAAATGCGCTCACGGGATCAACTCTTAGAAGTGTATTCGATAACCTCGCTATGAATGTTATAGAAAAGACCGGAGGTGGAAGGGCGATTACTAATCTTTGTTACCCTTACCCCATCGATGAAAGTCACTAGATAACTTCTACGTCTAGACGGGTCTTCAAATGTATAGTTGAAAGATAAGGTGTAAGTTGCTCCAGGGTAAGTAACCAAGTCTTGCGCAACATTGATTTTCTGACTGTGCAGCCGGGCTGGTTCTGGAGAGCGTAGCGTAAGGTTGAGGGTATAAGATAGGATGACTCTGGAGAATTCGTATCCTGGTTTATAATATAGAATCCTGACCTTCTATCAAAACTTCCGGGCATTATGTACTACGGCCCGAGATGACTGGATTCGAATCCTCTAATGGTGATAGCCGCAGTCGCGAGCGGATAGCGAGTCGATGTAGTTTTGGGAATACCAGGGGCTCCTATTGCAGAGTTTCCGTAGTCTAGGATCCAGTTTTCCGTAACGAAATCAATCATAGTAATGTGAAGAGTTGTAGTTGTAGCGGCGGGAATTAGTGCGTTAAAGATGTGTCGAGATATACGATATATAAATCATCTGAAGAAATCTCGCCACCGAACACGGCGGCTCGCTCTCCAGGCTGTGGGAAATCGCAAAGATGACAGAAAACAGGGTAGTAATGACATATAGGTGTTCGGTATCTCCACAAGACGGGATATACCCTTTATAGATTTCGCGCGTCACGTATGCTCTGCTTCTGAACTGTCCATCCCGCCTCGGGATTGGGCGGAAATTCTTAGTGACTTCACCACCATCATAACTTGGACAATGTCTATCTCTACCCTCAAGTTATTAATAAGTGCGAAGAAAAACCAAGGTGTATTTTTATTGAGTACATTCGCATGTTAGATCCCAAGAGACGCTTTCAAACAGACGCCAAAATCAGTCTTGTAATTCAAGAACGCCGGAATTGTCAACAAATATACAAATCGACGAAAAGAACCCCTTCAGCTATATATTCAAGAAGTATTATAATATAAAAGATTATATACCGTATTCAATCCCTCAGATCGATTTCTTTCATGCCACACCTTCTAAACCATAGCCCCCGAACCCTGCGGCATAAACTTTCCCTGTTCGTCTACGCTCTCTCTGTGGCCGAGTAACATGCCCTCTCCCGCATTGATCGGACCTCTCGGCTCGTTGTCGTAGTCACCGTCCGGAACACCCCTCCGTCCCATTCTATGATCTTCTCTATAGCCGGCCCTGACTCTTCCCTTCGCAACACCACCCGCGGCGGGCATAGCATACCACCACGTTCCACAGATTGCAGAGAAGAAACCCAACAGCGAACCGGCAAAAATATCGATCCCAGCGTGTTTGAAGTCCAAATATCGGCTCGCAGCGATCCACATCGCCAAACAGAAAAAGGCGATTACGACGACAAATGTGATCAAGGGGAGCGATGGTGGATGAAGCTTCGAAGCACGCTGGGAGCTATGCGTGTTCTTTTCGTTGTTAGGAGATTCGGGGCGTTTGGTATCAGCTTTGGAATACGGAAGTTTGGCGACGGATGTGCTACTGAGTGTCAATACGAGGGTGGAATAGAGAAAGAGCGACAGGAATGTCAAGCCAGAGAAGGCAACTAATCAGATACTAGTTAGTCATCTCGGTATGTTCTATTCCGAAATATAAATATGTAACAGTGGATACTCACTAGTTGCATGTCCGCTAGGGAAACTCCGGAAGGCCTCGGAAAGTTTCTCATGGTCGGTCGTGGTGCAAATCTCAGAGGTAACCAACGGGTTCCAGGCAAGGATTCCTTGCGGCCCTGTTCTTGTAGTGTTCACGATCTGTGCGACCTTGTTCCAGTCCGGCTTACAGACGGATATCATGTGCGGTCTAGGCTTGCCAAAAACGTTCTTCAGACAGTTTGAGATAAAGAATGCGAGAGCGTCGGTAAGGCCAAGGGCGAGCCATGCTCGATTCCAGTTGAGCAGCTTGTGCTTCCAGAGTAAAGACGAGGGAGCGTGCGGATTGTTTGCCAGGGCGGGAAGAGCGGATCGAGGACATAGAAGGCAGCACAGGAGTGTGATAGCAGCGGGGGCCAAAATCGCAACTATTCCTAGATTGATCACGGAGACGGTGTCTGCAGAACAAATAACTGTTAGAAATGCTCTTTGTGTCTCTCCCATTTGTTACAGGCTTGATAACTCACCATCGTGGTATGGGAAACTGTAGGCCGGATCATAGGGATTGAACGGCCTTCGCGCACCGTCCATGTTCCCCAGGAATCCGGCGGCAACGACGAAGCCAACGACCAGCACCCAGTCTAACGCATACCGCAGCGTTACTATCACAAAGTCCATTGTGAGGAACCCCATTGTGTCCACTCCGACAATTTATCTGTAACCCCCAGCACTCAAATTCAAGACAAAAGAAGGAAACAGTGGCCGCCGAGAACGACAGTGAAGCAAACGAGAGAGTTTACGAATAAAGAAAGTGGTCGCGTGCTCTTCAAAAATAGAAGCGGGAAACCAGTGTAACCTGCACAACACACGGGGAGAGCAAGTTAAAGCTGGCAGTCTGCAAACGGTGTGGGAGAGAGAAGGATTATGAAAGGAAGAGAAATGAATCGGAAGATATTAAAAACTAAAGAATATTAATCACGATTCTTCAGGAAGGAAAAGGAAAGATTCCGCTGTTCGAAAATAGTAGGCAAAGGTCTCGGCTGAAACAAAGGTCAGCGTTGAAGCCAGGGCAAATAATTCTTCGCTCAAATCGGTCACTCAATTGCCCTGGGAAAGACCGCGCTTACTTATATATATGCATTAGAGAATGTGAATTGGAGCTAGCAAGAGCAGTAGCCCAATATTTTTTTTTTCTTTTTCTCTTTTCTCTTTTCTCTTTTATTTTTCTTTTTTGATCAGCTAGTTGAGGTTAAGGGAACTGTGCTAGCTGTAAATCATTTCGATGACAGCAGCCCTAATTACTACCAAAAAGTTGGAATATCCCTTAATTGTGGTAGCCACAGTCCTCAAGCTTCACATTGAATAAGGGGGATTTGGATCTCCTTCTGCTTCAAGGGCACGAAATTCGATCCACTCTTTCCCATTTCCCAGGTCTTAGCTGCGAAGCTTCGTGGGCTTGGCTATCCTATGCCCATCCTATCACGGCCTTAGGGAGTCTTGAACAAGTTTGAAGTAATCTCCAATGCTCGCGATCACTTGCTGGAGCAAGCGGCGCCCAGGCCTAGGCATTGTTTCCAACCCGCGGGCACACAATACCCCGCGGTTCGCACATTCTATTATATTGGAATTTATAATCTGGCAGGTTAGCTTACGACAGTGTCGCTTCTAGTGGCCTGCCATCACTCGGGGGCAGGGCAGTGATCCATCAGCCTGGAAGGGTCCAAAATGTCAGCCCTGATTATGCGGGTCTGATAATTTTCTAGAATGAGGTTAGCCTTTGTACGATCGAGAGAAAATTCTTCGGTGTGAGATGTGCTGGCTTGGGTCTCGAATCAAGAGACGATTATAGTTCAAAGGGGCAACCGCTTACGTCTTTGAAGCTGCGCCCCCAGTGGTTTTAGTGTCCGCATCGTGAGACATTTTCATGGACTGACAGCCAAGATCCACCGAAAATTCGAGATTGACGGGACCGAGTATCAAGAGTCTGGCGATCGATAGTCGGCGGGGAGTTCAATCGCCCGGGCTCGAAATGCAGGAAAGTTTAATGTTCAGAGTGGAGCATTTAAACATGTACATGCATGGTGTGCTTACTGGTTTCGATCTTGCTGGTCGTGTGCTCGAAGCATAACCATTCATTAGTCAACGCATTCTAGATCTGCACAATGATGATGCATTGTATACTAACCTCACCAAGATACCATACATACCTGTGAGTCGAATAGGTAAAAAAAATTAAGTCGGGTGCAGAGACGTCTCTTGAACCCAATTCCAAACCCAATTCTATTTCTGTGCTCTCTCACGTCAGAGGCACGCGACCGACAGCTTGAATTCCGCCCATGCGCATGTGGGGCCACCTTGGGTAAACCCATCCAAAATTTCCAACGAGGTCAACGCAGCTATCTCCACCCCATGTGCTTAACTCCGCCATATATTTAACGACGTAAGTAGACAGAGCAATCGATGAATTCAAGTCATTTCTTACCAATGCTACCTTGTAAGTTGATATCTTGTCACCTATCTTGAAGATTATATGGCTTTGTGGAAACAATACTCCTCCTTTGGACCGAACTCTCAGTCCGACAAGTCGTAGATCTTATCATATCTGATCATGACCAGATTCGATTCCAAGTCTCCTTTTCACACATTTTATTGAAGACGGCAAATATCTAGACCTAGAGCAACCAAGAAAAAGCAAAGGCTTAAAATAATCATTCGTAAGCTTTCATCGCTATTCGCCGAGAAAGTACAAGGTATGTTGGTACTTAATAAATGACCTGTCACAAAGCCTCCGGTCTACGAGGGTGTCCATTCTCTCAAATAACGCATCTACAACATGGCTAGTTTAAGCGCTCGATAGATACCACCATTATACGATATTGATAGGTTCAAACTGCCGAGGGAATCAATTCCGTTCGGATGGTGCGAAACAGATGGTATGCATGATACATTTCCGGCGTACTACTACGCCTCCACAAATCCGCAAGCTCCATCGGCGAATTTCTCAAGGGCGGGTTAAAATTTTTACAATTATTCTCTCTAGAGATACCTCACCCCATCATTTAATAAATTGAATAAAATATATCCTGGTATTGGTCTACGTAGTATCCCGATCAATCAAACCTAAGCGAAGAGTGTTCCAAGCAATGGCGTTGATTCAAGCTTTATCTCAAATGACCAATGAGACAAAATTAAATACCGAAATAGAAGAACTCACCAACCATGTGGAATCAATTATTCATCATTGACGTGGACGTGGAGGCGGTGTCATAGTGGGTCGACCAGCTTTTCATCCGTGGAGTCCGTCGGACGATGACATTCTCGCGAGATTTCATTGGCTGGAGCTCGGTTGCCCCCAAGACACCAAGCCATCGGGCTCAAAGCTTGTCTTCCCATCCCCACCATCGTAATCTGACACTTTGTCAGCATTAAATCTTTTTCCAAGAGATTTTCTGCACTGACTTTATTGATATATGCAAGATTGATTTCCAAGAAGATTTCCCAAATAAACCTCCACCGATACTGCAGCCTCTCAGCGTAGTGCCAAAGCTATAGTTCACGTCCGGACTGTAAACTCATTAAACAGACCACATAAACCTAATCTTGAGCCGAAATTCTCTAATCGTCTTTCCGAAAGCGTATCTTTCCGAACTGTCTGGATACCTCCAATCTCATCTGCCTATATACACATGTACACGCTGTGGTAGATCAGCATCGACTACCACAGCCTTGTCGCTACCCTCTGGAATACCTTCCAACTTCAAATCCTTCAACTCCGCATCGCCGACGGCATTCAGAGGCACAATAAGTATTTCCGGATTCTGCTTCTCTTTTTTCCTCTGCTCCCTTCTATTGCACCGCCATATGAGCACGCATACGAATATGCAAAATGCTATTGTCAGAACTATAAAAAAAATCGCAAGAGCCGGACCGAGGCCCCGATCAAATGGCTCCTTGCGAGATGGATCCGCATCACGATCGGGATATGGAGAGGTAGTAGATGCAGAAATATGTATCTGAACGCCGGCGTCCTCACAACGGCTCCGAGTCGCTTCGATGGCTAGGACAATTCAGTCTGATCACGACAGAACCTCCGCAGGCACTTCGTAGTTTCAGGGAAAAAAAAGCGCTCAACGGCAAATACACGCCGTCGTGAGCGTTCCGGGGCATTCGTCATTATATTTCCAACTGCTGGGTAGATAACATATTCGCTGAGTTGTACTACCAGTTACCCTATGTCCTGTGACAGGACGATCGGGGAGATCTATTCCAAGCTTACATAGCACCCTGTGGTCTCACTAGACTGTGGTATTGCTACGCAACCTCTGAAAGAATTATAAGAGGGCTATTGCGAGGGCTTTCATCGTTTGAACCGGGAAGATGGCGGCGTCGAAACCACTTAGGACAGATTTCAACAATCGGTCAAAGGGCCACTTCTTGAGATCGATGATCTTGAGATCGATGGATAGGGTCTTTTGATATATAACGATAAATGGGCACCCGAGTTAAAGCCTTGCCAGGAGACCATCAACGACCTCTGCACAGTCTCGGCACTAGACTGTCCTCTGCACTTCGAGTCCAAATTTATCATACAATAACACTTTCAGCCTCATGAGCTCATGCCGATCCAGAAAGGTTCCCGGCTTGGGACCGCGCATGCCGAGAGAATCTGAAAGATATCGTCGAATCACGTTGCGCTGGTACCGCGAGTCTGCAGTTGCCAATACCATGGCGTCTGCATATTAGCTACGATCGACGATAGATTTATCGCGGGTGCTAGCTACCATATTAGCACGGAGTGAGGTATATATATGCGCATACGTCTACAAGTCGGAATAGTGAAGGGTATGTATATGGTATGCTAATATCTATTTCGTAATTCCCGAAAAGTATCGCCGTTTTGTGGTTCCCCAAAGAGAAGTTTTTTTTTGAGAATGATTCGATATATCTTACCCTCAAGATGCTAGAAAGCGTTCAGCTTGGACCTGTGCCACCAACAAAGCCTTAATGCGTATTATGTGCTAGATATTTTGATCTATTTTGGAGTGGATTTCACGTAGCTGATTGTAGTCCAGCCGTAAAGATTTTAATTCTATGAGGAGCTCGAGCATAAACGGAATGCAATATCGAGCTAGTTGTTTCAAAAATCTCGACGATTTTGTTGGCTCAGCCTAGATATCGATATACTCACCAGCACCCCCAATAGTTTAATATAAATACTAAATCAGTACGATGATTGATCAAAGGGAATGAGGATGAAATTAATACTTGAAATATTATTCGATGTGTAGGTTGGAATTGATTTGGTGAAGTTTCAATCGGAATGAGGGAGTCTGGTTTCTAGAAGAAATGGCGACATCGTCTGTTACATTTCTAGGATCCTCGTTTTAGACGAAGCAGAGAAGAGAAGGACTATAGTGCATAAAAACCTGAAGCCTCCTATATTCTCAAGACGACCCTATCCTCGAATCAAAGACTGTCTCAGCTTCAAAAGGAGACTATTTCGATTTGATATTACATCGATTCTAAGAGAGGTGAAGTAAGCCAAGTACTGGTTTTCATGTGGAAATCGCGTAATCAACATTTCTTGTTATCCGTCTACAGCGAGGATTCATAGATTTACATATTTTCACTACCTAGGCTCGATCTCGTGACAAATAGTCTGAACTTGAAGAGTTAGAATTGGAAATTTTCGAAGGGCTAGAGATTCCCACAATCGGAATCAAAATGGTGTATTGATTACGGGAATTTCGTGAAAAAATATCAATAGGGTTCCTTTATCAATCAATCATCTACTGTCCAGGCCGAGGATTTAAGTGGCCCCAAGAGGAGACTGGAACGGGTTATATTGTCATTATGTGATAGAATATCCGGATACCAGTCTTGTGTTAAATGAAGACTTGTCTTAATACGTTTTAGTATGTCGGCGCACCCAGACGAGGACACGGAGATGTCAGTTGATCCAATAATCTAGTTTACGGCTGTTGCATTGTATTGGGCTTGGTTGGTTCGACTCGTCTGATCATGATCATGCGTTGCGCCACCGTCCGTAACCCCTGCTAAACCTCAGTATCAATTCCACTATCTTCACATCATGTCCCAGACATGCACTCCCTACGATCTCACTGCTTCGATCTCAAAGTTGAGACGTGACGGCCAGATATCACTTTACCGTCGCGGTCCGGTAGTTACGGGCTCTTTTATCATCGAGTGCAATATTACCCGTCTCCGTTCCTTCTAGAAGCCGCATCGCTGTGCGCCCCCAAGAATCCGCTAAGCTCGCATCCTAGCACTCGGCTCCGGGTCTGATATCCCAGCCTGAAAGCCCTACGAAAAAATCATCGAGGTGTTCCAGGATTTCTTCCAAATTGCAAAGTCATCTTCGAGCTAATTTCGGTGGGATTCAAGCAGGTCGAGCACGCCTTCCAGGTTAGCTACCAACCGAAAAGGCACCTACCACCGGAACCCGGTTTCCTGTTTATATGAAACAGACGGTTACACGCTGCCTGGGTCAGGTAGGTAGCCTTGGAGCACAGATTAAACTCGGCTGCACCCGCCTGTCACCGCAAAAGGCGCCTTCACAAAATGCAAAATGCAAGCCACTACCGGGCATCGGCAGGCTTGGTGCGCAGGAGCGTTGAAATTTCTTCCTGGCAGCCTTTTTATGTCTCTGTTGGCCAACAAACAGAAATGCGCAGTTTTGAGAATCAAATCAATTAAGATTCAGAATCTACCGCAGTCTGCCTGATTAGCTCTTCTGGCCTCTAAATTGCACCATCTGCATCGAAAATCCGGTTTGAGGTTGCGCAAATGTAGTCATAACATTATGCAAGTGACGGCGGGGAGCAAAATCAGGGCCCCCACCTTGGTATAGTTCTGTATACATATACAATCCGCGAAGTACAGTTGCTGCATTTGTCTCGACCGCACCGGCCTCCACACAAGCTAATGCCATGCTTATCGAGATCTGAGCGGGCCAGGGAGTAAAGCCATTAGTCGCCTCTTTGCCATCTGGAACGGCAAGAATCGAAAGCTTGGGTGGTTACACACTCCGTAGACTTCATCGCATATCCCCGTGGCCCCACTTACTAGAGTACTTGTACTTGCAGGAGCACTGAATTGGTACTTCCTTTCCTCACCCCTCCAATCCGACAGCGACGGGAAGTATCTACGCATATCCTGTTATAAAATTTCTCCACTTTTAACCCTACCGCCGATCTAGCTCTACTGGCCTGTTAGAGTCCCATGCAAGCTGTGGTAATACCCAGTCAGGAAAAGGAAACTGCGTGTGCAATATAATCATCCTTTCGCGAAAGCGAGGCTAAGAGAAGGTGGTTGCACATGGCATAGTTACCTTGTGGCCAGGGTCTAGCAAGGGCGATGGCGAGCTTCGATCCTCTCCGACTGTCTGTCACGTTCGCTGTTTAACTGTACCCGGTTCTTTAATAACATTTTCTATTGATGCGAAAATAGATAAGAGGAAAGCAAAGTCCAGAGGATATTCCATTCCAGCTACAGACCTCTTTTCTCTTGAAATATTTCTCGTTCCTGGACGTTGTGCTTCCTGGACGTTGTGTTTGCGCCCGAGAGTTCCTGACCCACGGCGTTGCATTTCCATTACTAACTCTGTCCCGCACATCCTCACGATCTTCGCCGGCGCACGACTCCACGGCTTATCCTTCTCTGCTACTCTTCTTTCCTCTGTCTTTACTCCTCTACACATACACAAACCTCTTCTCCAGAGCTTTAGCCCCTTCCGATACTTTCTCTCCCAGATCCACTCACATAAAAAACCCCCCATCGCCAAGTCTAACCCATCGCCGACGTCATTGGCAGGGATCCTCCCGCTACAACCAGCTCAATATGGCAAGCAACTCAACACACCACACCCATGAAGCTTCGCCCGACCCGGACAGCAAAATCGGTCTCGCCGACGAAGCTGCACGATCAATCGTTGCTACAAACTTTGGAAATGTTGAAGATGATGGTGTGCTCGAGGAAGGGTCGTTGGACCCGCGGTATCGAGCCAAAGCCACAATTTTGAATGCTGCTATGCAGGTACGATTCTGATTCCATTTACGTAATATATTCCTTCATTGTTGTTGCTAATACCAAGTTTTGTAGGACATGGGATTTGGAGCGTACCAGAAGTATGTCGTTTTGTCTTTCAGGGCTTAGAGGTATCGAGTTAGCTAATACGATAATTTTTGAAGGTTTTTGTTCTGTGTCTGTGGTATGTCAATTGAATATAACTCGGTCAAATTTATGTCGGTTATGCTAACTATGACTAAGGATTCGGATGGTTCATCGATAATGTAAGCGGTTCTAGCCATTTTTTGTCCTCTGTATCAAAAACTGACTTCGATTACTCAGATGTGGCCACAAGTCACTGCAATGTATGTTTCTTTTTCTTCTATGTTCTTTCTGGGTCATTATCTAACGCTGTTTCCTAGTATCTTACCATCTGTCCAGAGAGAATTCAAATTCAAGCCGCCATCACTTCTTGCGCTATCACAGAATATCGGATTGCTCGCCGGGGCTGGTACGTTGGTGGACGCCGGCCTATTTTGAGGGAGTAAAAACTAAGAATCTATAGCTGTTTGGGGTCTCGCATCCGATATCATTGGTCGGCGGGTAAGTATCCATCCTATCCACCACTTTTTAGCACGGAAACTAATATAGAAACGTAGTGGGCGTTCAACTTGACACTGCTAGTTGTCGGCGTTTTTGGTTTAATTGCTGGAGGCTCTCCCAACTTCGAGGCTCTCGGCGTTTTTGCAGCCCTCTGGTCTTTCGGTGTCGGTGGCTCACTTCCCGTCGGTAAGTGCGCTGGGTAAACTGTTTGGGTGATGGTATAGTGACTAAATAACTATGTGTAGATTCTGCCATCTTTCTCGAGTTTATCAACGGCAAGTCGCAATGGACCTTGACACTTCTCAGTGTACGACGACCCATTCCGTATGGTTGAAGGAGAGATGTTGACCTTGTGAATACAGATCTGGTGGGCAGGCGGTCAAATCGTTGCTAGTCTCGTCGCTTGGCCCTGTGAGTTTTTTGTTATTCCATACAAGGATACTAGTACCCTTCTAACAGCTGCATTATAGTAATTGGGAACTACGGATGTCCCGACGCAGATACCTGCACCAAGGAGAACAACTGGGGATGGCGATACTTCGTTTTCGCGTAAGCCTCGTTCTCAAAATCTCCCAGAGGCTCTTTGGCTAACAAAAAAGAATAGTATGGGCGGCCTCACATTACTGCTTTTCATTATCCGTTTCTTCATTTTCAATATGTACGAGTCCCCCAAGTACCTCATGGGCAAGGCCCGTGACGCCGATGCCGTAGATGTCGTCCACAAGGTGGCCGAATACAACAAATTCGAATCCTCTCTCTCGCTGGATCATCTTGAAGCTGTTGATCGTCAATACCGTTCTTCGGAGTCAGATACCAACGAACAGCCAGGACTCGAAGACTATACCACCACATCCGCTGCTGTCAAACGTAACCTCGAGAAATTCAAATTCGAACACATCCGAGCGTTATTTAGAACCAGACAGTTAGCATACTCTACTACTTTGGTTATTACTCTTTGGGGAATCATCGGGCTGGCATTCCCGTTGTACAATGCATTTTTGCCCTTTTTGCTCACGAATCGTGGGGCCGAGTTGGGCGAGGACTCGCTGAGCACTACTTATCGGAACTATGTTATTATCGGGTAAGTTATTCTAAGCCTTTGCAAGGAAGAATAATGTTGATATTTTTTAGTGTTTGTGGTATTCCTGGGTCTATTCTTGCCACTGCGGCCGTGGAACTTCCAAGGCTGGGCCGAAAGGGTGCTATGTGCATTGCCACTGTTTTGACGGGAGTGTTCTTGTTCTTGAGTACCACTGCGAAGACAAGCAGCGCACTTCTCGGTTGGAATTGTGCCTACAGCGTTACTTCGAACGCTATGTACGGGATGTGAGTACACGTGCCTGCCCCCCATGACCGGTCATCTGTGAAAATGCTAACGCCAATATTCAGCCTGTATGCCTACACTCCGGAAATCTTCCCCACCACATCTCGTGGTACCGGAAACGCTCTAGCAGCTTGCGCAAACAGAGTGTTTGGCATAATGGCACCCGTCATCGCCGGATACGCCGATCTGACCACCAGCGTACCTGTGTACGTTTCCGGGGCGCTGTTCATAGCCGCGGGATTCGTGATGCTCTTGTTGCCATATGAACCCAGAGGAAAGGCTAGTATGTAGTGGTGCTGCTTTTGTTAATATAGATGTAATGTTGGGACAAGGTATTGGGTAGAGTAGAAGGGGATTGTGGTTGTAACTCTAGAGGAAAGTTAGAGGTGGTCTTTTGTTTTCCTGAGTATTTCTACGCACGGCTTGTTTTGTGTTCTCGAGTACCAACTTGATTTTAGTAGGGGCCTTACGATGGGTAAGGTGGTCATCAAAAAAAAGCGGGTAACTTCATGGAGGCACGTTGTACGACTTTCATTCCTTTTTAATTTCTTTGTTGGGAGGACCTTCTGCCTAGTAATTATATATAATGACTTTACACAGGGGTTTTGTGAGATCCAAATGCCTACGATACAGAGGGGATGCGGTTTGAGCTTAATCATGAATTATCTTTATTCCATAGTCTATCTTACTATACAGGTAGATACTGATATATCCGAAACAGAAATACAAATGCCGCAAACAATCCATCGTACACATAACGGGGTCGAATATATACAAAATCCTTAGACTCCCTTAAATGAAAAAAAAGCTCTGAGACGACATCTGAATGTCATTTTAAAAGAAAAATGGTTACCTCTTCTTCGGCGGTCTCAGGGCCGTTCCGAAGTGTCCTGTCTTGTTATCCGCTGCCCACCTGCTACCATCCACGCTTCTAACCCATCCAAATACTGTCCCAGCGTATGTGGTAGTTCCAAAGCTTTCATCGGTCATCAACTCCTGCTCTACCCGCCTCCTCTTCGCCTGCTCGGCTTTCCTCGCCCGTCGCTTGTGCACTTCGCTCAAAGTTGGGAGCTCAGGACCCTCAAGCATCAGATCCGGATCTGTTAAGTCCGAGAATGGGTAGTATCCGAGTAACTTGGGCTTGTACAATCTCTGCCCCCGTTCCAAATCTGCTATCGCGGCGAGATCTTCGGGATCCAGGATTATAGAGTCGGCTTTTAGGATTTCATACGCGTGGGCGGTTCCTTCGAGGTATGGTATTGAGATTATGTTGTTGTTTAGGTGCCAGGCTACTATCAGCTGGCGGGTTGTAATGTCATACTTTGAGGCTATGGCGGTTAGAGTTGGGTCCCGTAGGAGGCTGGTGACGAGGAGACCTTTGTCAAGAGAGTTTTCACCAATTGGCATGGTCGCAGCTGGGGCTATGGTACGGGTAGGTTAGCTGTGGATCAAAAAAGTGAATATATTCGGGGTTTGACAGTAGTTTTGGAGGGCGGGCCGTACTTATTCCGAGGCTTCTGTTATATTCCACGAATTCGGCTTGTTGTAGATACGGCGTGATTTCCATCTGGTGGACGACAGGTTTATGCTTTGCATGTTCGAGGAGGAGGTCTAGTTCCGCCTTTGAGAAGTTGGATATCCCGAGCGCTTTGACTTTGCCAGCTTCAAGTTGCTCCTCCATCACCTTCCACGCTTGGATGTAATCGATTTCCTTGCCGTCCTTTGTCCTTGGAGGCTCCGAGTGGTTATCCCTTGAAACCCATGATACAGGCCAGCGCATTATCCAAAGATCGAGATATCCGGTCCTCATCCCTATGAGAGTTTGGTACAGCGAAGCTTTAGGATCATGATGCCACCAACTATCCAGCTTTGCAGAGACAAATAGGTCAGACCGTGTGACCCCGGTGACCAATGACCAGAATGAAGACGTGAGATACGAGATAGGTCGGTTGAACGAAGAGTTCATGTCGATGTGCCGGTATCCCCTCCATATTAGCTCTTTCCATGGCTTGGGCTTCCCGTCTCGCTGGAGGTGGGCTTGGTAGCCTAAGGCTGGGATTTCAAGCCCGTTTGAGAGGGATATGGTGGGTATATCGCGGCTTAAGAGTTTTTGGATCGTTAATTGGCGTTGGGAGATTTCCTCGGAGCGGAGGGGCACAGCTGGGGTGTATGTTTCGTAGTTTTCATAGGTGTCATAGCTCTCCGTGGATATTGTGGATGTTTGGCGGGCTTGGAGGATCAATGGAGAGCGAAGGAAGGCTCGTGAGCGGAGAGATCGGAGCATGGTTGGGATGCTCTCTGTTTGTCAAGGCATCGGGCAGGTGAAGCTGTCGATGGAGGACTGGAAATGGTTGTTTGGGTGCAAAATTTTGGGGTTGTGTTGGAAGAGAAATAACGTCGGCGTATTTCGTCGCACTACTAGATAGTTATTTTATAAAGTTTTATAAATTTTATAAAATGTGTCCTGCAGCTGGGGATATTCCGAGTGCACTTCATTCGTTGATATCGTTCTGATATCGATTGGAAAACTTCGATAATCGCTCCCCTGGAAGCTAAACGATGGTTTCCGATTTTTCCGTACTTTGGTAGTATTTGATACAACCGGCTCTGAATGCAATCGATACCCGTATACATCGGCGTAAGGGTCTTTCGCGCGGCGCCGACATCGAGCATGGGTTCTTTCCCCAGCACTTACCGGATGCGGTTTAACCTGGCTGGCGTCGGCCTCAAACCCCAAATTTTTTATGACCTAATCGCCATTTCTGGGCAGCTCACTCGCAGTTAATGAATCTAATGCCCGATGACATTGATCCATAAAGGAAAAAAAAACTTATTCCGCGCGAGCTGCCAGTTTTCCCTGGCCTGATCCTCCCAGGGCGCCCAATCGAGTCGATGGAGCCATTAATTTTTCTTAAGTAAACAGAAACGTTGATTTTGTGGGAGCTCGTGAAAAGCGGCTGGAAATTTGTAATTTGATGGCATTCGTCCATTGACCAAGTATTTTTTTTAGAATTATTTCTTTAGGTATTTTACTTTCTCCTTGGTGTTTTTTTCCTCCAAGGCTTCAAGCTTAAGCCATTTCCGTCCGGTCCTTTCTTTCGGGGTTTATTGCTCCTTAGCTTTGTATTTCTCTCTTTTGTCATCCAGATTTAATCCCAGCTTCACTCCTTCCTCTCCTTTTAGTTAATTAGACGTCAGCCTTCAAATCTTAAATCTTCAAGCCTTCATTCCTTTCTACATACCTGCGGGTCCTTCGCCAGGTATCACCATCCTTTTTCACTGGCATAAATGGAATAAACCCGACAAAATGGGGGAAAAGAAGCAACGAGGGATTAAATACCCATTCTGGTAGGCCTTCCCACCCTTTCCCTTGGATATCCGGTTTGCTTTGTCGATGCACCGGTCTAGATGCATTTAGCTAACGCCGACACCGGCCCCCTGCTGTCGTAGGTTTGGAGGCGCGAGTTCCATGTGTAAGCTATAAATATCTTCTCAATCGGATCTATCGCGACAGAACTGTTTTCAACATCCAGTCCAGATTCTCTCGGATATTTCGGTATCTATTATCAATACAGACAATGGATTTAACGAACATCCTGCTTGAACGTAGGGGCCGCCATATTCACCCATCCGCTCGATTTGAACAAAGTTCGTCTCCAGACGGCGAAGAAGGTTGGAAATGGACCGAAACTCGGGATGGTGCAGACGTTTCAGACGATATTCAGGAATGAAGGTTAGAGGTCTTGCCCTTGTCAGTGGAGAGTAGCAATTGGATTGAGCAGAGGATAAGGGAAATTCTGATGGAGGCTAACTCTGCTAATGTAGGGTTTTCCGGATTGTATAGTGGGGTGAGAGCTTCCCGGATAGCTCGGAGTAGCTTTTGAGGATGTTCAAGGTCAAGAAAGAAGGCTAACGACAGACCTGTTGCATTGTTTTGATTGGGAGTAGTTGACAGCTTCACTTTTGCGCCAAGGTCGGTGATTGTTACACAGGATAGACTGTGATCTATACGCTGACAGAGTCGATCTGTTATTTTGTTTACCTTAGCTACTTATTCGACGACACGATTCGGTATCTACGAGGAGTTGAAGGGCATTGTCAAGAAGCCAAATAAGGAATTGCCCTTGCCGACTTTAATAGCACTATCGAGCACCAGTGGATTGTATGCCCGACAGCTCCAGCTACTATCTGGTATCAGGAGAGTAAAATGCATGGCTAACCATTCAAAAGCCTAGGTTCCATAGCCGGGAACCCCGCAGACATCATCAACGTCCGCATGCAGCAGGATGGTGCCCTCGAACCCTCCCAACGTCGAAATTACAAAAACGCCATCGATGGCCTTATAAAAATGGTCAGAAGCGAAGGTTTCACTTCGCTGTTTCGTGGTGTAGGACCCAACAGTGGTCGTGGTGCACTGATGACAGCTAGTCAGCTTGCGAGCTACGATGAATTTAAAAGACTGCTGTTGAATACTGGAGTCTTTGAGGACAATCTCACGACTCACTTTACAGCTAGCACAATGGCCGGTGGAGTTGCAACGTTGATTTGTTCGCCGGTTGATGTTGTTAAGACTAAAATTATGAGTTCACATGATCCTGCCGTAAGCCTTTGGCCTTCTTGAGGATTTAGATATGGTGATGTTTAGCTAATCGTTGTAGGGTATTCTTCATTTATTGAGGGAAACGACGAAGAGGGAGGGCATGGCATGGGCTTTCAAGGGGCTTCTGCCTTCATTTATTAGATTAGGTGGGTTCTTACAGGTCGATAATGGAAAGCTAGGGGCAAACTAACAATAGAGAATTCAATAGGTCCTCACACCGTTCTTACATTTATCTTTTTGGAACAACATAAAAGCATGTGGAAAGCATTATACGCTCCACAAGAAGAGCGTCTCTCCTAGATTTTCTTGACAGGGTTTGACGGGACAGGAGCAGGTGCGCAAATTATATACTGCAGATTTTATCAGTCTTTCCGTGGGTGCTTTATTTGAATTTTCACCCGCGCACACCTTTACCATCTGCCTTTTACGTCTAAGCATTGTTTTTTTTGCTTTGTTCAAAAAGAAGGTTCCCATGCATGATTGATTTTGGCGTTTTGCGAGGGTATGCATATATGGATGAGGAATAGAGATAGAGATGAATATAGATAGAGCTTTCACAAGATTTCACAAATTTACAGACGGAATCGATCTTCATGATTTTACCACTATAAAGATCTGTGAATATGGCAACATACATGATAATAGCCAATAGTTTTGAGGCCGGACGGGGGCAGCTCACAGAAAATGGTGATAGCGGTAATATAAATTATTGAGTTAGAGCCAACGAACTAGGTTAGGCGTTGGCCATAGATACTTCTATGCGGCTCGTCCGTCTTCTTTTTCATGTATTGAGGTGTGAGGAACGCTAGCGTGCCAGAGATAAAGCCGACGTCTGGCTTAATATTCACAAGTTTATATCTTATATTAAATTGGGTACACTTTAGGGGCGTGCGGGGCACCTGAAGGGGTAAAGTAGGGGCTACTTGGTAGGCTCCACTGTTTGGTGGATCAGAAATGAAGACTTAAATATCAATCAGATCTAGACGACAACCTACTGACTCCGGTGCCTATATTGCTCTCTTGCTGGGCCACGATAGCTGCATTCTTCATTTTACCAATGTTCTGAAGAATCTCACCAAGCAAATTGGTAACCAAATACATCAAGTTCTTGAAGCTTCCTCCATATTGCTATATTTCTTCAAATAAGAAGCCTAGAGCTCTTTCCTTCGAGCAAGATGTATTATTGGATGCGAGAACCATAAAAGTATTCTTCTATCTTTCTGGGATTCGGTGATCAGTCTTATGTGCTCATGCATTATTCGCATGGTGTCGACGTCGCTTATAAACTCATATCCTCATTTTTATCGTATAGGACTAAAATGTATACGTTAGCTGCACGGGCGAGAGCTATGATGTTATCATCGGTGAACTCTCTAGCCGTATACCTCTTCTCTCCCAACCCTGGAATCGATGATGGAATTTCCGCTGACGTATCAACGTCATCGCCCTGACATTTTAAAACTGCATTTCTTTTATCATTAGTGTCTAATATCAAACGTATACGGTCTTATCTACTTATATCGACTGAGCTTTCAAATATTTAGCTAGTTCTATAACTTGGTGGTGCGAATTCTATACTTTCGTATATCTTGACTTGCTATTAATATATATTGTATGGCGATACTAGCCGCACTCTGTTGCATCTTTTACGAGCCATGAGTTGTGAGGCTAGTCCTAACTCAGCCGAACCCGCTAAAACTTCCCCAAAGTTTTGGTCGCACAGCTTTCAGAAATTTTCTAAACTCCAAACACCACTCCACCATAGAAAAAAAAAAAAGATTCGGACAGTCGATAGCACAGCTCCGATCACAACGAAAACCATGGCCTCACTAGAGGAAAAACTGGATCGCATTCGCACTCCAAACCTCCAGAATCAGGCACAGGTAAACTTAAACCCCTGCTTTTTTTTTTCAATCGTTCCTCTCTGCGTAGCGTTCTTTCGAGCTTCACTGCCTCAATTCGATCTTGTAATATATTGCGAAGCTAACATATCTTGTTGATATAGACTGCGGTGGTGCTCAACGCCCTTGAAACTTCATTAAGAGAGGAGAACCCCAATGGGCCTTTGACACCTACGGCCTACTTCTCCGCCTTATTATCTGTATTGAATCAATACATCTCCGCCGATGCAATACTCAACCAGTCCCTCGCCGCAGCTGTTGTATACCTCCTCGACATTGTCACACCCTTCGCACCGGAAGCTCTCTTGCGGGCTAAATTCTCACAAATCCTCTCTTATCTCGCTCCAGCAATCACACACCAAGATGCCGAAGCACCGTTATTGAAGTCCAGCATCGGCTGCCTTGAAACCTTGCTGATAGCTCAAGACGCCACTGCATGGGCCACCCCACAGATTCAAATCGGGCCGAAGAGAGCCATCTCCGGCCTGCTACACCTCGGGCTAGACCCTCGACCCAAAGTCCGCAAGCGCGCTCTGGACGCCATCAAAGCGGTCCTTCAGAACCCGCCGCCCACACCGTCGCTAGACCACCCTGCTACAGAACTCTGTGCGGAAAAATCCTTGACCACGCTGGTTGAGTTCGCAAAGCAAGCTCCACGGCATGGACAGCACGATCCAAAGACGATTCACGCTTTACAGCTTGTTCGGGCTGTTGCTACTGCGTCCGGTTGGCCGTCGAAGCGGATCGAGCCCCTCGTCGAGGTTCTTCTTACGATCGCTAAGTCTACGAATGAGTTGATGACGATATCGTCGTTGGATGTTTTTGAAGTCATCTTTTCAAGTTTGAAGGATTCGATGGTTTCCGCGAAGCTTCCGCAGCTGCTCACCGCGATCTCAGAGTTACGACCATCGGCGAACGATAGCCAGTTATTACCCCCCTGGCTTACGGTTATCGCTCAAGGGTACGGTGTCTCCGCTGAGGTTTCGCCGTCGGAGACCTTTGCGCAGCTTCCGGAGTTGTTTGTTACGATCTCTTCTTTCCTTGAGTCTTCGGCACATAATATCAGATCTTCGGCTTCGCAATGTCTGATTGCGCTGACGGCGACTTGTATCCCGTCGTCTGTGTTATTAAAGATCGGCAAGAAAGAAGATAAGATTTTACGTCAGATCTCTACTACGGTTACATCACTGCTTAGCCTTCGTTATCAGGGGGCCTGGAAGGAAGTATTCGACGTCTACAAAGCTCTTTTCGAGAAACTGCGGTGGAAGGCATCGCTGTACCTGACCGAGGTCGTCAAGACCATCGGTGAACTACGCGCGAATGACGGGTTTAATGGCAAAAAAGAGGCGGATGAAGTGCTCGTCGCCGCGGTTAGGGCTATGGGACCTGAAGATGTTCTGCAGGTCCTTCCTTTAAATCTATTGGATTCCTCACCCACTAACCCTGGACGGGCGTGGATGCTCCCCATCCTTCGCGACGGCGTCCAGAACACGAATATCTCACACTTCAAATCCGAGTTTATACCGCTGTTCAAAGCGCTATTTGAGAAGGCTCAGAGCCTTTCCGCTCATCAGAAGGAGAAAACCATGCAGACCAAGATCTTCGAAACCGTCATCGCACAGATCTGGGCTATCTGGCCCGGGTATTGTGATTTGCCGCTGGATCTCGAGGAAAGCTTTGATATGGGGCTGGCGGAGGTGCTCGCGAATGTGCTTTACTCGCATGTGGAGTTGAGAGTTAGTATCTGTCAAGGACTTCAGGCGGTTGTGGAGTCGAATCTTGCAATTTTGCACCTGGCAAAGGACCCTGAGGGTAACGAGGATGAGGAGGATAGCGATGAAGACGATGCAATTGAGGAGATACTGCTGCAATCCCGGGTTACCAAAGCCGAGGCGAAGAGGAACTTGGAACACCTCGGCGGGTTTGCGACAAATATGCTGCTGGTGCTGTTTAATATCTATAACGAAACGTTACCGCAGTACAGAGCGTACATACTCAACTGCGCGGATGCATGGCTGAGTATCACGAAGGAAGAAGAGATCGTGGGGACGTTTGATAAGGTCACTACGGCGCTTCATCAGGCATTGGTGGAGGAAGGCGAGAAGGAGAAGGAGAAACAGCAGGGCGGTGGTGGGAGCGTGCAGGGGAAGAAGCAGCAAGGGCAGGAGTTGCCGGCCATGAGCCATAACCTTATGGATTTGATCGTGACCATTGCGCCGTATCTGCAGGTGGGGAGTTTACCTGTCCTGTTCAGGGTTTTTACTTCTTGCGTGGGGAGGAAGGAGGATGCGCAGATTCAGAAGAAGGCGTACAAAGTGATTCCGAGGATCTGCGAGAGCGAGGTTGGGAAGAGGGTGCTGGAGCAGCAGATCGGAGAGTTGCAGGAGCTGTTGAAGAGTTGTAAAGATGCTACAGGGAGTTCGGCGAGGAGGGATAGATTGGTTGCGCTGGGCAAGGTGGTGGAGATGCTGCCGAGGGAGGATATGACTTTTATCTTTGAGTGTTTGGATGAGGTTATTCAATGCGCGAAGGAGGTGAATGAGAAGGCCAGAGCGACAGCGTTTGAGCTGTTGGTTGTTATGGGAGATAAGATGAAAGGTGGTGGGGTTATCAAGCGTGGGAAATTGGGGGTTGAAGGGGAGGCGGATGTGGAGGCCAGCTTGGAGGACTTTGTGCTCATGGTCTGCGCTGGACTGGCGAGTCCGGAAGCGCATATGATCAGTGCGACGGTGACGGCCGTTACGAGGATCTTATACCAATTCAAAGGTACGCAATGGGGTTTTTAATAATCACTTTTCAAGGATTTTATACTAATAAACGAGGATGTAGACGATTTGAAGGCGGAGACGGTATCCGAGTTGGTAACGACGATGGATGCCTTCTTGACGAGCAACAATC
Source organism: Arthrobotrys iridis (assembly GCA_036971165.1). Taxonomy (NCBI): domain Eukaryota; kingdom Fungi; phylum Ascomycota; class Orbiliomycetes; order Orbiliales; family Orbiliaceae; genus Arthrobotrys; species Arthrobotrys iridis. The sequence goes on from JAJTTS010000005.1 coordinate 762,344, forward strand.
GCGAGATTGTTAGATCCGTTCTTGGATTCGTCAAGGTGTCAGTTATATCACTGCCAAAGGAACTGATGCTACCCAGGCTCGGCACGCTGATACCGAATCTGATGACATGGTCTCACGAGCACAAGGCGCATTTCAAAGCAAAAGTGAAGCACATAATCGAGCGAATGATCCGAAGGTTCGGCTACGAGATTGTGGAGAAGCATGTTCCAGAGGAGGATCGGAAACTGGTGGTTAATATCAGGAAGACGAGGGATAGGAAGAAGAGGAGAAAGGCTGAGGCCGAGGAGGCCGGTGAGGAGGAAGGACGTGCGGCGCCGAAGAGGAAGGGCAAGTTTGAGAGTGAGTTTGAGGAGGCGATTTACGGAAGTGAGAGCGATGACAGTGAAGGGGATGATGAAGGGGATGTTGATATGGAACGTGGAGGTGGTGATAGGAAGAGGAAGAAGGGCCATCAACAGTTTATTGTGGAGGATGAAGACGAGCCGCTGGACCTGCTGAACAAGAATGCCCTAGCGAGTATCAGTTCGACAAGGCCGCAAGCCAAGGGGAAGAAGGTTATCAAGTCTGATATCAAAACGAACCGATCCGGCAAGTTTGTTATCGGGAAGGACGGCTCGGACGTTGATAATGATGACGAGGATTTGGATGAACCGTCTTTGAATATCAATGACAAGACAATTGCGAGCGGAGAGGTGCGCGATGGAATCTCTGCTTATATACAGGCATTGAAGGGCAAGGATGCGGTTCAGAGGGGACAGAAGGGACGTTTGAAGTTCAGCAACCGACGGAGGAAAGATGAGGTCGACGACGATGATATGGATATGGACGATGCGGGGGACGCAGCAGCAGCCGGGCCGAACAAGAGCCAGCATCAAGCCCAAAAGCAACATCAGTGGGCGGGGAAGAAGGGGGGCAATGGCAAGCACGAGAGAAAGGCGTCATTTGGGAGAAAGGGAGATAACGGACGGGTACAGAAGCCGCCCAAGAGCCCATCGGGATCCTCGTCCTCACAAACTTTCAAGCAGCGAGGAGGCGGCACAGCGAGCATCGGCAGGAGGAAGTGAAGGCGGCAATATATATATAGAATAACCGGTGCGGTACATCCCCAAACCAGTTGAGTGTTTGACGATGCCATCGACGATGCCATGTTTGGAGACTCTAGCGCATCACTCTTATTCCCAAGCAAGGAGTGTCGCAGAGAGAGCCTTGAGCCAGCTCTTCCGTGGTGATATGTGCTGGGGGAGGACCCTTTGGTTCATTTCATCATGGTTGGGCGGGCGGAAGCGAAATTAATTTCTGGACGAGCGACTCCACACAGGGAACAGGCTCTTGAACATCCGCCAGCGCTGATTGGCGACCGGCACCAGGATACTTTGGACACTGCTCTCAATTATTACATCGAGAGCAGGGAATAGAAGAAAGAAAGAAAAGAAAAAAAGAATTAAAAGTTTTGGTGTTTCCTTGTTTCCTTGTATTTTGTTATTATTATTTTTTATTTTTTATTTTTTATTTCCTTTTCGACCTGTTGTTTTCCGAGGAGGGCGTCACGATAGATTTTTCTGTTCTGGTCTCCTTTCTTATTAATCATTTTCCCGATATCGTCCTGTATCGCATCTTATTGTACAATACATTACATTCGGTGGACGGCATCGCAGAACTCGAAAGTTGCATGTACGATAGCAGAAGAGCGCGAAGAATTGAGAATCGCCGGTTTAGCTGTATCCGGCATAGTGCCAGTCTCGGTGCCGTTTGAAGTCATCGCCAACCAAATCATCATCATCGATATCATCATCACCACAACCACCACGCGTGCGAGTATATACAATCATCGGTGAGCATTGCCGTCTCCGAAGCCCAATCCGCCTATAACCGCTGAGGTCTTATAGCAGCCTGAAACCGCGAGCTCCCCTGGAAAGAGGTCGAAGTCAATTAAAATAAAATAAAAGTAAAGAGAGATAGACCAAGAGCAGGAAAAGCAACAGCCCGGGTGGGCCCCATCTCAGCTGTCTTCCATCGCCAGACGCTTCCTTCCCCTCCTCTCTCACACACCCGGACTCATTCCACTTCCCATCATCCCATCTCATCGCGACACTTCCGACTCATACGCCGTCCCTTCAACGATCAAGAGCCATAAGACAACAACATACATCAACCCGGTGGCAAGAGTATACAAACTGATCCAGTGAAGGATCGAATTCTCGCTTGGTCATTAAATTACCCGCAGAAAAAGCGAGGTTGCCTGTTGCTGGTCCAGCTGGCTGTTCGTTGGCTAGGCGAAACTCTGCCATTACAACCGCAACCTCATTTGCGCTGGCCAATTCATCGCTTTATTCTTCCATTGGCTGGCCGGTTGTCATTTCAGCCACCGTCTTCCTCTCGCTCTCCCACTTGCCAGCCAGCCAGCCAGCCTGTCGGTACTCCTCTCTTCATGTCGTCGTCCTATTTTTCTGCTCCTCCAACAGTTCCTGCGACATAGAAAAGAAAAGAGAGAGAAAAGGCGACCGGGACAGGGTGCATTTCAGTTAATATCAATCCAGAAAGGGCATCTCGAAATTAATCGCCGGGACCCTGGCTTCTTCGAACCACAGCATATTCAAGTACCTATATCGACGTCAATGGATGCTTTTCTGTCAGCTTGTTGAGTGTGTTCGGGACCCTGACAGCAGAGCTTTAGCTAGCTCGAAATCTCAGCGACGGTGCTGAGCTTCCCTCGATATCTTTCCCCCCCCTCTCTCTCGATATCAATCCTCGGGATACTTCGACGCTTTGATCTCCGTCCAACCTCCAAAATATCTCGGACGAGACTCGAGACAACTTGCCATCGCCTCGACTCCAATTGGAGGAGGAATAGACACATACCTACCTGAGCAATGGCGATGACCTCCACGCCAAACTCCAAGGCTCTCCCCGCCCATATCAAAATCACGCCTAACAATCCAATCAACTCCTCGACAACCTCCCTCGCCCGCTCCATCCATGCCCCGAAATCACCTCTCAGACGGTCTCTCACCGACACTCGAGAAGCCTTGGGTCTCAATCTCAAGCGTATGATAGGAACCACAACTTGTTCTCCCTCCGGTCTTGCCTCTCATACTCCTTCTGGCTCAATCGCCTTCTGCACCGGCGCCGCCGTCTGTGTCGTCAAGGTCGACGAAAACCTTCACATCAAATCACGCCACTTCCTTCGCGCCCGCCCCTCCGCCAGCGCATACCCCCCTTCCACGTCGGCTGGAACGTCGTCCTCGGTACCTAGCACACCCGAGGCTCCCTCTGGTCGAATCCGATCCTCAATTACCGCCCGAGACTCCGGGATCGGGTTTAGCCCTATACGCGAATTCGACTCGCCAGGTAAAGGTGAAGACGGTAAATGGTCGGTTCGAGATCGCGTCAAAGCCGCTTCGTGTGTCAGCTTTTCACCAGACGGACGGTACATAGCTTTCGGTGAAACTGGTCACAATCCTCGGGTATTGATCTACAACATCTCATCAGGTCTCGAAAATGTAGGCAATGAGCCGGTACCCTTTGCGATATTAACGGAACATACCTTTGGGGTAAAGAGCGTGGCCTTTAGTCCCTGCTCGCAGTTTCTAGCGAGTATAGGAACGATCAATGATGGGTGCTTATACATCTGGAGTATGCCGGGTGTTAAAGGAGGGCCAGTGAAGTTGCATTCGAGCAATCGGTGTACCAACATAGTGAATGATATGGCATGGATTGGTAAAGGGCTTATCACGTGAGTTTTTCCTTGCTATTTTCTGCCCTAGAACGGAGAAGGAATGCTAATGGAGCCAAATTCGGGGTATTAGAGTAGGGCTCCGTCACGTTAAGATCTGGAAGATGGAGGAAGAACCCGCAGCGCCGTCGCCGCAGGCCAACTCAAAATCGTTACACATGATATTCGAAAAATTCTCACATGGGAAATCGAAGCAGCCGATACGATCACTGGGACCTTCTGTACTGAACGGACGAAATGCTCTTTTAGGTCCGCTATTGGAGGAAGTCTTTGTATCTGTCACAGCAATCTCTGACGACAGAGCGATCATTGCGACTGAGAAAGGTGATATCTGTGTCATCGACGACGGATTACAGAGAGTATCGAAGGTTGCGAGTGCAGATTCTGGGGTTACCTGTATAGCAACCGACGCGAACAGAAAGTTTGCGTGGGTAGCTTGCAGGCAAGGGACTATAAGGTGAATAGCGCTCCGGAAATCTTACTCGTTCATTTTGGAAACCTATACTGACTAGGAAATGTTGTAGAACACTCAAACTACAGGACATCGCCAACCCGCTCACACCGCCTGAATCACCATCGTCACGATCTGGATCACCGATTCTACCCCTGGGGTGTAAACCGGCCAACGTGCTCGCTATGTCGGCCATGGGACAAAACTTGTTTCTCATCGACAGCAACCGATCCATTAAGGTTGTCAGTTTGAAATACCACGAAGGCCTGCCGATGCCGGATAGCGTAGCATACGAGTTTCCAGCACACAAAAGTGCCGTCAACGGTGTACGTCTGATGCCGCCGTCAGCTCACATTCAAGCAGATTTCTTTACATGGTCAGCGTGCGGAACAATCTTGTTTTGGGACGACCACGGCAACAGCCAAAACGAAGTTGTAGTTGAGCTAGAGCAGCCGAAGGACCCGGATGAGGATATAAGGAATGAGCTAAAGGTCGTGGAGATCTCCGGAACGGGCGAACTTATTGTTACGGGCGATAGGTTCGGAGTTCTGAGGTATGGAATTCCTCAAATATAAAATACTTGCGAAGAATGTGAGCAAGATGTATAAACTATAAATATATGTGGCTGACCTGGCGATTTCCTCTCTGACAACAGGGTAATCCACGCATCCGATCGGAGCTCCAGTTACGTTGTCAAGGCGCATTCTGGGGAAATTATGTCGATATCGATTCACGAAGGCCAGAAATTTACAAGCATTAGCAGTTGCGCCCGGGACCGCACAGTACAGTTATTTACGAAGAAGAAGAAACCGGGATCCTCTTGGGCACTCTCGCAGACGTTGGACGAGCATACGGCGAGTGTTACAGGCGTTATGTTTATGGACAATGGAACGAAGTTACTTTCTGCGAGTGCGGATCGGACGATAGTGGTCCGAGAGCTTGCGGTGAAGGAAAAGGATAACGGTGATGTGGATATGTTGGCGTATCTGGCGGCAAGGACTATCACGCTAAAGGCGACACCACTGCATATGGCCTGTTTTAACGATAATTCACCGTTGCTGTTGGTGAGTACGACTGGGAGACAAGTTTTCCGATTCGATATTACAACCGGCAAGGAGATGCATTGTTTCAAGTGTACAGATGAGAACGGAGAGTCGATAATTTTGGATACGATTACTCCTGGGAGGGATGTGACATTTGGAAAGGGCAAGTTCATGGCTGGGATCTCGAGTACTGATAAGAGCGTGAGGATATATGATATGGCCGGAAATCTCGTGGAGAGGGAATGGGGTCATACGGAGGGGGTTACAGACATCGCTATGTTTGAGAGCCCTTGCAACGTAGAGGATGGGAGGAGGCTGACATTGATAAGTACGGGGACGGATGGGACGGTGATGATATGGGGCTATAATTCAAAGATTAGTGACGGAGATAGCATCGATGGGTTCTCCATGTCGGATACGACGGCATCGAAAGCGCCTATACGGAAGGTTTTATCCAAAGCGGAGATTATGGAATTGACCACAGGGAAGGGGTCCGATGCAGCTAGTATTGCTTCTGGGAAGACGAATCTTAAGGAAAACAGGAAGGATCAAATGCTGGGGTCGGACTGGGCGAGCTTATCGGACGTCGAGACGGCGAGCATCGCACTTACACCTTCAAGATTGCGGAAAGTGGAGAGTCACCCAGCGTCGACTGAGAAGCCGACGGCTGCAGTTCCGACTGAGAGGCCCACGACTGCTGTTCCGACTACTAATAACTCAACCACTATTTCATCCGCGAGGTCAAAGCTTAGTGAGCGGCCTAAGAGCGCCGTACTATCGACCAGCCCGCCAAAGGTACCAAAGGCATCACACAGGAACTCCCTAGCTGGTGCCTCAAAACCCGGATCAATATCTACGACGAATCTCTCCGCCCCCACGAAGGGCGATAACGCGTCCAGAGCACCGTCCCGAGGTTCTAGGACAACCTCGCGGACCGATACGACGCGAAGTAGTCATACTGATACCGAGATTAGCGGTTCGACTGGGACTATGAAGCGGAAACTGAGGCTCCCGACAAGGCCACGAGATCCTTCACCTTCGACAACGAACTCGAGTAAGAACTCGAAGTCTACGTCCTCAAGTGCTGGGGGGCCGTTGGCTTCTAGGAGGGGTTCTAATACCAACTCTTCGCGAGCGTCTTCGACAAGAACCTCCGGGCCCGCAAGCACTGCGGTGGCAAATAGCAACAGCAACAGCAGTCGAGAGACGAGCGGCGAAATTGCGAATGCAAATGCGCTGGCTGAGCAGATGACTAGAAGCCTGGGAGTGTTTCGGCGACGGGTAGAAAGCAGCCAGTACGCGATCAAGCCCGAAATCCGAAAGGAATTGGAGAAGGAGCTACTGGCCACACTCAAATGCATCGGGTGCCCAGTACCGTCAATAGTTACGCCCACTGTGAGCATTAGCGGGGACGAAAACTCAATGAGCCCCAGGAGCCTGGTACCCGGTGGGGCGTATGCTTATAGCAGCGGCCCGACGGATGCGTTAGAGATTAGGATGGATGACCAGATGATGGCGCTAGTTACGACTTACTCGGAGAGGCTACTAAGTGTTGTGCAGAGTAGCCTCCCGGAGCTGGCGAGCCCGCGATCGAGTTTGAGTGGGCCAAGGCCTAAGGGGAGATGAAGCGATTGAAGGCCCCCTTTTCTTTATCAGTGCTTTATTTGATATTCTTTGCACTTCTTGCAAGGTTACAAAAAGTATTCTTCGCATATTTATTTTGCTGACAAGGCATTTTGTTTGCGGGGGGAGCAGCAGCTCGTTCCTGAGTTTGCCCAAGTCTCCCTATTCTTTCTATTGTTTGATCAAAATTTTTTTATGAGATTCTCTTTCCGCTTCGTACTTTTTTTGTGCTTTCTTTAAGGGGGGTTTTATGGGACTTTTTGAATAGTTTTTTTCTTTCTTGTCTTTTTCTCATGGATTCCCTTGTCTCCGTTCTACGTCCCTTTTCACCTAGGAGGCTTTTCTTTTGTGCATGGCGTTTATCTTTATTCTTTTCCTCTTCACTAACTTGATTTTATATATATCCATAGCCTGCGGCTTTCGATACTCTTTTTTTTTTTTTTCTCCTTTTGTTAATATCACTGCCACCCTGGTGTTTTTCTTTTTCCTCTATTATAGTCATATAAAGGGGGTTTTTTCTTTAAAAAGAGGGATATTATTACGGAAAGAAGGAGTTCTATTTTGTTTTATATATTTTTTTCCTATTTTGTTTATTATAGGGAATTACTTCTGGAATATATAGTACCTACGCCGAGTCGTGCCTCTCCTTTTGCAATTACATACTTTTTTTTGACAGTTTCAATCTGAAGAATCGAATCTACAGTCTGGTGTTTGCCGTTTTCGAATTTTGGGGGTTTATCCATATATATTTACTGCTACATTTGTATCTACATCTAGATATATATATATATATATATATATATGAAGCCTACATTTGAGGTTTACAATCAAGAACATCACCTATAACATGCACTAACGGTATGCCCATTTCCCAAAGTAGTTTGCCTTTGTATACGTATTGCGATCTAGACTTATAAACTTTTCATCCCCCCCTAAGTTCTTCCAATGTTTTACAGTGGCTTGTGTACAGCTATTTCTTTTCGGGAAACTTGGAGGTGACTCGTAATGGTTACAACTTGGTCATCTGAGTATTTTGTTGACCGAAACATCTACACGAAGAAGTAGTTTTGGCAGGTTTATTGTTCATACTAGTGTCACTGATTATACCCTTTTCATTACACTCTTTTGAAGATAATATATGGTAAAAAAAAAAAAACCAGAAGCTGGCTGTGAATCATTCATATATCCTAAGTGCATTATTATCTACCCCAACATATTAAACACAATTACCCAACCCCTACGAAAAATAATTTACCTGCTGCCGGCTGGAAAGTTCTTTCTGCGAAACCCCGAAAAAATTATTTGTCAGAAAACTGTTCGTCTATGTTCATACTAACGGGAGGAAGATGAGGGGGAAAAAAAAGAGGACTCACATGTTCAACAAAACACCCTTGACGCTTCGAATCTCCGCCTTTACCTTTGCAAACTCATCTTCATCGCCTTTACCCTGCGCCCCTGCACCGCCGCTGATGCTCACGTACGGCGGTAGGTAGCTATTCGCGCTGCCTCCCACACCACCGTAATTCGCCTTGTACGTAATGTTGTGCAGATATTCCGTTAGATCCTTTACATTACCACCCAACTCCCCTCCCTCAGCCTGCACCACATCGTCTGCTTCGTCCTTCAACGATTTCAACAACCGCTGGATACGGTCCAACTTTTCGTCCGGCGGTAACGCCGTGGAATCATCCGCTGATGCTACGGAGTGGTGCGGGGAGGTTTGGGTCTGCGCATCCACGTGGAAGGTACGCGTGGGTTGGGTGGAAGAGGCGTAGGAGTAGACGGACTCCCTGTCTACTTCCTCGTCTGCGTCTTCGTCGTCCAGGATGTCTGAGGTCGTGCGGTTCGTGTATTTTGCCAAAGGGTACTTATGCTGTAGGACGCCGAAGGGCGGGTTCGGGTGTGTCTCTGAGGGGAGCGGGCGGTGTGCGAGGTCTGAGAGTTTCTGGTTCATCTCGTCGAGCTTTGTGAGGGTGTGGGATGAGAATTCGAGCCGGGAGTCGGTTAGGTTGTCTAGCAGAGGTTGGAAGTAGTATTTTGTGGCGGCGTAGATGGTGGCCGAGACGCCGGCGAAGAGGTAGGCGCTTGCGGTGAGGGTTTGGGTGTTGAAGATTGGTGGTGGGGGAGGTGGCGGGGGGAGGTATTCGGGGAAGGTTACTATCGGGGCGCCGCCGTTCGGGCGGGGTGGAAGAGGGGTCTGTAGAAGTAGTTCCGTTAGCAATGATATTCTATATTTGTATTTACTTGGGTTGTATGCGTACCGTCGAAGTTGCGGTTGATACCATGGAAGCCCTGTACGCTCTACCACCGCTGCCGCTGCCGCTGCCACTCCCAGAACCACTACCGGCGTCACTCGGCATCGGCGGCAACGGAGGTTCAGCCTGTACCATCGACTTCTTCATCCCCGATTTTGCAAACTGCCAGCTGGGGACGCCCTTCTCCATGGGTAACAATGCATCGATCTCATCCCTCGTCAGCCCCTTACTCTCCAAGAAAGCGATCTTCTTCGTCCGCGTTGCATTTTGAACCTCGGATTCGCTGAGGAAGCGGAAGGCTTGTTCGATCAGTTGAGAGCGGGTGAGGGGCTTGGGTTCTTCCTCGACGGGGGTTGGGGTTGGTTCCTTGGTGGTTTCTTCGACTTCCGTTTCAGCTTCGGCTTCGGCTTCGGGCTTTGACGGCGATGGGGGTGGTTGGGTGGATTTGTTGTCGGAAGGTGGTGTATCTTTTGGATCGGTGTCGTTGGCCATGCTGGCTGGTAGTTTTGGGTGTCGAAAATTTATCGGGAGGTTGTGAAGGTTCTTATGCGACGCGCAATGGGGTTGACCGTGAAGCTCGAGATCGCAATCGGAGAGGTTGAAGTTCAGGTTGGAGTTGAATGTTGATGTTGATGTTGACATGCGACAACACGCGCTGGCTGGCTGGCTGGCTGGCAAATACCTCGGCTCAAATTTCCGAGGCCGAAGCCCGCCAGAATCTGATATACATACGAACCTTCTGTAGTTGATAAAACGAAACTCCAACGAATTCATAGACATCTGGCTTGCCATATTTCCATCTATGCTCTCAGTAAATACGATCACAATACAGCATGTATGGTATTTCTTCAGATATATCAACCTTGAAAGGCTTCAAAGACTTCCAAGTTCGTCGTCCAGTTTGGCAATGTCCCGTTTGGGAATCCCGGCCCATTTTTGGTCGTACAAAGCCAAAATCCAACATTGTCAACACCAACAGTCCGTGTTGACAATATGATATCTTGGAGTCGACCAAGTCGAGGATGAGGAGACGGAAAGACTATAAGTGTAAATATCATACCCTACGCACGTTCTCTACTGCCTTTACAGTTCGGTGGAGTGGCAAGAAGTCAGAAAAGCGAACATCTATTCACCGTCGGCAGGTCCGCCCATATCGTGGTTGGCAGCCTACCACCGACTTTTCGTCCATCTTGGTACATTCACTTGGCACATCCCCTTCTTCGTATATCTCATGCGAAACTTTTGACATGCTTTCTTCAGGTTGCAAAGAGTATACTTGGGAGAAAAAAACGTAAATGTGATAACAAAAAACATAGCATAAACAACAGAATGGCACAGAACAGAACAGCAAATTGAAGATTGGAATCGGCAAAAAAAATTACATTTTCATTCCATATTTATGGGGGGCTAACGGCCCCCCCTCGTGTAAACGGACGAAAATGATAATAATAACAAGAAAAAGGAAAAGAAGAAGGAGAGGAAGGAGGGGGAGCGGAGGGGGAGGAGCTGGGGCGGCCTAGGAGGCAGCGACAGAGTTTGAGCCGTGGTGGGCTCAGAGGAAGGAAGGGAGGTTGCCGGAAGCAACCCCAAAGCGACCCGCCAATGGGCGCTTGGGGAAGCCCGGATGCCCTGCCAGGAATGGCGGGGGCAGAGCCGGCAGGATTGGCATAAACAAATGCCCGTGCGGCAGCACAAATCCTGGAACATCCTGTTCCAGCAACCTCCATCCCTCCCTCTCCATGAGCTCCACCGTCTCGACATCGAGACGGCCGGGGGAGCTCATGGGCTCAAGGGCGAAGATGTCTTCGCCCTTGGCCCACCACGGCCCAAACTCTGCGCACAGTTGGCAGAAGATGGCCTCCACATAGGAGCGGAATGTTGGTCCGCTCCAGGCCAGGGGGGCAGTCCGCTTCAGCTGGCGTTTAAGCCAGCGAAACATCATCCTGACGGCACCGAGGTGCCCACGGTCGACCGCCAATCGGGTTAAAAACCCGAAGGCGTTCGATTCCCAACCAGTTGGGAATCCCACCACGTGGGAGTGCCGATATGCCCCCCCTACCCCGTCCTCCACCGTCATGAACAGACTATACGTGCCTGGCGTGACGGCGTGGGCCACCTGTTGGCGCCACGCGTCCGCGTTCGGCGCGGCGTATGTCTGTTTGGCCACTATCGTGGCCGGCGTGTCGGTGCTGGGAACGACGTTCCCACGGAGGGCTGGCCCCCTCCCGCAGATCTGCCAGTGGTTGACGTCCCCCCAGTGGCAGTCCTCTGAGCAATATCGTGTTGTGCTCACTCCACCACAACGTCCACAACCCTTGGTCAGCTCTGCGGCGACCCTCCTCCCACACTTTGGGTTCGAGCACTGATAGAAGACTTTGTTCAAGTCAACGGCTTCCTTGACCAGGTCCAACTTGACCACCTCGCAATGAGGGGTCGAGTTGTCGGTTTTGAGCGGCTGTCCTGGGACAAACTTCGGCTTCGAAACCAAGAAGATAACGCCTGGCGACCTGTTATCAGTCGTGTAAATGGACCCATGCTTAACATAGGTTCCATCGCCCCTGCAGCAAAAAAAAAAAAAAAAGGATTAGTTGCTATTATCTATAAATATTTCCAGGAAGGTGGAGAAAGAAATACTTACTTGATGGCCCAAGTGAGGTCCTCGGTCTTGATATCGGCGCGTTGGATATCATTCGTGATCGTCGACATTGAGTCGAAGCTGTACTTGCGGTTGGCCGGGCACTCAATCGAGATAAACCCTTTAGGAATCTCTGGCCACTGACACGGCTGTTCAGGGATCAAGTACTTTTCCCTTCGTGGGCGTGGAACGTCGACTGGGACGACTGTAGGTGGGTAGGGGAGGGGGATGCGCAATGCCCCCAATCCAAACCCCGTCCGTGACACCTGGCCAACGGCACCGGGCACCATCGATGGAACGGTAACAAACTTCAAATCGTCCCCATTACTGATGAAAGGGCGACGGACTTCGGCACGATCGAATGACTGTCCGTGTACAGTATAAGACGGATCTGGGTGAAACCTAGCCTGAATCTGAGCGATGACATAGGGATCTGTAGTACGTCCCTTTGGTATGCAGTCGATATGGGGCAAAGCGAAACTTGGAGAGGCAGAATGCTATCCTGCTCGTCCGAAGGTGCTTGGCAATCGGTGTCTGCTGCCAACGAAAGTGGGAACCGTGGCTGGACGGTGGATTTGCTCGACTCTGGTGACCGTTGGTTGGGAATCGGCGGCGAATTCAGCTCCATATTGCTGATTCTTCGAGACCCGTGGGATCGTAATGATTTTCCCACTCAAAACTTTGACGGCGGCTCCAACAGCAACGACATTGTAAGAAATTCCATCTCGAACACCAGAAGCGATCTGAACTTCCTTGGGACGTGGTGGTTCAAGCTTGATATTCATGACATCGGAGCCAAGATCCTCATGATTCTTGACAGCGACATCTTCAACATCAAGGTCGACTGCACCGCCGCCTTCAGTGGGATGAACGATCATAGGCTTTGGAGATGTCTTCATGTTGGTTTCCTCCGAGGTACCTGGATGCATAATGCCAGGGTTTATGGTCAGAAAGGCTGAGGCGCCCGGATGCACAATGCCGGGACTTTCAGTAGAAGCGGTCGAGATGCCTCTATCTATGATGACAGGACTTGCACCCGAAACAACTGATTTGCCTGGAAGCACAATGCCAGGGCTTTGGACCAGAATGCCTGTATGCTCAATGAAAGGACTTACAGCTTGAGTGCCCGGAAGCGCAATGCCGGGACTTTGGGTAGGTGAAACTTCTTCATTAGAGACAATTTCGGTGTTAGACTTTACCTCCGTCTTGCCAGTGGACTCGGGTGTCTTTTTGTTCTCTAACGAACGTCGAAGCTCTGCTCGCTCCTTGATCGAAAGTTTAGGAGTTTTCTGTTCGTCGGAGACCTTTCTCGCTAATGCACGTCTTTCCTTCTTCGTCATGGCTCTGACCGGCGTCTTGTTTTTGGCCACCAAAGCGGTGCCATTGTGGGATTTTTCTGTTACAGGTGAGGTAGCAGATGATGTGCTCGACGCTGACTTCTGTTCTTCGATAGACATCTCGGCTTGAGCATTCTGAACTTTGCTTTTAGCAGCGAGAGGTTCAACGATAGAGTCAACGACAGTCTGTGGGATAGGTGTGGCATCTTTATTTAGCCCAACAACTTCAGCAACGGCAGAGTATTTGCTTGTCTGCGCTTTGGAAGGACCAGCAAGGCGAGCAGGTGAGACGACAGAGGAACTTTGCATCTTTTGTTTTGGTGAATCGCGATCACTCGACTTGGTTTCGCCGGTGGCAGATGTGGTAACCGTCTCTGGAGGAGCGGAAGACTGAATCCCATGCGATGCGAGCTCGATATCCATATCAACAGACGGCTCTTCAGCCAATTGTGCATCTTTTTGGCGAGTAAGAAGCTTGGTACTCGTAGCCAATGTTGGGAATTCCTTCATCGAATCAAATGCGGGAAGTCGGGCCTCACGTTTCTGACGAGAGCTCTTGCCGGATGGCTTTTGGTTCTCCTTTGGCAACGGCTTCTTACTCGAAGTAGTGGATTTTACAGCTTCCGGCTTGGAATGCGCCTGAGTTCGTGTTGAAGTTTTCGTTTGACCTGCTGGAGTCTTGGGGAGGGGCTTGGAGGGATGTGTTCGAGCAGGAGCGTTTCTCGTTGGGAATATTGCATTATGGCCAGTTGGTTTGGACTTCTTGGTGTTCAAAAACCTCCCAGTGTTCGAACTCTCAGTCTTCTTATTTCCAACTTTGGTCCAAGATTCTTCCTCTTCTTCTGAAGCTCTGATTCCAGCAGCGATAGCCTCGGGGTCGTCATACAACTCGGACTTGATGTCTGGCTTTGAGGGAGTTGTGACTTGACTCTCAATAGAGGCTGGTCTAGCAATTTCTTGAATAAGAGCTAATTCAGGGGTTGTATTAGCCATGATATCTGGCTTAGACTTGCGTCTCCGTGGCATTGTACTCTCTATAATAAATGTTAGATGTCGTGGCTATAGAATGAATTGCTCCCGGAACAGCTTACCAGCTTCGTGAAAGTTAGTTTCGGATAATGTTTGGATAGAGTGTGACAGAGGACCTAAGAGAAATATAGATCAACCAATGTTATTCGAAAGATGGATGTATGAGAAACTGCGACGAGGAAACCAAGAAATCTCAATTCCTCAAATAAGGAAGATGGATCGACGGGGAGCAGAGGTGAATTGTGACGGCAGATAAGAGGGTGGGGATTTGGGATAGGTTAAACAGTGCTGAAAGATATTGCAGATCTTGGGAGCCCAAGCAAAATTCCAAACAGCAAATCGAAGGAACAGCATAATAGGGATGAATACTTACTCGTTTCGGTTGATTTTAGTTCTTCAACCGGCTGGGCTGTTTCTGTCTTGCCTGTAGAATATCAAAGTCAATGGAAAATAATCATAGTCATTGCATTCTGAGGTGTGGTATACCTTTTGAGACGCGTTTCTTTTTCTTTTTTGACTGCTTCTTTGGGACTGGAGAAGAGTCTGCAAAAATTAGCGATGTGCCCTAAGTACTTGAGTGGAGGTATTGGAAGACATGAGATGTTGTCAAGGAGAAAATTGATAGAGGAGTAGAAGGATGAAGGTTGAAGGGTGAAGGGTGAAGGGTGAAGAGTGGGGGGTGGAAGCAATTGCTGAGTTGGGATGGTTCGACGAAAGTAGGCAAGCAACAAGACGAGCTACCAAAAATGGTGAATGGGTACGTAGATGGATGCTTCGACGAGATGGGCTATAGAATGGAGCATGGGACAGTGGGATTAAGGTGATCGAGGGGGTGTAGAAGGAAATATTCGCGTCTGAAGGTAGAGGGATTTGATATGCTGAATATATAAAAATAAACCTACCAGTGATTGTATCTTGATTTTTTGGAGGACTGATCTCGAGATCTAATTCCGCTCCAGGGGGTGTTTGTTCTATCTGTTGAGATGCACTGAGGTTTGCTGCTCGTGCTTTGCGACGTTCTTTTTTTGCTGTGATGAACAAGTGTTAGGTTGGATAATAGAGGGCACAAGATCGATGAGAAGAAGAGGTGAAGGAAGATGTAGGAAGAAGGGAGGAAGAAGCAGGTCGTGGGTGGTGTGGGGGGCTTTTATAGTCGACAGTCTCCAGCACAGACGTGCGGCATACTGCAAACGTCACGAAACAATACTGCACGTTTGTTCTGTCTATAAAGCAAATAACAAGAAGGGAAAAGAGGGAAATAACAATGGGCAGGTAAACTCACCTCTGCTCTTAGACACAACCGGGTCAATCGAAATTAATTCAGGCATATCCAGGGTATCTGCTTTCTCAGAAGCCTTCCTCGAAGGTTCCTCTAAAACATCACCAATGAGCGGTATTGACTTCAAACCTTCATCCTTCTTCTTGGTTCTAAGATCATTCAGGAGAGACTGCGTCTGAGGATTGACTGTAGCGGTCTTCTCTGTTGCTGCTTCATTGTCATCTTGGACACCAGAGAGAATTTTCTCGACATCAAGATGTGTCACTTCTTTGACTTCCGTACTTAATCCACCCCGCCTTGATTCTGCAAAAGTTAGAATTTTTACATTATAATCAAAGGTTCGTTTTTGTGATACTCACTTTTTTCGATAATGATCATGGTAGCCCTCCTGAGTTGTTTCCTTTTATCTCGTCTCATCTTCTTCTTCTTCAAATTCTTGTTGACAGAAGCTGACATAGCATTCTCTTCGTCTTGGATGATAGTGCGCGAAGAAGTGTCACTGGATGGAACATCAACCATCTCGACATCCGGATCGTCTGTTGGAATAGAGTCTGTCGGAATTGATTGGACGATAGGGGGACGATTTTTGGCGATGATGATTCTGATAGGGCTACCTATATCCCTCTCTTCGCCTTGGGTCAACTGCTTCGTCGTGGTCTTGAGCTGCAAGTGGCCCTCGCGTGGGCAACTTCCCTGAGCCATGTGTTCTCGCAAGCGATCGACAATCTTCGGATACACGGGGACGAGGCCCTTCAAAGATTGTAGGTGTCCATTCAGAAGACAATCATCCCAGACACTGATAAATGATTGGAAGAAATAGGTCATCAAGAGAGATCGACAGAGGACAGCACGAGTGTAAAGGGTCTCGCCACTTTGGTGTGTATTTGTGAGCTTGCGGAAGAACTTCTCACCGAGGTCATCAAGCCGTTGCATCGGGTGCTTGCGATGGGTCATCAAGTTGGAGTTGATACGGAAGGAATCGGGGTCAAGCGCCTTGGGTGCGGACTTCCAGGCATCCAGCTGGTTGAGTAGTTCTTCACCAACCTTACCATGAACGAAGTGATCAATGTTAACATCGTAGGCGACCATATGGTAGTCGCGAAGAACAGAGGATTTCCCGACGGTTTCCGCCATTGCAGTGATAATAAGACGTTCCCATTCGGAGGCTGTTATCTTGTTGCTGCTCAAAAAGTGATGGAGGAAGAGCCACCCTCCTCGGATCTCTCCAACTAGGTTCTGGAGAACTTGTTGCTCTTCAATGAGAAGGCTCTTTGCACGCTCTTCCCAGACAAGAGAGGCGTGTCCCAGATTTTGCAGGTAGGGGAGAACCATTGAGAAGTCATCGGAGGACTCGGAGCTGACAAATTTGAGGAGACCAGTGACAATGACTTCATGGATTCGGGTCATGACGTGACGGTATTGAGCAGCTTGAGCCTCTTCATCTTCATCAAGGATATCACCAATGAACTTGATGTTATCAGGATGTTCGTTATGAGGAGGAAGAGGCCTTTTCCTTCCCAAAGGAGGGACTGAGTTGACCAAGGGGGACAGGGAACGAAGGCGGACAAGCTCCAGAAGCTCGCTCGTCTGCTTGGGATCATCAATGTACAGAACACTGAGCTCACCATGTGCAGGCAGGAGGGAACCATTGATCTTGAGCCTGTTGGTCAGCTCGTAGCCAGGAGGCAGCTGCATGAGGTAGACATCGTCGGCGATTTTTTTCGTCTTAGGGCGAGTGCCGGTTTCGGCCCTTGCAATGATCAATTCTTGGATACTTTGAGGCATCGTTGCAAGGGGATATTTCTATCACGGATTCAGGACACTCGGGGTGAAAGAAGCAACAGATTTTCTGCAAGACGGAGATTAGTAATACCGGAGACGAGAATCTACGGTGAGAGAGTAGGAGAGTCTGGTCACTTTTACCTTTGAAATTTTTTTGAAGGATATGATCGATGATGATGATGATAGAGAATCGAGAGGAGGAGGTGAAATGTTCGTTGCAGAGGGGACTTTGCAAGAATATTTTCGGGACATGGAGGAGAAGAGTTGCTCGAGACTGATGAGGGCAGAATAAATAGGGCAAAGAGCAGCCACGAGAGGACGCCTTTGACAGCTCTGCGAACACCTTCCTTTATATCGGCACCGTGAAGGCTCTAAAAACGCTCTGATACGGAGTCTGATATCACGGGTTGTACATTCTGTGTATGGGGTTCAGGTGGATTGAGCCGGGCCGGATCTTTGAGCTGTCTACGAAGAATACAGGTCGAAGAAGGACCAAGCTAAGGATATGGGAAAGCTCTGGTGGTTCAGTTTACATCGGAGCATTTTAACTGTGTTCTATC
This sequence comes from Arthrobotrys iridis, assembly GCA_036971165.1. Taxonomy (NCBI): domain Eukaryota; kingdom Fungi; phylum Ascomycota; class Orbiliomycetes; order Orbiliales; family Orbiliaceae; genus Arthrobotrys; species Arthrobotrys iridis. The sequence continues at coordinate 780,071 of JAJTTS010000005.1, forward strand.
TATTTATTGAAGCTACATTTTGGGTCTTGAGGGTGCTATTGCAGGCTTATGAGGTAGGTAATATCATGAGATTTGGGGCATTGGGGGGGCTGTATGAGGTGGTTGGGTTAGAGCGTCGGCAACACTGCTAGCATGCTTGCGACAGAAAGCACCAGCAGATTCGATCGATCAGTTAGTCGATCGGTCGGCCTCTATGATTCAATGAATATACAGGCTGTGTATAAGGTTGATGACTTTGATATATTATCGGTAATATAATATATATAGGGCTGGGAGTATCTTGGAAAGTGTCTTGCATATGCCATGTAGAGGACTCTTTTACACGGAGTATATTAACCCTGAGTGCTGCCACTATACAAAGTTAAACAGTTACTGTCAGCAGTGTCCCAACTAATAATATATATATATATATATATATATATATATATATAAAATCATATTTCCAAATCCTTAGAGGCTATGATACATGTATACATTATATTACTATTTGGATCTTATAAATAGCATTATCTATGTATACATACTCATTACTTGATCGATCCTAGACTATAATATACCTATTATATGGTATAGCATAGCATAGATGTATGATATGATCATATCTGATCTTCGGAACAGGTGAGTCTGTCTAATATCAATCCGAATGTTCTTGTCATTGTTGTGTGGGGGTACCATATGGTATGGTATGTGGAGATGTGCACACAATATATGTGTGTTGCGGGATCGACGCGAGAGTGCGTTGCAGAGTGTTGTGGGTGTCCCAAAGAGGCAAGGGGCGGGTAATATTTCGCGCAGAGGGTTCGACCCAGCCAATCAGCTGCCGCGCGCCGAGTTGCATCCAGCCTGACCGGCCAACCAGCCAACCAGCCTCCATCGATCTCTCCCATCCCTCCCTTCGCTGGTGTCCTTCCCGTCCGCTAAGAAACGCCTTCCAACTTCAACCTTCGACCTTCAACCCTCCAACTGCATCTAACAGCATCATCATCATCATCACCCTCGTCATCCTTCTCACGGCTTCGTCTCGGCCCTCACATTCATCTCAGAGACGCGACTCAGAGATCATCCCTCGACTTCTCCTCCCTTCACCGTAACCTGTCCTGCTTCCCGCTCGTTTGCTCTTCGTAGCCTGCGTAAGCGGTGCTCGCCTGAAGGATGGCTGACCCTAACAATGTCGCTGCTCTCCTCGCCGCTCTGAGTATGTTCCTTCAACCTCACCCCTATCTCGATCGTCTTGACCAGTGCTGACAGATTCTTCTAACCCGGTAGCAAGCCAGCAGCAGCAGCGTGGAGCCGGTGTCCAAACTCCTCAAACCCTCCTCGCGAATCTTCAGCAGCAGCCACCGTCCGCTCAGCAGCCTGCGAATACTCTGGCTGCGCTCCAATCCCTCTTCGCCAATGTCCAGCAACCTACCCCCCCTGGGGGGGCCGTAGCTCCTCCCCCGGGGAACTTCCCCCTGCCTCAGCCGACCGGCTCTGGCGCTTTGGACCTTTCCAACATTCGGCCCTCAAACTCTGGCTCCGCCCTTCAGGATGCAATCGCTAAAGCGAGAAACTTCGCATCTGAACGTGGTATCCAGCCCGGTGCCTATCAGCGTATGTAGTCTTCTCCCCCCCTGTTCCGACTACCCTGTCGACTTGCTAACTTGATTAGAACCTGGTGTTGGTGGTGGCGGTGGTCCCCGTGATTTCGACCGAAGTGCGGGTGGTGGCAACAATAGAGGATACAGTCAAGATGCCAGATCACGATCGAGATCTCCAGGCCGGGGCAGCAACTATGGAGGTGGAGGTGGAGGTGGAGGCGGACCTCGCGACCCAAACCCCTACCGGGACGAACGCCGAGGGCGCAACCAATACAACTCCCCTCGGCCTCGTGACAGATCATTCAGTCCTCCCAATCGTAACCGTCGGAACTCGCCACGGGGATATCGTGAACGTTCTCCCCAAGGCGAAGGAAACATCACCGATCACATGATGATTGACGCGTCACTCGTTGGATTGATCATTGGTCGTCGTGGAGAAACCCTCAAGAGGGTCGAGGAAATGAGCGGCGCGAGAGTGCAATTTGTTGCAGATAGCAGAGGGGAGCCGGAGCGTGTCTGTAATATCACGGGTCCGAGAGCCGCTGTGCAATCTGCTCGACAACAGATTCAGACCATCATATCCGAAAATAGTGCCAGCAGCATCCGTGACGACCATAGGCGGAACAACTATCACGGCCACGGTCATGGCCATGGTAAGCATGGTGGCGGCCACGGTGGCGGTGGCGGGGGTGGGGGTGGAGGCGGTGGAAGCAATCACAGCGGAGGTGGGCCTAGTGGAGGTGGTGGCTCTGGCGGCGCTGGAGCCGCCGCGAGACAAGATCCCGCCCACCACCCTGTCCTGAAAGAAGGAGGTACGTTGAATCAACAATCTAATCATGTTGCAAAAGCTAACCCCCCTTCTAGAAAACAGCATGCAGATAATGGTCCCTGACAAAACCGTTGGCCTTATTATCGGTCGTCGCGGCGAAACCATTCAAGATCTCCAAGACAGGTCGGGGTGTCACATCAACATTGTCGGCGAAAGCAAATCGGTTAACGGTTTCAGACCGGTTAATCTAATCGGTACAACCGAAGCCGCTATGCGTGCTAAAGCGTTGATCATGGAAATTGTTGAGTCAGATGTCCGTCCTGGACCCGGCGGCCCTGGATCTCAGGGAGGTGGAGGTGGAGGTGGAGGTGGTGGAGGTGGTGGCGGAGGTGGTGGCGGCGGCCGCCAGCAAGGAGGTGGGTACGGTAATCAAGGTGGCGATAAGAATGGTGAGACTATTCGTGTTCCAATCGACGCAGTTGGGATGATCATAGGCAAAGGTTAGTGAAGCTCTGCGAGATCAAATTGGCATGAGCTAATCCATTATCGCAGGTGGTGAGACTATCAAAGAGATGCAGAACACTACGGGCTGCCGTATCAATGTGTTAAGCCAGCAGACGTCGGACGGTGAGCGTGAGATTTCGTTGTCTGGCCCTCCAGATGCTATCGCTCGTGCCAAAGCAGCCATAGACGAGAAAGTTGACACAGCGGTAAGGTTTCACATCTAGGATTGGAATCGCAAATTATACTGATGGAAAATTTTTTTATACAGCGTCGCCAAGGCCAACTGAAAGGGTCTGATATGAGCTCTGCAGGCGGCCAAGGTGTTCCCGCTGGCATCGACCCACAGGCTTATCAGCAGGCACTCAGCGCTTATGCCCAGGCAGCGGCCGCTACAGGCGGTGGTGTAGCACCACAATCCGGATCTACTGACCCAGCAAATGACCCCTACCAGGCTTACGGTGGGTACCAAGCGTATGCCCAAACCTATGCACAGATGTACTATGCCGCCATTGCAGCCCAACAACAGCAGCAGCAGAACCAGCAACCAGGCGGACCCGGTGCCCCGGGTACATGACCCTCGCCTATGTCGGAACGTATGCCACAATGACCATCTCGCCATGACTAAAATTCGCATGATAAGAAGCGTGAATCGCCATATAACTGAGAAACCGGAGAGTCGACGGTCCTTACATGCGTGGATATTCGCCCTTTTTTTTTTGACGACGTCTTTGCCATTCTTACATGACCTGGTGCTGGATGATTATACGCATACTATACTGCCCTTGACAATGACCGGTGCATTCAGACACAATATGCTTCTTGCTGGTGACTTTTTACTTTTCGATAACGACAATTTTGCCTCTGGTTTTTGATGCGACCGGCCGGACCATGACCACCCACATTTGATACGAGAACGTGTCCGTTGGCTCCATAAGCATGAACACAACGACTAACAGGCACCATCTCGAGCCCCCCTTTCTCACCTTTTCATACCCTCTATTTATTTTCATCGGTATTACGGCGTGATCTAAAGTGGATTTGACGGCTTTTCCTTTCTTTTTTAATTCTTTTTTCTTTCTCTTTTCGTTTCCTTCGCTCATCGACTTGGTGCTGAGTGCGGATCCGTATGCGAGCGCTTTCGTGATACGTCGTCCCTCTAAGCTAACTCTGGAGCACGCACCCTCAACGATGCTTCGGAATCCTGACTAGGCGACTAGAATATACATTTTAAGCGTCGACAGCACGACGGGCGAGGGTGATTAGGTGATATCTGGTAAAGATGAAAGCATGAAAGCATGAAAGCATATAAATCAATTGTGCTCCCCCCCCTTCCATGAATGACTAACAGACCATCCCCACATGCATGTCCACAACCGATGTTCCCGCATTGCCTGTCGCCACTGCCCTGCATTAGCACCCTGGTTGATTTTTTCTTATATCCTTCCGTATATCGCCCCGTTCTATATTCTTGTCTGGGTTTCTGTTTAGGGATTGCTCTCCGTACTTTCCTGCGGTAGTATGCCATTTGTAACTGTATCATAGTGTGATTTTTTTCTTAAGTATTCGTAAAAGTATTTTGCACTTTCAACTGTAAGCCTAGACATTTAGATAAATTAGAGATCAATACCGTAGTGCCAAGTATCTAATCTTGAATTTATGCTATTCAGATCGAACAAAATATATTTATCCATTGTGGTCTGACTCGCGCCCGGAGTGCCCCGCCATGGTGTGTGGTGGGGCTTGCAGGCTGTCCCGCTAACTTTTCTCCATCCAACACGTCGTCCCGCAATATCGGTATATCTGGACACCGATGGGCTTTCTTTTATAGTTTCTCCAACCTCAATCAATTGAGCATCCAAAGTCAACTACCTCTCGTCGCCGGAAAGAATTATAGTGATGCAGGCATCACGCATCTTCACTCCCGTCTGCCGCCGGCTGCTTGCCCGGCAGGGTCCAAAATACGCTTCCATATCACGGATACCGTCTGCACACACCCCGCGGACCTTCCACAGTGCTCGTTCATGCGCATCTCCATCTTCCTCTCAACGTACGTGAGTATACACTCCTCTATATCAATCATACTATACCATTCAGTTCTATATAAATATATATATATCTATATACAAGAGTACTTACTAACGTTCATAAAAATATATATATAAAAAAATATAGCAGCCCTCCCAGAGCTCCCAAACACCATCACCCTCGCCAACATCACCCATAACACGGACAGCCACACCAACGTACCCACGACCTTACTCCCATACCTCACCCGTAACCTACACCTGACCCGCCACCATCCGATCTCCAACACTCGTCTGATAATCGAATCCCTCTTCCCGCCGTCGACCTTTGCAACCTACAACACCCTCCCCCCGGTCGTCACCGTCGCCCAAAACTTCGACTGCCTTGGCTTCCCGCTGGATCACGTAGGCCGGAGCCGCAGCGATACCTACTACGTCAACAAATACACCGTCTTAAGAACGCACACGTCAGCCCACCAGGCCGAGAAGTTTAGAACGTTGGAAAGGGAAGGAAAGCAAGGGTATTTGATATCCGCGGACGTCTACCGTCGCGATGCGATTGACAAGTCGCACTACCCGGTGTTTCATCAGATGGAAGGTGCCAGGTTGTTTTCCAGAAAGGGAGGGAAAACGACGGGAGAACTTGTGGATGAGATATTAGCGGATTTGGAACGCATGCCGGCGCCCAACGTTGAGGTCGTTGAGACTTGTAAGTTGTACGAAGAGGGGGAGAATCCGGTGCAGGTTGAGAAGGGACATAGTCCCGAGGAAGCGGAAGCTGTGGCGAGGCATTTACAGCGACAGTTGGAATTGGTGGTTTCGAAGGTCTTCAGCGAAGCTGCTGCTGCCGCTGCGGCGGGTGGGGATTCTGCGGCGGCGGCGGCGGCAGCGGAGAAGGTTAAGGTGCGCTGGGTGTCGGCTTATTTCCCGTTCACGTCGCCTTCGTATGAGCTCGAGGTGCTATGGAACGGAGAGTGGTTGGAGGTCCTCGGGTGTGGGGTTATCAGGCAGAATTTGTTGGATTATGCGGGGCAGAAGGAGAGTATCGGGTGGGCTTTCGGGTTGGGGATCGAGAGGATCGCGATGCTGATGTATGGGATTCCGGATATCAGGTTGTTTTGGAGCGGGGATGAGCGGTTCTTCGGACAGTTCAAGGAAGGGGTGGTGAGGAGGTTTGAACCGTTTAGTAAGTATCCGCAGTGTTTCAAGGATGTCGCTTTTTGGATCGGGGAGGGGAGGGGCGCTGCGGCCGCTGGCGGCGGTGGAGGGGTAGCTACCGGCGGGGAAGGGTTTCATGAAAATGATTTTATGGAGTTGGTTAGAGGCATTGGCGGAGATTTGGTGGAGGACGTTAAGCTGGTATGTGGTTTTTTTTTTTTTTTTTTTTAATATCTGGGAAGTTATGGGCTTGGAATGGATATGATATGGAGCTAACTACTTGAGATGTTTTCACAGATCGATGAGTTTACCCATCCAAAGACGGGGAGAAAGTCGATGTGCTACCGCATAAACTACCGCTCCCTCGAGCGAACCCTCACGAACGAGGAAGTCGACGAGCTGCAGGCTAAAGTCCGCTCCCAGCTTGAAGAAAAGATGGGAGTCCAGCTTCGATGATACCTAAATATACTCGGGCCACGCTTGTTCTTGAGGAGAATATCCGGTACTAAAACTCTGGTTCTCCATTCAGCTAGGATTTTTTCTTATTTTATATCTATAATACAAACAAGGTCGGATAAAAAAAATTGTATCTCGGCCTTGAAAAAAAAGGAGGGGGGGCGCCTGAAAGCTTTTCTGTGAATGTGCTGCAGAGAGGAGGATTGATGGAGGTACGCAAGGTAACCCTGTTGCGCCTTCCGGTGAGATGTGTCTTCTACTTCTTCATGCTTTGAGGAAGGAGGAGGAGAGGGGTGGGGGTTAGTAGAAATCTGAATATGTAAATAATATGTACAGTATAAAAAGATAATATGGTATATACGGAATGTGCATCATCCCGATTTTAGCGCATTTTTCTGCGCCAGTTGGAGAGGTTTTGTATACTCGCAGTCGAAGATGTCGTCCTATTCGTCGTTTGATATTATAACTTAGGCTGATCTGACGACGCCTACTCTAGCCGCCTATTGAAAAAAAACCCCCCACCAGACGTTAGTCATTTAAAGAAAGTGCGATATAGAAGGAGGTTGAAAATACATACCCTCAAAACCCTCCCGTTCAATGAAAAACCCTTGCTCTGGACGTGGAACACGGTCCCAGGCTCCTTCCCTTCCATGGCCGCCTCGAACGTTGCCTCGTGCATGTTGGGATTGAACTTCTCACCCATAGGATCGAATCTCTCCAATCCGTGTCTCTTCAGTGTACCCATCAACACGGTTTCAGTCATCTTTAACCCGTCATAGAGGTTTTGGAAGTCTTTCGCCGGATCGCTCGGGTTCGGTTGCGTGGTCAGAGCGCGGTCGAGGTTGTCGATTGATTCCAGCAGATCGCGGGCGAACTTTTGGATCGCAAAGTCCTTGGCGGATTTCACCTCACGAGCTGTCCGGTCCTGGAGATTACGGAAGTCTGCTACGGAACGTAGGTATTTGTCCTGTTTGAATTTCCCCCCAATTTTTCATCATGTTAGAGCTTTGTAATCGATAACAGGAAATATAAGGGTGTATAAATTTTAAAATTTAAAATTTTTTTCAAAAAGTACCTTTAAATCAGCGGCTTCCTTGGTTTTAGCCTCCAATTCTTCCTGGCAAGTATCAGCCTTCGCACCGCCCTCCTGTGCAGCACCAGCAGCGGCTGTTGTCGAATCAGCCGGTTTCTCAGCAGAAGAAGCCTCGGTCGACGACCACCGCGATAGAACGGTGGCGTTCCGCCATTGTAACGGTGTCGCCTGTGATCTTTGTAATAGCTTTGAAGAGGTAGAAGGTTGTGCGGATAACGACAGAGACGGGCTGCGTGACGCCGATGTTGTTAAGGAGGAGAACGGACGTATCCGGGCTGGGGAGAGGAGGGTTCGGCGGAGCATGGCAGGCGACGATTTTTGTTTTATTTTGGAGTGGGACCGGGTGTTCTTTTTGGAATGGGTCGTCGTTGGATTGGTATGTCGGTGTATATGGTCCTCGAAGAGAATGACAGTCAAGTAGTCCCTTGAGTATCCAGACACAATGAATATATGGAATGAAGTAAAGAAGAGAGTGAAGAAGAGGAGAGGGAGAAGAAAGACGTAGTCGGGATAGATGGCAGTGGATGTGGGATTGAGAATGTCTGTCGAGTGGCGGTCGGAAGACCTTTCTTTCTCTTTCTTCTTTTTTTTTTTCCGTCTCGCAGAAAAAAATTCGGCTATGAGCTCTCTCTGAGGCATCGCCGGCGCTTGGCGCTTGTTGTTTTTAAGCGCTCGAGAATTCCAACAGGGACAACGCACCGGACAGACGACGCGGTTCAACGTATTGGGCTGAGAGTATATCATATTTAGCATCCCATCCGATGTGACAAAAGGGTTTCACCAAAAAGAATTGTCAAGCCATGCACTGAATGGCGTTTCGCGTGTTGCTTTGTGAACTTTTTGAGACCTTCGCGGGTTCTATGGTTGTCACTTCGTGGAGGTTGGTTTACGAGACCAGTTCTATGCAATTTGCCTCGCTGTTCGTCAAGCTGAATACCTCCGCCGCACGGCGGGGAATCAAAACAATGATACCTAACCCCGTCAAAAGCACCGCGAAGTGGCCATTTTGTTGATGTCATAGGGTCATATGACCTAATTAGCTCGTCCAAATTGGCTAGATTTACTAGATTCAGTGACAACTCCACTTTGTTATTCCCGAGATGACTTCGTTTCTGCCAACTTTCAATTGATCAACCGGACCTGAATCCAAGTATATAAGAGCCAAAATCTTCTCTCATTTCGCATCTTGGATCTACTCAGGTTGGTTTGTAATCAACAGTTCATCAAATCCATTATCTTGACAATTTATCATCGAAGACATTTTCATAAAAGAACTCGAACATCAAATTACTTTTCTATATCAGATACCCTACTACCCAAGTAAGTAATATATGTAATGACTTGTAACGACTTGTAAATCCTTTGATACTATAGCTAATTTCAATATCCTATAGTAGCTCCGGAAAAGTTTAACCTCAGAAAATATGCCATGGGAGATCGAGGTTAGGATCCGAAACTCAACCGGTATGAAAATAAAGATCGAGGAGGTTGACGTCCTATGCGGGAGATGGGATGACGATGCGGGAGGGTTCCCCATAGGTACATGGGAGGATAACGAGAATCACGTCCGGTTTCTCCAAGGGGATGGTTCAAATGTCGAAGTTAAATGGAAATTTCTTGCCCCTGTATAGATAGTAAATTGACGTTTGGAAAAGACGAGAATAGTGGGAAGCCTTGGGGATGGTCTGAAAGTGAACGTGTTACTGTCCAGACTACTGATGGCGGGGTCTATTTTGAGATAAACTGAGTTTTCAAAACATTACAATACCTCTGCTGCTAGTGGTATCCTGCTTTCTGGTTTTAGATCCGTAAAGGTCTCTTTGATGTGACGCGGCAATCGATGGGAAATGGGCTAGCTAGCTATCATTGGTTAAATCCTGGTTTCTCAAACTGTAAATGACCAACTATTAAGTGCCTCTAATTCTGGCAAGTACCGCTCCGCAAGTCTGCTTGAATCTTTAAGTGACAAATATATATACAGTTGGTTCCAGCAATCGCATCTCGTAGGATGACTGGTGTGTCAAAATTCATATCATCTTTTATCGCGACATAAATTATTGCGCTAATGTAGAGGAATTTAATCTAGATCAGGAACATGTAAGTTATACGAAAGTCTCTAAGTTTTGGTTGTTAGGACAGTTATATCGATGCCTTCCCCCGCTGTATAAACAAAAGTTGTAGCAAAGGTAAATCTCTTCGCCTATAACTCCTCTAGCCTTGCAAGGTCGTGTATGAAAAGGCCTGTAAAGCTTTATCCCTACACATGGGAAAGACAGCCGTAACAAATTCTGAGACCTGCCGACCTAGAAAAATAGTTTCTAAATCATGAAGCATTCTATTGTTACATATTTATATAAACTGAATATTGTGGAGGTTAAATATTAAGTCCTTTGCAAAAGCAAAAAAGACCTTTCATGAGATCCACCCTTTTCGGAACTATAAAAATATCCATGTCCCCGTTACAGATGTTACCAGCTGTTGGAAAGGTACTCTAAAAGAGGAAGATAAATAAAAGACCTATTTTCCCTATTTAACAATGATCAAGAAAGGATCTTCTAAACGTATGTCTCCCGTGAAAGCGGTGACCCAGCTAAAGGGCTAAGGGAGGCACCTAATTTATTGTACAGTGTTTACTTTGGAACGCATAACGAAACTAAGAGGGTAAAAGAACTCGGTAAGACCGTATCAGTGTATATTCACTGTAGCTCTAGCAAGCGTAAGGGTCTGAATTTCCGCTCTCTCAACGCCCTATCCTTTTCAACTGGAAAATCCTCAAGTATAAAATTGCTTGTTTCGCTTGTGTCGGTGTTTAGTTACCTCGCGAGCAAAACCCGGTTAATTTGGTTGCTACACCGACCTGTAGTGTGGTGGCAAGTTTAGTCCAAGGTAGAGATGTATATCTACAAGCAAGATGACGATGCCCAGCTGCGGCGATGCAACGTAGAATTATTCTAGAAAACCGTTGAAAGCCAAGCGCAGAAATGAAACGCCCAATGCTGATCAACTTAGTTCAGTGCATATCAACTTAATTGAATCTTAAGTGCCGCTTTTGCCCGCGAGGATCATAATGCATGTGGGATATCACGTATGGTACACCGCTGATTGATTCAGAGGAATATAACTCAGAGGCTGTGATAAGATCAGCGACTTGGTTTCGTTGTGTAGATATCTGCCATGCGCGCCAAGCATATGATCCGATACAATATTGTACATTCCGTTTCATTAACGCAAGGCTGATGTCAACGAGCATGCAAAGAGCATGTGTAGATGGGCGTGGTCGGATAACCGGAACAGCAAAGTTCGCTAACCACCAGTCTCGGCACGCCAACCACATGGGCAACAAATTTATTAGCGAAACAACACACACACTTTTTTTGGTAAGGAAAAGAAAGATTTTGCAGCGAAATTGGCGGTTCTTCGAGGCTCCGAAATTGGGTTGGCACGTTGGTAATATCATGTCACTTCTGCCAATTATTTTGTCACTCTTGTGCCTAGATTGAGGTTTGCCTTGCCTGCATGTAGAGCCACGTCCTTGGGATTTGTGGGAATTGCCATGAGATCATGATCAAAGAACTTGCTCATAGTCCGATTAAGATTAATTGCATGATTCGGCATATTGACTCCCAGGCCCAGCAATGCTCGTCCGAACGCACAGAAAACAAAATCTGAGGACAAGAAATGACAAACAGTGTTTTTTTCTCTGTGTTATTTATTACATGATCAAACGAAGAATATTATCGCTACAATTGCGCCAAGTACAGCATGTAGCAACTTCTTTCTATCTGCTTCGAAACCCGGAACCCCAGCTGATGCTTCGCAAGTTGAGCCGTTATCCACAAATGGGTTTTGGACTTGCGCTCTATAAACAAACCCTCCGGTGTCATAAGTTCTCTGCGGAACCAAGTCAAGCTTGCCATCCGTGATATATCTGATACCGCAAACACTGATAGGAACACCGTTTTCAAACGGCCCATCGATACAGTTTTCTGGTATACCATCGACACAGTAATACATAGGATAGAAGCGAACCCAACCCTCATCACCGTTTCGGACGCAGAAATCGGTGTTTTGGCCTATTTTCCCGTAGTGCTGAGCGAGGCCCCCACAAAATTCAAATTCAGGCTCACTGGTAACCTCGAATCCTTCATTTTTGGAGACGACGTTTTTAACAACCCCAAAGAAGCGTTCCAGCTGCTCAGAATCCTCTGGCACGACCGGTGTAACATTATAGGTTGCGTACAATGAAAGCCCAGCATTTACCGACAACGCGCAAAACCCCCCACCGCAAGATCCTGAATCTTGCTGCGAAGAGTTACCGCAGGTGATATAGTCAGAAACTTGGTATATCGGATAATACGCATATTGCCTTTCCCAAAGCCCGGTTGTAGAAAAGTCGACGCAGTCGGCTGCGATAAGTGGGATGAGGAAGGAGAAAAACACGAAGATAGACCACATTATGAATCGCCGGATTCTTAGAATAGGATGCGTGGTTCGATTTTTATCTGGTTTCAATTAAAATATAGCTGGTTACAAAGTAGTTGCTATAGATTATTTTTCGAAAAGATATTCTGATTTCAACATTATGGTAGCCGGATTTATATAGTTTTCCCAATTGATAACCGCGCGATGACATATCTACCAAATCGGTACATACGGCGTCAGGAGTTCGACGTATTAAGCATAGCTGATAGGAGATATGATCGTCATTTACCCAGCCGGTCTAAACATCAGCCAAGGCTGAAGAGATCATTTGATCGACTTAAGGATGTTTAACAGGCATCAATCACAGCATAGTATAGCACGTGCATAGTTTCCAAGACAGCCTACAAAATCCAATATTTGCATGTAAAACAGCAACAGTATGTTTATTGTACTTTAGCCATTTCAGGAAATTGCTTTTATCTTATTTAGGTTTTCGTTTCCTGTTTTCTTTATTTTAAAAACAAAACAAAAGTCCCTTTTATTCAACAACTCCCTTTGAGAACCTACTTTTTCACTCGCCACGCAATATATGCATGTTTCGATGTAGTTATTGATCTGGCTTGCTTTATTTACATACATTCACCATTTTTCTAGCTAGCGAATTAGATATCCCGCTTACCTGTCTACTCCCCTACTTACAAACTTAGTTATTACACGATCTACTAGTTTCGATACTGTGAATTACCGGTTGTAAATTGACTAACAGAAATATTGGCTGTGTGACGAGTAGGGAGTTTAAAATACAAATTTACAACGTATATCTCAAAACTTATAACATTACGCCTATGGATAGTAAAAAGAGAGTATCCGTGTGTTACAGCAGCCTCAAATCCAGGCGCTTGAGGCAGAGGCGGTACAGCTGGCAAAAAAGCACATAATCATATGAAAAATTGGATGCTTTCCAAATTTGCAGTAATACGACTATATGGTTTCTTTTCTTTCCAAAAAAAACTCCTCCCAAAAGATTTTCAGTATCGGAATGTTAATTTTAGGTCAGCGAATTAGATTATTCGTATCGGAGCAGATATTTCCCCAGTCAGATTGAAGGTGTAGAAACCAGTGACCTCTCCGCCAAAGTCTCTACCTCCTACGAGTCAAGCTCCATCACGCCGGCCGGGGCGGCATTCCATGTTTGTAATCCATATCCCCCAAACTCCGTCGCATCCTGCATAAACGCTGGTCCGCAGTACCTCGACCACAATTTCCGAAGATCATCCACCTCTTTATCACCACGGATTGCCTGGTAAGTTTCAATAGTAAGGGCGAGAATAGGTTGTGAATAACGAACAAGCCCCCTCTGCTCCATGTAATTTGTTGCGTTTTCTATACTCTCAACGTACCATTTGTCTTGTGCACCAAACTTTTCCTTCCGAAAATCCATAAACCGTTTTTCGTTTTCTATAGCAGACTTATAGTCGCCTAATTTTGCGTTAAGCGTACCCAACCAAGACAAGGGGTCAAAGGTACTGTCGTACAAAGTTCTGTCCGTAGGATTCATTCGCGATAGCCGTTGAAATACTTCAACGGCTGAGTGGATGGCCGATTGTGCATCCAGAAGAGACCCAACCTTCCCACTCGCATTGGCGACCCAGTACCAGGCATTTCCATAGAGCATCCACTCGCTAATACCAACCGGGCTGCGCGTCTTTAGCATTTGAGCTTTGATATGTTTAACGATAGAAACACCTTTCTCCTTGTCTCCACTGTACGCATAGGCGACACCCAGTCTAAGCATGGATGCGTATCTGTCTAATATTAAATTTATCGAAGAGGACCCTCGATCTTGCTCAATCCTGCTGTTCGATATGCGGCGATGTAGTTGCGCGACTGGAACGAGGTATCTTAGATTTTTCTCATCCCCTAGGCGTACTTCTTCAGTAATCACCCTGTCAATACAGTCCAGGAGTCTGGTACTCATTGAGTGTGTCCCCAGCCCTAGAAAATCCAACACTCGAAGTATTTTATATAGTATACGAATAGGAGATTGCTTTCCCATACCGGTCGTATACAGACTGACAAAGGTTGTCAAAGCCTGGACGCTTACAAAGTGACTCTCCCCAAAACGCTGAGCGAGAGTTAGGAAGTGAGCGGCCTGATATCGGAAATTTCTTCCGAACTCATGTGAAACAGGGTATTCAAGGCAGAAACTTGCAAGATCGGGTAAACGCTGCGAGTAGTAGATGCGTATGTCTTTCCAGAAGGTAACTTCCCGCGGACCTGCAATTCTCACCGGCTTATCAAGACCGATTTGGTCTAGCTGTTGGTATATCCGGTAGGGAAGCGGATCCCAATCGTCAAAACCTGACTTATACTCTTCCAGTATCCCAGGTTTTTTCCGTAGCCATCGTAGCCGAACCTGTGAAAAACACTCTCGTATCGTCCCCCCAGAGAGAGCCATTTCTTCATTCATATGTTGCAAAAATAACGATGCGACTCGCTTCTCACTCAAAAGTTGTTCCTCTAGTTCTGCAGTGAATTCATTAGAGTAGCGGTATTCCTGTCGCGGCTTAGGTTGTGGGACTCCTGATGAGGCTTTTTCTGAGTGCGTCTTATTGACTGAATCCAAGATTTGTTGGCAGACGGCATGAAGAGCTTCGAGACTTCCTTCTAGGTCTGATTCTGCCTGTTCGGTGGTCTCAAAAGTTCGCTCTACTTCTTCGGCTGCTTCATCTATTTGCTCGTCCACATCTTCTCGTTGTTCCATTTGATCAATATTCTCGGCCGGTTTAGAGTGGCTATCTATTTGCCCTATAGTCTCGGAGACGTGAGGCTGTCTGTTTGGCTCTGCATGCTCATAACCTCCCGAATTTTCGCCGTGATACATTTCAGGCTTATTTGAAGGCCTGGGGCAGCTCTTGCCCGAGTCGTGAATAGCTATTTTGAGTGATACCTAAAGATTTGAGAAAGATATAGCATGTTAACATCACTTCATTAGTCGATAATGCATCCGTAAATCATAATCATAGACTTCGAGTATGGTAGCACATACATCAGCCGGACTAACAATATCTTTTTCAATTGGTTTCTTATACGCAGCTGCGTCAACTATGGATTCGGTCCATTCATCCTCGCTTTCGTACAATTGGTCATGGCATTCAGGTGCCGGGCCATCGTCAACAGGCGCTTCAATTTCAACTGCAATCGGCGTGGCGTCGTGAGTCAATCCAGGACTGCCATAGTCATCCTGAAAGCCTATCACATCAGCTACATTAGTCTTGCTCTAGCATGGTACCACTATATAGCAATGGAAATTAATCTTAGATATTCAGCTTACTAAGAAATTCAGTCTCATTGCCCCGGAGAACCCCGTTGACATGCTTGGCTGACACCACTTGCTTGTTCTTTTTAAACCGAAAGACCGTGTTTGACTTGCCCTGGGCCTGGCGCCTCTGAGAGATTTGCCAAATATAGTGTCGCTGTTTCGCCATAAGATTCCGTTTGCTAAGGCCCCAGTCACCAGTGAGCCGTTTAAACTGGTGCAATCTATCTCGGATTAGACATATATATGCATATATACTAGGTTTCATCTGATGATGGAAACTCGGATGGAAGAAAAACAAACTTGATATCCACCCCTTCCTCGTCTTTCAGAAGTTGGATGATGGCTTTCTGGGAGAGACCCTCCGCTAATTTGGCCTCGATCAAGTCCCTATATTCATCCCATTTACTCGACGGAGCGTAGTCTCTCTTTTCCGTACTGAAAGCCTTGAATCTAATCTCGTTAGACATTATAGTCTTATAGATCACGGGTTGGCGGTTTAATCTTCAGGAGGAAGCGTGTACGTTAAAAGAGTTTGGTATTGATAATGTAATATAGAATTTAGACGCTTGCATATAGATATACTTCAAGTCGGAATATATTTGATTCCTTCGTCGAGTATATTGGAAAAAGTGTGTTATGAGGGGTGAATTATTCTTCCATATTGCTGACCGAGTAGGGCCGGATAGAAGGGATGTAATATCATCTTTATATACATCTTTCAACGGTTCAAACGCATCAGCCTCCAGGATACTTATGAAGTTGCTTTACAACAACGTACGAGCGAAACTTGCGTTGGATTAATCGAGATCTCTTGAAAATATGAGATTCTCGAACCAGAAAACTGCAGGAAAACATGCATAGTTTGACCATCCATGCATCTCGGTGTCCACTTGTGTTCATTTTGGCCAATGATCGTGGAGGTTACCATGACCCTTGAAAGTCGAAACGCCAAATACGGTTAGCCCAAATCCTTTGCATCGGTTCATATTCTTCGGCACGAGCTTCGATTTGCATATGCGCATATGAAACATGATGGTGATCGATTGCTCCCAATCAAAAGCAGGAAGTATCCACTACAGGACCAGAAGTATCTCGTTCCTTTGTGCGCGTTATCGGCGCAACCGCAATCGAAGAAAATCCGTACCGAAAGGCCCGGAAGAGTATCCTATTGCTATCCACTGAAAGATACTTTCAGACCCAGTTCTTGGTATTTGCAACGCCAGACCACGTCAATGCTTTCATCACCCGAGCCCGAGGAAGATATTCCTTAATTGAAACTAGCTTATCAAGTCAATCCTAATAGTATTTGCTTTCATAACTAGTGCCGAGTTGCAATCGGCGAATATAGAACAAATTTACAAAATTTGGTTAACAGTTGTCTCGTGGTCGATCTCGTTGCTCGTGGTTAATACATGTAGCAGGTTATTTGAAGAGCATCCACAGAATTAATTGATATCGCAATCCGAGGAAAGTTCAGTACTCATTTATAAATTTAGAAAATATGTACAATAAGCCTCCTGTTTGTTCTCACGGCACTCTCAACGTCGGATATCAACTAACGCCTCCTTCGAAATGATTTCTTCTTGCTCCTCCGTCAACTGTGAGTGCGATGAATCGAGGGTGATTCTCGGTCCTGTAAACCACTTCCTCGCGTCTATATAATAATACAATAAAGCGCCACCCCAAACCGCACAGTTCACAACAACAGCATAATTCATATTTCCAGGTGTAACATCCGGACCATCGATTGGTATCCATGCCGTCAAAATGCTAAATATCAAAAATACACAAGCAACGATAGCGATCGGAATGCTGAGTCCGCCGGTGTAGAACGGTCCGGGTACGAATTTATCCCTGCCCCAGATGACTCTGGCAAATATCGGCATGAACCAGGCGAGATGGTTACCGGCTACTCCCATCGAGAAAAGTGCTGATGCAGCGGCCGGTGCAATAAGAGAAAATAGGCCTAGAACTCCAGCGCACAGCGCACACCCCCATATCGTCCTAACGGGTACATACCCAAACTCCTTCGAGATCTTGTTGAAGAAGGATGCGAATGGTAGAGCGCCATCTCGTGAGAACGCCCAAGACTGTCGGCTTGCCGCCACCAGGACACTTGCTCCCATAAGCCATTGATTGATGAATAATAATACCATCATGACTATCGCTCCGTTCTTCCCCAGGGCATCAAAGTATATTTGCGCGACCGGTTGACCCAGGGGCGAGTTTAGCAGACTGTCCAGATCCGTAGTCATACTTGAAGCGAAAACGATCATAATGACCGTCCCTAATACCCAACTCAACCCGCAAGATCCGATTATCCCCCAAGGTACCGCCACTGTTGCATTTTGCGCTTCTTCGGAGAGGTGAATGCACGCTTCGAATCCTCCAACGCTCCAGATCGGGCACATCCATGCTAAGAAGAAGGTCCAGATGGGAGGCCAACCACTTAGATTCGCCGATTGTGTGAATATCCATTCCGCACTGTTGGTGTTTGTCTTTCCGACCGGGAGCACAATGAGTGTTACAATGATCAGGAGCACATTAGCAACCATAAAAATCACCTGCAGCTTCGCCATGATCTTTGATGCAAAAGTAACAATTGTCGCGTGAGAAAGCACGCAGACGATGAAGACAAGGTAAACCGTCCCGCTCGTCGGGGTAAAGTTGCCGCCATCACCAACCGCCAGGTGTATCACCGAAAGAAACATCAAAGAAAACCCATAGTCCGTCGAACATAAACCGCTGATGACTCCCAGAGTATTAGAGTATCCGACGAGAAAAGCAAGCGGGTTTTTCCACCCCGGAGCGCTGAAGTAATGTGTCCACCAGTAAAGTCCGCCTGCTGTTGGCATTGCTGAACCCAAGTCTGCCATTGCAACGCTGACTATAAATGTGAAACCGCTGGCGATGAACCACCCCCATACCATACCCACTGGGCCGGCCGGGATCGCAAATACCAGCGATGAGGCAATCGAAGGTAAAAGACCGAGAATCGAGAATGCAACGCTCAGGATTTCGATTTTTGAGAAGTTGCGTTTCAGTTCCTGTTGATAACCTAGCTTGGCGAGAGTAAAAGCATCGTCTGGCTTTGCCAGAATCTCAGGGCTGGCCACCATTTCGAGATAGTATTGAAAATTTTGGGCCCTTACAAGCTATTGTCGGGGTCTTTTGCTTTATGTTGGATACACCATGGTTGGAGTTATATTAACAACAATGTCGAACCCTTTGAGAATGGATGGCGATGAGTTTAGATGCCTAAACTTAACAATGCATCAAGATTTGAAGGGATTACGCAGTATTTAAAGGTAGAGAAGTATTTTCGGCTTATTGACTTCATATTTGGTATATCATACCACGGGGGCGCCGAGAATGTATATCGCAAGATATACCAATGGGAATTGAAAGAGGGCCGGCAACTATAGCTAAGAACAGCTTCGGGCTGACACTTCGGGTATTCTTGCCGAGCCGAACGGTCACTATGGCCAGCAACTCAGCGAACAGCCGACAAAGCTATGTCACCAATGCTAAACTTCAAGTTTCCAAATATATTTAGGGTTTTAAGTAGCTGTTAAGATTCCGTACGGGATTGGCTTCGCTGTTATACGTTCATACATGAAAGTTTTGAGGTTACCACCCAAAGCACCTATGCACGATATTACGAGCCTACTATGCACGTGCACGGACTGTTCCACGAGACAACCCATGCAAGTGTGTTGCGACGTGTTGGTAATGATTTCGCTTTGTTACACAAAAAGTACCCCCATTGCTTAAGGTCGAATTTCGATTTTAATCAAGGCGCAGAGTATATTTAAGAAGCTTCTCGAGGCGTTCTCGACTTACGCAAAGCGTAGCTTCCATTTAAACCAAATATTATTCTGCTATTCAAGATTAATTTCCCAAGTATACATGCTACCACAGGAATAGAGCCGCTCCGGATGTCGACAGGTTAGGAGCGGTTGTCAGAATGGATGAGCCAGTTTTTTTGTCTAGGCTAGGATCCTAGACTTCTTGACGTTGTAAGATCTCGATAGCGATAGCCTTGCATCCGCTAATCTGCAGGATCTGGAATTGTTTGTTCCGAAGACAGACAATTTTTTTCACAGCCCAAGATGCAATTCTCTCAAGATCTCGACCATTTTCTAGGGCATCATTTGTAAGCCGTTTCAAGAAAGCTTCATGTGATACAGATATCTATACTTGGGCATTTTATGATATTATAATACTTAGGGCTGGAAGGGCATCTCTCGGTCCGGCGGTAAAGCATTCCGGGAAATATATAAGATTGAGATTTAAAACGACAAGGGTCCTTTTTAAAACGTCATACATAGAATCCAGGAACAAGATCCGATTAGGCTATGGCCGGGGTATTTTCGCGGGTTCCATAACCAGGCACCTGATTATTAAAAACATCTTATCGATTGATAGCAGCAGGCTATTTACCAGCTCATGTTCACAGGGAACGTTGGTACTCTCTCTTGATTCAGAGCTCAGAGACTGCCAGTCATCAGTCTGCCTTTCGTGTTTGGAGGCGGCAAGGATTAGTCCTCTCGGCTTGATCGAGCGTGGTTCCGTAAATCAATCTTCTAGGAACACACCTCTAGGCATCCTTGGTTTTATGATCCGATAGGTGTGATACCGGGTAAGAGTCAGTGAATCGAAGGGTATAAATATCTATATCAAATTACCAAGAAAATGACAAGACTGTTCAAGCTTTCAAAGTTCTTGGTGAAGCTTGAGGCGATTATCCAGAATACCACACACCAACGCAACCTCAACTATATTGTAATTCTGACTTCGATACAAGATGCATATCAAATCTACATTAGCAGCCGCATCGCTGGTTGGCGTTGCTGCTGCGCAACAGCAAGTTTGGGGACAAGTACGCTTTACAAGCCCTCAACCTGCCATGGGCATTTGTGATTGAATATGTACTAACGAGTACTTTAGTGTGGAGGTATTGGATACACCGGACCGACCAGTTGTGCGGCGGGCTCATACTGCAGCACGTATGTATTCAGTTCCAGAATCATAGGCTTAGATTGCATCGATGCTTAAACAACCAAAAATCTCTAGTCTAAACCCTTACTATTCTCAATGCCTCCCTGGTGGAACCACCACCACCACCACCACCACAGCCGCGCGTACCACAACTCGTTCCTCTACCACACTATCGACTACCATCCGAACAACTTCGCGAACAACCACCTCAACAACGAAGGCTACAACGACCCCTAGCACCACTACTGCCACAGCAATAAGCTGCAGCTCTAACACCCCACCTGGAAATGCAGGGAGTGTTCAGTACGCCGGTATCAACATCGCGGGTTTCGACTTCGGATGCACAATCGATGTACGGACCAATTTATTCTCTTCAGGACCCATTGCATTGTGACTGGCTTTTCTAACGGTGAATCATGTAGGGAACTTGCAACGGCAGAACTAGCGCCCCGCCAACCAGTCAATTCCAACATTTCCGGAGTGACGGGTTCAATACCTTCCGTATTCCTATCGGCTGGCAAAGTCTTACCCCTCAGCTTGGTGGATCGCTTGGCGGATTGTTTAGCCAATATGATTCTACACTTCAGCAGTGCTTACAAACCGGCGCTTACTGCGTGATCGACGTTCACAACTAGTAAGTTTTGGGTTTCTTGAAATCATGTACTGTTTCCATTAAATCGAGGCTAATTGTGTTTAATCAGCGCCCGCTGGAACGGTGCAATCGTTGGTCAAGGTGGCCCGACCGATGACCAACTCGTCAGCCTTTGGACTCAACTCGCTCAGAGATACGCCAGCCAGCAGAAAGTCTGGTTCGGCATCATGAACGAACCACATGATTTGAATATTCAAACCTGGGCCGCTACCGTCCAAAAGGTTGTCACTGCCATTCGAAACGCCGGTGCCAAAACTCAACCAATTCTCCTTCCTGGAAACAACTTCGTATGTATTTTACCATATCCTACCTAAAGCCCGAGCGAATCGACTAATTGTATTATGTATCTAGGCCTCTGCAGGCGCTTTCATCTCCTCTGGTTCCGCTGATGCCCTCATTCAAGTCAAGAACCCAGACGGCAGCACCACCGGTTTGATCTTCGACATCCATAAGTACCTCGACTCTGACAACTCCGGAACGCACGTTGAATGCGTTACAGACAACGTTGACTCCGCCTTCCGCCCTCTCTCCTACTGGCTCCGATGCAAAGGCCGCCAAGCGATCCTCTCAGAAACTGGAGGCGGCAACGTCCAGAGCTGTGTGACATATATGAACCAGCAATTGGCATTCTTGAACCAGAATAGCGACGTTTATCTGGGATACATCGGATGGGGAGCAGGAAGCTTCGGCCCCAGCTACGAATTGACCGAGACACCAAATTCAGATGGGTCTGATACCTTGTTGGTGAAACAGGCGTTGATTCCGCAGTTTCATCCGTAGAGTTCTGGGGCCAAATTAGTATATCAGTGTAAATAGATAAAGTGATACAATTGTATATATATATATCCGTATCAGTTACTTCAATCAAAAACCAAGACTATCGCGTACTTCAATCTTCGTGCTTCCGAACTCCAACATCAAGCTTTGTGTTGCCACACCTTGGGACACATAAACCTCCGATCCCAGCATCACGGCTTTACAAACGTCTATAGACGTCCCTCACAGCCCTAAATCTCCAAGACTACATCAAAACCAACATATCTCCATTCGTATCCGCAGGAATGGCGCCTCCAACCCCGCTGTTCCCCCTACCGGGGGCAACATCTACTACGACGAACAACGGCGCTGCCACTCAGAATCACCCTACCACAGCCGTCCAGACCGTCCTGTCGTCTCTTGAGAATCTCATCGAAGCCGATAGTTCTGCAATTATGGGAGACCTTGATCTCCTGTACAAGATCAACGAAGCGGCGCGAGAGAGGTATAAGGCTATGGGTGAGGCTGCGATGGGACTGGAGACCGACAGCGAGTATTTACGAGGGAGATGTATGTATTAACTGAATGCGCCACGTAAACTTGTTTCTCATAATACGCTCTGGTTTCTGTGAAGTAATCTTCGTCGACGTTTTTTTGTGGGATTTGGGCTAACTTGGCTTGGTCAAATTCCACGAACAAACAGACGCTGAGTTGAAGAAGTATACAAAGCAAGTTGATGATATTGACGAGAGAGTCGGCGACCTGGAAAAGCTTGTCAAAGAGTTGGATGAGTGGTGTTCGGAACTTGGTAAGCAGTTTTCTTTAAATGTCTACCGACTTTTCGGTCTGTATAGATCTAACCAGCGGAAACGATTGTCGCAGAGGTCAAAATCAAGAGGCTCGGGAACCAAAAGAGATGATTATGCCAAAAACTGAGGAATGTGAGGGACATGAGTCGATGCGGGCTTTGGTAGTTAAGTTCATGTTTTTTGTAGATTAGGCTAATGCAGAAATAGCAAGATACCCATTTTTCAATTGAAGTTGCGTGGCCATCACTCGAAACAAGGATATTATCAGAAGCTGAATGTCCAAATATTGTATCTGTACAGAGAAAGGACCTCTTTTGTTCTCTTCAAAGAGTTTTAGATCAGGGGGAAGGAGATTACACATTATTGATAAGTCGAGGATGCCAATGGAATATGTCCGCTCGAGAGCTTCAGACTCTACTTCTTCGCTCTTCCTTTACCCTTCGCTGGTGCCTTCCCCTTCCCCTTCCCCTTACCAAAATCTTCGTCGTCGTCGTCTTCATCATCGTCTTCATCAGCCGCTTTCTTTCCCTTGCCTTTGCCTTTCGCCGGTGCCTTGGCCTTTCCTTTCGCTTTCGCCTGTTTCACGTATTTATCTTTACTCAGATCTCCATCTTCTTCCTCAACTGCATCTTCGGCTTCTTCGACCATCTCAAGTTCATCTTCGTCCTCTTCAATCGCTTCCTCAAGATCTGGCTGCTCCTTCTTAGCTGCCTTGCCCTTCGGCGCAATAACATTGCTCGCCTTCATGAATGGCATTGGGTGAGAAGCCGCGTTGTACCTATAACAAAAATGTTAGTATCAAGTTTAATTGCGATAGTTCGAAAATAACATACGCTCTCGTAAACGCCGACTTCGACGCAGGTGGGACCTTCAGAGTCTCCTCACTCAATGGTCCAACCCCCAGCTCAATAATGGCGTCATAATCCTCCTTTGTCAGGAAATAGTCATCCATCAGTTCAATGACATCTTCCACTGCCTCCTTCCCCTCACGTTCAAGCTTTCTACAAAGCATCTGCCAAAACATGGGCACATAGAATTGCCGGACTTCATGTCGATCCGCAGAGCATCTCAACCTCATATGGCTCTGAATATCCTTCACGTATCGATTCAGTTTCTGTTGTTTGGAGTTTTGCCCGAACCATGCTGAGAACTGCATATGTCCGCCTCCATAACTTCCAGACATAAAGCTTGAGGGCGCAACGGTCGAAAAGACGGCATGGACAGGCATCATGCTCCAATGCTGCTGTGGTCCATGGATCATCGCATCCACCAAATCTCCATCAGATATCGATTGGGCAGCTTTGTCTGCCAACTCCAGCATTTTCAGCCGTTTTTCGGCACCCTGGTAGTTGCTCGCTCGCTGCGGGTTCGGCTTGAGGTAGTTGTCCTGAATCATCAGGTACGAAAATTCGTGGTCATTGAAATAAAGCTCAATCTTGTCATTCAATGTTTTCTTGCTGTTCGCTGCGAACATCTGGCCTTGAAGAAGTTGCTGCGCAATATCCCACGGTTTCAAGACGACATGTTTCTGCCACGACGCAGCCATGTTCTTGCTTTCGTCAAAGCTCATTTCCTTGCCACTGACACCAAATGTCGATAACATGTTGATAATTTGACGGATATCTGAATGTGAGCCCTCTGATAACGAGTCAATAGCTTGAGGGCTAAGTTTCAAGCCCTCGCGGTAACAGATAGTCATCATCCGAGTCCTGATTTCAGTAGCAGTTGGACGACGGAATTGAAGATCATAAGTGACATGGTCGAAGGGCTTCATTTTTGGTAAACGACGGTCGTTACAGATGCAAATAACTGGTATCTGCGTCTTGCGGCAAATCGCAGCCATTTGTCCGACACCACCTCGATCACCCCCTGACATTCCGTCAACTTCATCCATAATTAATACGATTTTCTGTTTTCCTGCGTCAACTTTCTTGTCTCCGGTATTAAAATAGCCCATTAAACTCCTGTTATCCAACACCCCCTTTAGAGATGTATCCAAAAGTTTTTTGCTTCTGGTATCACTAGCATTCGACTCGAGAACGTCGTAGCCTTCCAGTTTGGCAACAAGATGTGCTGCCGTCGTTTTGCCCACACCAGGTGGCCCGTGAATCATCACGGCTCTGTAAATACCACTTCCATCGGGTCCCGGCATCTTGAAGTTCTTTTTCAGATTCCTCGGCCAGTTCTGTAACCATTTTTGTAACTTCTCGACCTGTCCCTTATTGCCGCAGATCTCCTTCATAGTCGACGGTGAATATTTCACAGTCCATAGCTGTGAATTCGGGTCTTTTGCTTCTTTGCCCGGAGCAACGGCAGTATTTGGTTTCATTTCTTTAGCAATCTCCTGGATCTTCTTCTCTTCTTCCTTGGCCTTCTTTGCAGCAGCCTGTGCCGCCGTGCTATCACCGCCGTGTGCGGGAAGTTTGGAGATAAGCGCAAATAATCCATCTTCATCGATAGTCTTCAATTTCAATTCTCGGATGGTTTCAAGCTTCTTCGGCCCCGCCTCGCTGCCGACGACGACGTAATTGGTCTTGCGAGAAGGAGCGCCGGTAACCTTCCCCCCATACCGTTTGACCAGCTCAACCGCATCGTCTCGGGTGATAGACTGCTGATTACCTGTAAACACGAACGTGAGGCCAGCAAGACAATTATCGGCTCCCGTGGGTATATCTTTCGTCCCGGTCGGTGGCGGAGGTGCTGCCTTTGCCTTATAGGCATGGTAATTGAATCTATACGGATCGTTAGCGGGAATCGCTTTGATGAGTTTGACTGGGGAGATCTATCATACTTCTTGGTATCGTCCCTCGGAGGGGGCGTTGGCGGCCGAACAGTAGGCACAGAACTTAAGATCTCCTTGATCGATTCCGACTCT
The DNA here is from genome assembly GCA_036971165.1 of Arthrobotrys iridis. Lineage (NCBI taxonomy): Eukaryota > Fungi > Ascomycota > Orbiliomycetes > Orbiliales > Orbiliaceae > Arthrobotrys > Arthrobotrys iridis. The sequence continues at coordinate 805,492 of JAJTTS010000005.1, forward strand.
TCAACCTCCTCGACCTCCTTCTTCTTCGCAGGAGTTTTTCTCTTAGCTGCGGCGGTTGCCTTTTTCTTCGGTCTCGGCTGCTCGTCCTCCTCATCATCGTCGTCCTCAGGTGTTATCGATTTCCTTTTTCTCCCTTTCGGTGTAGCTGCGGCTGTGGTCTTCGGCGTGACCTTCACTACGCTGGCCTTCGCCGGTCTGCCTCTCCCCTTCGGTTTAACATCTTCCTCTTCATCATCGACGAAGTCATCCATGTCGTCATCCTCATCTTCATCCTCATCATCTTTGAAGTCGTCCAGGTCCATGTCATCACTCTTCTTCTTCTTCTTCCTCACAGGCTCATCCTCTGCAGCCTTCCCGTATTCGTTCTTGAATATATCGTCTCCGTAGTCTTCGTCGTCGTCGTCAAGGTACTTAGCATCATCGTCCAAATTAAGTTTCTTCATGGTGATATTCTTCTTGACGGGCGGAGCTGTGCGAACGGGACCGGTCCGCGTGATTTTGTTTTTCCCCGAGGCGGCGAAGTAGGCGGATGCATCTTCGATAGGCTCTTCCTGTTTACTAAAGATCGAGATTTTGTAAGTATTTCGTTGAATTTTCGTAGTCTCATCGGGCACTGGGGATGTACGTTTTCGGTACCGCCTTGGGTGCTGGCTTCTTGACACTATTTCAATTGACGGTATTAGATATTGCGCTAGACTCGATGAAGGCATTGATGGTAGATAGCATACGGAGCTGGCTTTACTTCCTCTTCTTCCTCATCAGATTCGACTAATATCTCGGATAGTAGCAGCGTCAGTCCCACAATTCCAGCTCCAGAGCTTCCAGAGCTCGCTGGATGTCAAAAACTAACCAACTTTTCGTCCTCGTTTAGCCGGCTTCTATACGATCGCAATCATCTCATATTAGTATATAAAAGAAGCTTCATACAAAGTTGTAGAAGGAAAAACATACTGCAGGAGGCGGCGCCGGTTTCTTAGGAGCTGGAGCGGCTCCTCCCTTGGGGGCGAAAAAGGACCGGATGTCGGCCGGCATAGCTGGTGGTTCCTTGAGCTGATATCCCAGAGTTGGCTGAACCTCTGTCGAATGGCCGTGGTTTGAAGTATTTGAAGAGCGTGGGCGGGCGTCGATAACTGGACTCTAACAGTGCTTAGTAATATTTTGGGGGAATAACGTTGGTGTAGGCGTTCTTCCCCTTCGTCGCGTCATAAATGATGTCGAAATTGGAGCTCGAAGGTCGCGTCGCCGAATCCCTGTCGACGGCTGACCACGAGACAGCCTAAAACGGAAATACGACACATGCAACACGTTTATCTCTCTTCAATGTTGCATAGTCAAACAGTAATATATACTGGACGAACAAAACATCGACTGCACTGATTTACCAACATCTATTCTATGTGCCCTCGCCATAACCCAAAATAGAGAGCTCTTCAAGCATCCTATATCTTGGGATATAATGAAGAGCGAAAGGCGCAGGGGACTAAAGTACAACAAAGTAAGGCAAGCCAAACCATACCATATCAATGGAAAACCCAGTGCAGAGAGGAATATCACGGACACGATACACATTTGTTAAGTAAATAACCATGAAAGGTCAGAGAATTAGATATAGCACGACTTATTTGAGCCTATGTGATCAAGTAAAACTCTAGAGAAAGCCACATACGAGTACATAAATGTACTTGATGCTTGATATAGACATAAGCTTCATATACAGCCGTTTTGGTTTTTCTATCGAATCCCACAAAGAGACATCGGCATTCTTCTTCTTCCAAAAATAAATGTCAAATACCAAATATGGAAACAGAAAGTCTCCATGAACTAGTCCATTCCACTATATATACCCAAGCTGACACTATACCCACCGCACACTATTACCAAGCCCAATCCTCTCCATTACATTATCCCAGCCTGATCGCTGCTATACTAAGTATATATAAGTATTCATCAGATCAACCAAGAAAACGAATCCGATAAAAAAGGAGAACCACATTTTTGATACACCCCCGAGCCCACCAAACCCATTAAAAATATATACCGGAAACGAACCATAAGAAATTTTTAAAACAATAAACGAAAAGGTGAAAGAACGAAAGAAGGGAGAAGAATAAGAATAAGACTAGAATCCCAGAATAATCCAACTATACTCGAAAAACCATCTCCGACTAGGTATCTATATACTGGTTGTCCCAAAAAGAATAACTCTACCATACACCCAAAATCGCCCCTAAGATCCCAAGATTCCGAATAATATAGTAGAATGGTAGGTAGGCAAAGGCTTCACACCACAAACCCTCCATACACTCCACCACCCGCGCCTCCGGGACCGCCAACATCGTTAGCATACACCTTGATGGGAATGCTGCAGTCAAATCCGTCACACCATATATCCCTTACCGCCGCAAACAACTGTCCTCTCTCATCCTTCTGCGTTCTCTCCATCAAAGTCCCCTCTCTATACCCATAATATGGGAAATACCCGTCCTGCTGTCCAGGAGTTGAGGGTATGACCTCCCCCATCTCATTGACGTAGGCGGCGGGCGAGGAGGGTCCAGCAGCGGTACTATGCTGCCTGCTGTGTGTCGAATTACTAAAACTATGTGCGGCGATGAACTCCACTCTTAGACTCCATTTCAGAGAAACCCCCGATGTTGAGAATTCAGGGGTCCCCGATTGTGGGATAGTTGGGGAAAAGGTTATGCGTTTCGAGAAGAGGCAGGTTTCGGTGTGTTGGGCGTGGACTTTGCGGGTTACGCGGTAGAGTGAGGAGCTGGATCTCAGAGCGAGAGACTGGGCTACCGTTTCATGAGTTTCGAGTGTGGCGTTGACCTAGTTTTACGACTGTTAGTATATTTGACTACGAGAAGACGTTTCGAAGAAGCTTACATGATAGCAAGGAATCTGTGCATTTGAGAAGTCGATGACTGCTATAATCGCCTCGCCAAGCTTATATGCTGGCCTGGCAAGTGATAGATTCGCTACCTGTTTCCCGTTTCTTGTGATTCCAAAAATTTGCGAAGTCCCAGTTTGCGCTTGCAACTTCGTAACGGCGAAGTCTATAGCCTCCTTTGCTGAAGGTTGTTCAGGAATGACAAACGAGTTCCGCCGAGAAATCATAATTGAAGGTGATAGAATGCCGGTGTGTCCGCCGGGAGAATGAGAGCCGTTGGTTTGAGTCTCAGTATGCAGCAGTTTTTCTGCATATTGAAGGAACTCATCGATCGAAGACTCAGGCTTGTCGGATTTCTTGGGCTTCTTTAGAGCCGCTGCAGCTAGATTGTTTTCGTCTAGAGTGCTAACTTTGGCTTGATCCTTGAGGAGGATTATAGGACTCAGGAGATCGTAAGAGTGGAGGCCGCCACCAGCTGATACAAACATTAGGTCAAGCCAATCAATACTCACAAGAGGGAACTAACTCACCGTTTACATGCGGGAAGACCCTGAAGGGCACCTCGATTACTTTGGGATGCTGAACGCCCTTCCCAGGTCTCTGTGTCCCGATTACTATGTTGTAGACTATCTTAATAGCCTTACCCTTGTGTGTCGGTGGCAGCTGCTTTGGCAGCGTGAATGTGTAAGTATATGATTTGCTCTCTCCCGGGGCGAGTTTCAAATCCACGAATAGAATCGACTGCGGGGTGGACAGTATCGGTATCGATCTCGAATCTACTAACAATCAGCATCAAAATCTTGGCGGTTCTAGAAACCGCTTCACGTACTCGCGATATTCTTCATCTCAGCGATAGAGCTGATATTTCCTCCGTTAATCAGACTCCCCAGACCGCTTGTGATCCCATTGGTGATTCCATTTGTGATCCCGTTCTGGAAACCATTCGATAGATTCCCCCACCCTAGGCCTCCAAACAATCCACTCTGGTTCTTCCTCGTCTCGATCCCCACCACACCGCCGCCCATCTGCCCTCCCACGATTCCTTTCCGCTTCACCTCCTCAAAAGACCCAGTCTGCACTAACGATCCGTCTAGCATGAAACTTCCCTGAACTTGTGCATACCCCATCATCAGCACTTCAGGCGCCCGCGCAGTTGTATTCCCGGAGAGTAAACTAGATCTCCGACTATGGCTACCCTGTCGCATTAATAACCGCTGATTGAGCTGCGTATCAAAGTCCGATAGTAACGTATCCGTAGTGCTATTCGGTAACGAGTAGAAGTCGATGCTGGAGCGGGGAGTGTTGTCGTCGCTCATTATTTGTGAGTTGATGACCTTGCTGGGCGGCACATGCTCGAATTCCGATGTGGAATTGTTAGATTCCTCGGCCGGACTGACGAGTTCGATGTTGGCCACGGCCGGAAGGAGTAGTTCGGAGGCGTCCGTCTTCGATGAGCCGGGTGTCGGAGAGACTTTCGCGGATGCTGGAGGTGTGTGTGTGGCATTCGATGTGAGAGGAAACTTAAATGATCGATTTAGAGATCCATTGGCGGCATGCCTAGGACTCGGATTCCGGCGGGGAGATATAACGGAGAAGGATGTGAGGGATTCCTCGATATGGTGGGTCGGTGTCTGGGTCCTGTCGTGCCTCCTGGGCAAAGTCGCTACACCCTCTCTTAGTATTCACACACGTATACGTCATCTAACAGCTAGAACGTAAAGAATTAAGGATTGCAAAGCGTACCCGACTGCGGTCCCGATCCAAATCCACCAACCATAGGACTTCTCTTTGGGTTGTAGCTCAAACTAGTACTCCTCGAATGGGGTGTTGATCGTCTCCCGGGGGTCCTAGCCTGCACATCCCCACCTGCATCCGACCCAATCGACACAATGGATATCGAGCGTTTATGTTTATGCCCAGTACCACCAGCTGCTCCTTCCATGGTACTACTACCCTGGGTTGTCGCCGTCATCGGACGAACCGTGCTCGCCGCTGGCGACGCCAACGGAGTACCTTGGGCTATCCGCCGGGCGCTCGCCGGTGTGGACAGCGACAAACTCGGCCGATGTTTCCTAGCATCGGCCGTGGAGATGCTACCAGGTCGTTGTTTCCGTGACGATGAACCGGACGACTTTTCGGCGGCAGCGAGGGATAAGACCGGCTGTTTGCTTCGTCGTTCATTGTAAAGGCTTTTAGGGTCGGGATGCTCTGCTATGCTGCCGTTGATGGTACGGGAGGAACCCGGAACAGGAGCGATGTTTCGGAAGGTGATGGTGCATTCGATATCCTCGCCGGCAAAGACAGCAGCTTTCTCGCCGAAGGAAACGAAGACTCGGATATTCGAGGACATTGGTGGCGGGGGTGCAGATGACGGATCAGAGACGTTCCGAACGGGGGAGGAAGGATGGAGGGAGAATCGACGAGAGGTAGCGATGGAGAGGTTTCGGACTCGGTTTGAAGCATGAAGGCGTCCGGATGGTTTGGTTACGACGGGAAAAGGTCCATTGCGGGAGCCGATGTTGGTTGGTTGGTTGGTCGGTGATTAAGTAAGTAATTAGCCCGGCCTGCTGAATTATTGTCCTGATGAGTGAATGAATGAATGATGAATAATAATATGTCTGCGGGCTGAAACGGACGGGCTGGGTTTGGTGTTTGGTTGTTTGGCGTCAGGCGTTCGGTGTGTTGGGGAGGAAGTGCTCGAGCTTCAAATTCATTCGAATCCACCAGGCCTTCAACACCCTTGTCCGGTCCACGCGCGACGGCATGCCGATAACAACGGCCGGCAGTACCGGCTATATCATATATAGGTACTGGTTATTAGCCTGCTCCCATATTGTATGCATATGGCTAAGAAACAAGCATTCGAGTGGGAGGGAAATATCGAAATTTGTATTCGAATCGCCATTTTATTGTTAAAATCGAATATCGAGCCTCGTTGAATGCCCCAATAACCACACTGACGGAAGTTTCAGATTATTCAAACGGCCAAGATGGACTTTTATGACTACGGCCAGTAGATATAGACACCGGAGAATCCAGATATCCATCCTGCGCGATCGAATTCTATTTTTGCGCACCGAGGGATTGAAGAAAGCCAGCCACAGCGCGTGAGGGCGGCAAGCTGGGCCAACGAGAAGCCCCCAAAATCCAACAGCCTTCCTGTGTTGACCTATAATATCATACGGTATTCTCCGGTGTACAACGAACGGTTGACGGCTGGCCGGGCTGCTGGATTTCTCCAGGCCGTGAGGCTGAACCGTTGGCGTTTTAACTCGCATGCAGGAATAAACTCGAGGCCATGAAGAGCTTGTTCCTTTATTTAAGAGCTTTAGTCCTCAGCCGTTTCAACGTTTCATTTCCTCGTTTATTACCATTTTTCCATCGTGCTTTCCTGCTTGCTTGCTTTCTTTCTTTCTCGTCCTTCGGTGCCGGACTCCGTTCATTCGTTTATATGTGTCCGTGCCAGCGTCGACAGAATCGTATCCTCTATAAGTACTATAATAGCGGATAGCATATTTCTTCTTGAATACTTAAGTGGGTATATATAATATTCGAAAACGAGAATGATCATGCCACCGGTCTTCCTCCTTTGCCTCAGTGTTATCCTGCTCGCCATACCAACATCTTCTCAATTAACGGACGCCCCACAAACGGTTGACCGCCTCTCCGCCTACCTCGCCCTCCGCTCCTGCGCCCAGCTCTGCTTCTGGCAGCCCTACCCAGGCAACTTCCGCTCCGATGCCATAGCCTCCTACCTCTCTTGCACTCAGCCAAACATCTACTCCGGCGCCTTTGAATCCTGTTGGTGTCGTCCGGACTATCAAGGGGATGTGGTAGAATACATCAGCAGTTGCGTTAGCCAAAAATGCGAAACCCAACCTGGGGATTACAAAATCGATGTTACCAGGGCTGCTAGCGTTTATGAAGGATACTGTGCCAGTGCTGTTTCCAGGGAAGGCGAAGAAGGGACGATCACACCTGCAAGCACGAGAGCAAAGGAGACAGGTGGGTCATATTCTGTTGTTACCGTGGAGAGGACCGTCACTGTCACCGTTGTGTCCGAGACGGCTGCTTCATCTGCACAAAGTCGGAGGGTCGTTATATCCCTGTTGGTGGTGGTGGCTGCCGCGACGGTCTTAATGTTGTTTGGGTTATGATGTTAACGTTTTTATCTATTTGGTAGGTGGTATCTCCCCATTTACCGACGAGAGCACAACGGCGATTGCTAAGACGTCGCTAGTTAAGACTGTGCCGATAAGGACCGGTTCCTTGATTTCTATGCCTACTACCACTACTACTTCGGGAGATTCACGGCCGACAAATACAGCCCCACCAGAAACATCCACAAATAAAACTACACAGGGGGGACTTCCAGCTGGTAAGATCGCGGGGATAGTAGTCGGTGCCATTGGAGCTGTAATTTTGGCTGTAATCGTGTGGGCCGGTGCAAGAAGTGAACGGGTACGGAAAAAACTCGGGTGGACACGTGGTAATGAAAATGCTAGAGGACGGACGTCGACGGGAATTTACACTGCGGATGGACTCCCGGTGAGGGACGGGGTGGTGCATGGAGATGGGAGGCCAGAAATGGTGTACTTACCAGGGGCAAGGGAAGGAGTATAAATTTTTACATTATGAATTCCGTTAGCGTGCAGTTTTTTTAATTTGATCTTTATATATAATCGCGCATAAGTTACGGTTGCGATATTGTAATATTAGACTACAGGTGGCTGCAGCTGTAGATGGGAAACGTATCATTCCACACGAGTGACTAGGCATATTTTGCATGCTTCGTGTCGGATGGCCAAATTCAGGTGATGAATGGATATTAGTCTCAATATCTAGAATTCCTACGTCTCATGCCCAGTACTGGTACCCCTTTGAGTTGAAACCTGATAAGTGCTTTGGCATCGAGGCCGGGTATAGAGGAACCGACAACGCGTCTCCTTTGTTGGATTTTGCCCCCCTTAACGAAAGCTAAGTTGTGAAAGGCCATGATTATTTTATGATGCTATATCTGGGGGCTATATTCAGGATCCTTAGACAAGGGATTCTATGTCTTCTATGCTGGGATCGAGGCTCTCTTCTATGTATTGGATTACCCACCACTAAGATTCTGCTTTACATAAAATTTTAGAATACATGAGTTTATTTCTACCGAGAGCTATAGTACTTGCTGACGCGAAATAGAACGGATCGGCCTAACAGATCACGCAAAGGTTCTCTTTGCACCGGATTCCTTGACCAAGAAGTCCATATCAGCCTGCTTGAGGTTGTCATTACCCGCCAAAAACCGGATAGTTTTGTCACTGTAGGGACTCCCAGGCCACAATCCGTTCTCGCAGAAATTCTGTCTACCAAGCGGAGGAAACTTTGCCGGCCGACCTTCCACTTGCTGGACCGGGATACAGCTACCAAATGGTCCATTCGGGGCATCATTTTTACATCTAACCATGCAAATTCTCTTCAAAACGTCGGTTTTCTTCTCGCCGATGGCGGTTCCCTTGCAATTCAAGTTTTCTGGTAATATGGCACCTACATACCAGTCCTGATTCTTACAAAGGTTGGCACCGTACTTCCCAAGACAATCTTGGCCCGTTGTTTCCAGCGGTGTGAAGCTTCTGCCTGTACCAGATTCGTCAAGTTCGCACATGTACGGTCCGCCACCATCTGTATTCTGTTGAGCCATGGTCACATTCAACCAGCCGCCGGCTGTGACTTTAGCGATCAAATCGCGATCGACCATCCACTCCAGCCAAGAAGTGGTATTCAGCCGTGCGGTGTTATAGGTCGGGAACTTTGGATCCGTGCCTGTTAACTCCCGGCTATCCGTGATGTAGTATTTCGGACTGCCGACGTAGTAAGTTCTGCCGCAACCATTAAGATTTCTCTTCCGGCATGCCGAGCAGTTTGGGTCGTATGAGATGAAGCATTTCTTGCAGTTTGGTACTCCCTTGCACTGCTTGCATTCCTGATCGTAGATTGGACATTTCTTGCAGTACCACTTGTCTCCTGCGTTTTTAGCCTTACCGGACCCGTTCGGCGCCATCGTTGGGTCGCTGAAGACGGTAACGTCTCTCTGGTTGTTGATCCGCGCACCGTTATTGCGGTTGGTGTTTTCGAGGAGGCCGATGCCGTATGTTTTGGCTTTTGGGTCGGCGTTTCCAAAGGCGTTTGTTACCAGGACGTGGGAGAGTGCCAGTGGGATTTGAAGCGCCGCGAGGGCGTATGCGACTTGGAAATGCATATTTGATATATATATATTTATATATATATATATATCTCTCACAAAAAAGAAGTTCGAAAGTGATAAACGAGTGGATGAGGCAAGAGAAGACCAATGAGGGACTGTTGCTTCAATGGAGCTTGGAGTAGAAAAATCGGTGTGGAAAATCGGTGCACTATCGCATGCTTTATTTATATAAAAACCGGACACTATGAATTCGAAACCCGTCTATACATGTATGCGAAGTTCTAATATTCGAGATTAATCGATTGGGCACGATCTCAATCGATAGCTATTAGAGCTAACGTCTTGTGATTTTGCTAGCCATGAATTCCCTGTGCTAAACTCGACTTTGTCACAAAAGATAGGTCAGATCGGCTTGAGATTTCAGTTTGCGCCAATGATGTCCGCTTTGAGGAGGAATATGCGATTTTGGAGTTGAAGTCGGAAAACCGGCAGTACTAGTACCAGTGCCAATACTTTTGATTCTTTCTTTCTGAGTATTTAGGTTGGATAGAAGAACCTACAATGGCATCCCGATCATGCACATTTACGTGAATTGGCATCTGTCTTTTTGACTTTTTTTTTGCGGCATCCTAAAATTCAGAACCTGGTTGACACTCCAGCTCTCAAGACCTTATCAGTGATAATTCGGTTTGAACCGCACACTAAACCACCTCGCTTCGCGTCCGTGCGAGTTAGTTCCACTCGTGACCATTCCATCCGGTTCCAAAGATGGACAAAAATTGTGGACAAGGAACACCCTAAGACACGCGCTTCTAGACTTATCGGCTCCGTCTGATCTTTCAGACTTGTACTTGTATATTATCCGAGATATCGATGCGTTTTTGGTCCGATATAACTACACTTTCCCTCACGGAAGGTTACATAGACGTCAATTAACCAAATCCTAGTCAGAGAAGTATTTTTCTTGGCTTCAAACCGTTAGGTGTACTATACCAAGTGCCAAGTTTTGGTTTGCAACGTTTGTCGTCGAGGGCTGAAGTTGAAGCAAACTGATGAATGCGTATACTATTATTATAACTATAAGAATAATACAGTCAAGAATAATTTGGTAGACCTTTCTGTTATCAATAACTTGTGGGACTTTGACTTCTGTATTTATTCGGCCTTAATGATCTAGCTGACTGATAAGTTTACAAATTTCTTGATTTGCCCCTATCTACAAAGTTATGCCCAGTATCGTATCCAGATAACTACGCACTAGAATTGATCTAAGTACTGTGGTATCTTGGGTTCGGGCTTCTACCCTGTACACGTACATACATGTATACAGTTCAAACCACCGATATACATACATATAAGCGCCGCAAGCATAGGCTTTTGGAAGGATCAATAAGCGTCACTTAAGGCAACATCACCATGATGTATTATGGATCCGAAGCCCGGGGTGTCACACGTTCGACATCACGTTCCCTTCCACGTGCAGCTCCCCCTCGAAACTGCTCCGGATCCACCAGCTCTAACTGCTTTGGTGCACCGTGTAACAATTTACCTGACAAGATTGCGAGTCCGTGTTCTACTATCACACGAAAGGACATGCTATAGTGCCCTTGCAGGCCCGCGACCCATCTCATAGGCTAAGCGCTATAATCCACAAGCCAGCAAAGCTAGACCTTGAATCCGCGAACTGGAAATCGCGCGTCGCCCCGCAGCAGCCTGCGCTGTGCAGGAGACCAAAAGCAATTTGACTGCCGTTTCGGGAATAAATTGCTGCAGTGTTCTTCCTGCACTCCTCCACTTCGACCCAAAATCTAATTTCGACCTTCTTTGTCGGCTAGAATCAGAAGCAACCAGGCTATACGTTACAAGAGAAAAAAAAAAAAAAAAAGGGATCATGCGCCCTTCCTCTCCCTGGGACTGTTAATTTCGGCGCGTCGTTCCAGAAGGAATCATCAGGATGGCTGCCATCTGGCGAGTGAATAACCACCAGGGCCTCCCGCAGAAGTACTCCCACTCCCGCTCCCTCTCCTCTCCAGGCACAAGCACAGGTATAGGTACAGACACAGGTACAGCCACAGTTCCTTCTGCTTCTGCGAGCTCTCCGACATCTCCATCTCCTCATCAAGACCTCATCGACCTCATCCCGCCGTCGACTCCTCCGCAACAATCGCTGGTGCTGCTGCACTCGCCCTCGAAACGCCGCATCCCTCATCGCAATTCACCCCTGCGCATCACCACAAACAATAACAATCCCAGTCCATTCTCAACCACAACAACCACATCCAACAATCCGGACGACTCCCCAACCTCGCAGCACACCACAACTTCATATGCAACTCTCTCCCTTCTCTCAGCTGTAGGTTCAGGCTCCGGTCGTCGAAAGCTCAAGGAATTCCCCGGGTTAATCCCTCTCTCGCGCTACTTTATCCCACCTTCCAGCGCCTCCACCACTCCTGTCGCAGGGAACACTCCTACCACTCCCACTCTTCCTCCATCAGACTTTGGCGCTGTCGCAGAAGTGGATACCTACAAAGTGAAACCCATCGGGAGCGCATTCACCACACCCAACCTCTCACCCACAGACACCACCTTTAACAAAAGCCCCGCTGCGCTACCGTCCGAGGCTATTCAATCTGATGATACAAATATGGAACAACAACCGCCGGTAGCGATAGTTGGCGATCCGGAGCCGTTAATGACGCAGGATTTGCTAAACTTTTATAAAGTGCGTAGCTTACATAACCCCCCTTGTACATTATATCTTTTTAGGTCGTGTGATAACTAATGGTTTCTCGTAGAACCGTCTCCACGAGCTTGAAAAATCGTCTCAGCAGGAGCTTTTAGAGCGGATCTCTGTCCTCCGTGGCTTTCTCCTCGAGCATCATGACGCCACCAATCGTCTCGAGCGTCAGCTGCATGAACTCCAAGATGAGAATGAATCGCTATCGCATGAGTTACAGGAAACCGTTAAACATAAAGTGGAGATAATTGCTTTGCAGAAGGAGAATGAGGTGTTAAAAGGTATATATCGCCTCCCAGAGAGCTATCAGGAGGGTACGCAGAGTTAACACAGTCTATAGAGAAAATCGAACTCCTCTCTAGACACCAAGAGTCTTCGCCTTACCTACCTGCTCCAATCCCTAGCCCGGACCCCTCGGTCACCTCCTCCTCAAAGGAAGAACCGCATGAGCTAGGCTACGACAAAATCCAAACCCACTACGAAGACCTCATTTCCCAACTTCTAACAAAATTCCACGAACAATCCGCCGCCCGTGAATCCGAACGCTCCCTTGCAAATCAAAACATCGATCAACTAAATGATCGGTGCAGACGTCTCGAAACCGCCGTGTCGGACTCTCTTAAGGATACGATCTTGGAACGGGGCAAGCGAGTCGGGTTGGAAGAAAAATTGAAAGAGACAGAGGAAGAGCTCAACGTCAGCGTCTGGGAAATGCAGAGCCAAATCGAGATCTTTGAAAGGCATATCAACGAGAGCAGGATGAGTCCTGAAGGCTTACAAACGGTCCCTGAAGAGGGAATGTTCGGGCTTGACGGGGCTGATGATGAGGAGTTTGGCGATATGATTCCTCCGGAGATGTTTGATGATTTGCCAGATACAGGATTACGCAGGGCTTCGACTTCTGGGTCTATCTCGCCAAGGAGGATACTCTCTCCTAGGAAGACGCCATCTCCGACCAAACAGAGGAGGACACCCAGTCCCACCGCTAACGTTAAAGATTTCGGTGTGCAAACCGAGGAAGAACCGGCAGATTCGAGAGATATCGCTGAGCTAAGGCAAGAGTTGTCAGATATGATTGCAGAGCGACGGGCCGAAGAGGAAGAACTCAAAACCAAACGAGCGGATCTCGAAGCCACCTACGAAAAGTTCATCGGTATAATCGAGCTATCCAAGTCCCGCGAGGAGGAGTATATTCAGCTCAAAGCCGAGACTACGGAGCTAAGGCATCAGGTTGAGGACTTACTTGAACAACACGATTTGGATCAAGAGGAACTGTTGACAAGACAGCATGATCTGGATGCGATGTTTGAGCAGCTGGAGGAGGCGCTAAAGCAGGGCGTTACGGATAAGCAGGAGATCACCAAGATCAATCGGGAGATCGAAGAGTTGAAGAGGCAGATGGAGGAGGTTGACTCTGTCTCTATCATCAAGGATGATTCAGAAATCAAGGAGCTGAAGATCCAAATTGAAGAGGTGAGGAAGGAGAAGGAGGCGATTGAGGAGAGACTAGAGGAGGCAAATGTCGAAGTGCAGGCATTGAAGGATCTGGTCGAGACTCTGAACAGGGAGAAACAACAGGAGAAAGAGAAAGAGGAACTCCAAGCCAAGGCCAACGATGTAGATGCCCTTCGCAAGAAACTTGAGACCACAGACCAGGAACTCGGCGCCCTCCGCGTCCAACTCCTAGATCTCGAATCCTCAAAAATCTCTATCGAAAAGGAAAAGTCTCGAAAGGAGGGTGACCTGATGCAACTTCGCGAGCAGATGCATGGCATTCTCAAGGGGCAAACTGACAAATCCACGGAATTGACCCGGGCCCGGGAGGAACTTGACAATCTTCGCAAACGATATGATGAGTTGGTCGATGATAGGAAGAGGGATGACGATTTCCGACATCAGAAGTACATGGAACTCGAGAGTACAAAGCAAAGACTTGAAGAGGTGATGAGGGTCAAAGAACAAGAAGCTTTGTTACACCAAAGAGACGTAGATAGTTGGAAGAGGAGGGACGAGGAGAGTCAGGAAGAGCTCAAGAAGGTCTCCGGACGACTGGCGGAGATGGTGATTGAGGTCGAAGGACGGAACGAGGTTATGAAATCTCTGAATGAAACTATTGAAGAGGCGAAGAAAAGGATCGAAGAGTTGGAGAAGGAGGTGGAGAAGGTTGCAGATCTCGAAGCTAAAAAGGAAACCGCGGAAAAGGAAGCGGAGGCACTCAGGGGCATGGTGAAAGATCTGGAGGAAAAGTTGAAGAAACACGAGATGGCTGTCGCAGGAGAGAGTGAAGATAAGATCCAGGAACTGGAGCGCCAACTCGCCGAAGTGAACTCACAGTTGGAGAAGGTCATCGAGGAAGCAGACCTCGAAATTGATGCATTGGCCAAGGACCTCGAAGAAGCCAAGGCTCATACCATGGACATCGCAAACGAAGCCGAGGACAAGATATCATCACTTGAACAAGAAATCGAGGAGTTGAACCGGATACCGGAGGCGCTTAAACAAGCTGCTGAGTCACGGATCAATGAGCTGACGAACGCGCTCGATGTCGTCAAGAACGCTGCAGAGGAGAAGATTACGCATCTTGAAGGCATGTTGGTCGAAACGAAGAATTATGCGGAGAAGCAGGTCAATTCGGCGGAGAATGAGCTGAAGAAGTTGGATATGCAAATAAAAGTCGAAGAAGCACGAGCAGCCGCGACTATTGCGGCGGCGAATGAGAGGGTCGCGGTATTGGAGAAGCAGGTTAAGACTTTTGAAGTTTTGTACGTTCCCCATTTCCCACAATTTTTTCTACCTATTGAGACGAGACTTGACGACTAATTGAAACGATAGGAAGCGACACAAAGCACAAGACGAGTCCGATTTACAAGGACTCAAATCACATGTGGTTAAGATTGAACGTATCGCGCTACAGTACTTACCGCTCGAGGATTCGGGTATGCTGAATGCGATCGACGAGTTAAAGAAGAGTCATCTGGAGACTCAGCAGAAACATAAGAAACGCAGAAAGAAGGAGATGATAATGGCAGAGAAGAGCGGACTGCAGCTGTAATGGCCTGTTCTGGTTATAATGGTAATGAGTGCTATGTCTGGGTGTTTCCTCCCCGATACTCTATCAACGAGGCTACGATGCATGGAATTTTTGCATACTCTCTTATAGAAAAAAGGTTAGATTCTGGATGGCGTTATCCCTAGTATGCTTTTTTATTTTTATCAATTTCTTTGGGGGGTCATCATGATATTCTTTTGGGATGCCATGTTAGCGGCTTTTTGAGGGCATACTTGACGCTGGAGTTTTTAATTTCAGGAAATAACTGTTTCTTTTTCTTATGTATATGTATATATATGATTGTCTGGTTTTGTTGTGCCTGGATTCAGGCCAGTTCTGTTGAAAGCTTTTGGTATATTCGTTCCTGTAAATACATACATAGCGAGATCATAATTGTTTGTTTGTTAAGCTTATATCCTCATTGTAAGAGAATGTTAGTGATGAGAATTCATCGCAACGGATACAAGGCCATTTGTCTCCTAGATTCGATGCTAATGTATCTCCAGGATTAGAAGTGAGAAAATAAATAGAAACCGACGTCTCCAGCGGGAGTTGCTTTCATGCTAACCATAAAGCATTCCCATGTAACCTAGAAAAGCATCGATTACCTAGCGTATACGCGTAGCTGACTACTCTGCATGCCTACCGGCGCAGTATTACACCCTTAGGAATATATTCCTTTGCGTTTCTAACATCTTATTCCTTAATTCCCGTAGGTCCAGAACAAACGCCATGTCCTCCTCAACCACTAAATCGCCGAACCTGGAAGTGCGAGATTCTCCGTATATCTCTTGGATTGTGAACCGTATATCTTCCACTTCTACCCTAGTTTCTTCGACGGGGCCGGAGCCTATAATGGGAGGATCGGGGAATAACACAACCTCGTCCGTCAACAGTCCCATATTTGCCTGCTTATTGTACCTCCAGACGTCCATCATCCCCTGCACTTTTTTACTACTACCCTCATCATCTATATAGAATAAGGCGAGGATTACGACTTGCGTTCCACGCTTTCCCCGAGAGAACCAGAAGTCGCGGAGACGGTAAAGGTCATGCCAGTGACGGACGAGCTGAGCAGGGTCGCTCGTGGGAGAGAAGGTGTATTCTAGGACTATGGATGGGAAGGCTCTTGGTTCTTGGATCGGGTAGAAGGATAGAGGCGGCGTTACGATGGTGGTGTTGAGAGCCACTGGGCGGGTTATCGGGGAGCCTAGGAAACAGAATTTGATGTTTAAGTATTGGGGATATCTTATCCACTCGCCGCCCTGGATACTCTTTGTGCATCTGCAGAGGAGAGATTATGGGTAGGGTAGGACCTACTCTGATAAGAGAGAATTCGCAGGCTGTCGTGAATACTCTTAGAAACAGAGTTGATTCGTCTAAAGCTAACCAAACCCCAACTTGTAAAACACATTTTGAAAGCGCAAACAAGGGCAACGCCCGCCGGATGTGAGAATTTGAAGTGAGCGATGCAGTATTTCGGAAAGTAGTTTAGACTTTTTTTTTTTCACGAGTGAAAAATGGTGTTAACAACGGTGTTTTAGACTACGCGGAAGGAAAGAGTTACTCGGCGGGTTCACATCGGGAGAGGCAGTACCTTATGCCGTCCGTTTCCCAGTTATATCTCGGACTATTGTACCAGTTCGTTACTTGTTGGCCTGTAGTTGAGGATATATGATAGAAGGTGAGGATCTCGCCTTTGGCTTGAAGCCCAGTGTTGTAGATATTGTCGATCTGGGAGGTGATGGATTTACGGATATAGTTGAGGCCCGGATTCCGAGGAACTATTTTGGACGCACTACCGTCCCCTTCCTGAGGCAGGGATCCATCTTGTGGCGGGGATGACATTTTGAGATCTGTACTACAAGAGTATATGTTCTATCGATATCCGAATGCAATATTTTAGTGTATACTCCGGTATACTTCTGTGTATATAGTCTGGTAGGTGTGTTGAGAAGGTCGACGGAGGACGTTGAAGATTTCCCTTTTTGGACTAAAACGGCTCTATTGGAAGCCAGAATGATCTCTCCCCGCTCTTTTACTCCAGTTATAGATATATCTCTCGGAAGTCACCCGCAATTTCAGCGGCCTCGACGAAGCTTACCTTTATAACATAACTAGCCTTTCCTCGTTGAAGAGTCATCGCCTGCCAGGATCCAAGGATTCGTAAACCGTGTTGGATAGTGTGATATCTTGGTAGCCCCTGCAGCCAGCGGTAGCCAAGCCCGGCTAAGGCCTCGGAGCGGCATCTCCTTTCCCCATCCCATTCGCGCGTTCCTTTCCATGCAAAGCTACCACCGCCGTCGAAGAACTCTTCTCGTCATTATTGCCCGTTCGCCTAGTTGGGTTTTTGGGGCCAACCTTTTTTTGCCGTCTCTCGTCTGGGGAAACCATAGTAGTATTTGCCCTGCTATAATTGGCACGCTGCGCGCCGCTGCTGCACAGACCCTTGTGATACCCGCTATTTTCTTTTTCGCTCTTCCTTTTTTTTTTGCTTGTAGAGATGGCAGGCTTGCTTGTCTTTCCCGTCGCCTCCGCTTCCGGCTTCGTCGACGTGGGCATCCATCGCGATCGCGTGGGTCGGCGTGATAATTCGGATTACGACCTCCCGTTGGATAGGGATCAGGCGTATGATTGGATCTTGAAGAGGTGTTTGGAGCGAGGTAAGCTCCTTTATTTTTTATTTTCTTTCATTTTTAAGATTCTTTTTCTTTGTTCGTAAATACTTAATTGTTCCTTTTGCCATGGGCCATGGCATGGCATAAACGGTATTCGGATGTCATACCGGTTCTTGTCGTTCGTTATGGGCGCTAGCTCCGTTTAGAATCATGGTTGATGACACGAAGAAATTCATGCTTGCGTTAACGTTGTGCTGGCGAGTTTGCCTACCGAACATATTCCTGCTTCTTTTCCTTACTTTGGCATTTGCATTGCGAACGACGGGTGCTTTGTGAAACTAGTTCCTGCGAGCTAACCGTTACATCACCATATTCTGCTTCTTCATTTCCGCGGGATATTAGTCTCCGACACGCGCGCGTATAAATCTCACGTTTACCCCTCGGAACCTCCCTCCGAAGCCGTCGCTCGGCCTCGCGTTCTGTTGAAAAGACAGTTCGAAGAGTAAGCCCTCCCTTTCTCCCCAGACCAACACCTCTTTTGCATACCTCCTGCGAACTTTCTCTCTCGCTGTTACTGACATCTCAATTGGAACCAGCTTCAGCATCGATTATCCACCAACTATGGCAGACCGCCGCTCCTCGCGTCGAATTGCGGCGGCATCGTCTCAGCCTCCTCCTACTCCTACGCTTCAGACCCAGCATTCGCGGGGTACCAGGTCTAGCAACCGGAAGGATGATAAAGATGAGAGCATCACCGTCTCTCAGCCTTCTACTCGTTCGCATACTAGGACTGCTTCCGTAGAGAATATGAAGGCAGCTTGTGAGTTTTTTGAATTATTCCTCTAGATCTTAGAATTCTGCAGGATATGTGTGCTGATTACATTTCGAGGTGTAGTGCCCAAAACGTCATCGAACATCAGAAGCGTTCCGGCCGGTCGAAGTACTCGCACATCCACAGCCGCAAATACTAGGTCACAGCCATCCCGTGCATCTGGGCGTTCACAACCCACTCGAAACGCTGCGGCGGCTTCATCAGCGAATACAAGAACTAGACGGCGATTGCCATCCAGCGACAGCGAAGACGATGAATCAAATATCGACATTGCAGATGACGATGATGTCGAAGCCAGCCAAGAGTCTGAGGAGGAAGAAGAGGAGGAAGAGGAAGAGGAATCCGAGCCTGCGCCTAAGCGACCCTCACGTGGTGCGGGGACCAGACAAATGCCGGCTCGACGAGCCGCGAAAGCTGTATTCTCGGACGAAGATGCGCCAGGAGAAACGGATGATGGTATGGATATTGATGAAGTGCCTTCGTTGGCTGTTCCCGGCACTGTTCGTGGGAAGTTGGCGGCTGCCAGCGAAGAAGAGGATGCAGAGGGAGAACCAGATGAAGATAGCATTGTCATTAGAGCGCCGACCGCCAAAGCCATACCGAGATCCGTACCCATTCCAAAGATCGTAGAACCGGAGAGCGACGAAGAAGAGGAAGATGAGGAGGAGGACGACGATGACGAAGAAGATGATGATGAGGATGCGGAAGGTGAGGCTGTTGATGACGAAGAAGATGAAGAAATGGATGACTCGATGATGGCTACGCCAGATATCAGTCGGCCCGATACACCGAATCTGAAGGGTTTGACAAGGAGACAGTTGGGCAAGTACGATTCGCTATATGCGGCAGATTTGATGGAATTACCAGACGATTTTGGAACTACGAAGAAAGCTGCTCCGTTGACTGCTGCTGAGCAAGCTAGCCGTAGGGCTGAGATGGCGAGAAGGAGGAAGAATCAGAGTGAGCAGCGCAGAGAGGAAGAAAAGGTGAGCCTTCTACGATTCGGCTATCTACTGATATTGAATCTATCCTAACTGATATAACCCTTAGATGGAAACGATCAATAAACTTCTCAAACGTCAAGCTACCAAAGTCAACCGCCGCAGCCAGAAGCAATTAGAAGATGAGAACGCTGCGGACGAAGTCGCCGAAGCCGGGACGCCAGAGCCCACCGAGCCGCCGAAGCTGATTAGATGGGTCAGCAACAAGAGCGGGAGCTATGTAGGAGTTCCACGGAGTTGGCTGGACGCACCAGTCGGCGATGTCTTTAAGAAGCAGGATGTAGCATGGAGGAGAGGAGCTAAGAAGGTTGGACTTGTGGAGGAGCTACCCGACGAAGTTATGACTGGGGCTTAACGATGTTTACAATTTTTACATACTTTCTTTGCATGAAACCGGTCGCGAAGGTACATATTAAGGTATAGACCTGTTATACTTCCGAATCGTCCTCAAGACTGAGGTTCTTCAACTTTCTATCATTCCTGAGATATTTATTATGCGTGCAGTGGGTGTACGACAAGGCTCATCCTTGCTTGCTGGGCTATTGACCAACAGGTCTTGGAACCATGGCCTCGGATTAATAAAATGCAATGACCCGCTTCCCGGTTTTCTGTCGAGGCGTCTTTCTAGGTGTGCCTCGAATCCTTTGACACACTCCGACTCCCCTCGTAAACAAACTACTGTAGGACTTTTCTTGCCTTGGGTGTATACGCCCGCCCAGACGTCATCTCGTCCCATCTCATTGTATCGGCACCTCGAAGGCTTCACGCTGTCCCGGGCGACTCAAAATCCAACAATCCCCAACCACCTGCAACACAGATAGATTCCCAGGTCATCCCACAACCCTCAAAGGCTTACATCGCCGGTGCTCGGCGCCATTAGTATCACACGCCGTATACAGTGCTCAACAAGCGGCTGGTCACAACGAGACAATATACAGTTGTTAAAATGTCATCGGCAATAACATCTCTTCCCTCCGAACTCATCTCTCTGATCCTCGCCCACCTTTCGCTCCGAGACACCCTTTCCGTCCTTCAAACCTGCAAATCCCTCTACCCGCCTTCCCTCCACCACCTCTACTCCGTCCTTCACCTCTGCGACCGCATCCCTCCAAAATACCGCGGTCCGCCATGTCCACCTTTTACCCATAATCCTCTACGCGCAGTTGGAAACGATGGATGCAGAGCATTGGCGCGTACTATCAAGGAATTTTCAAAGAGGGGAGAGGTAATGCCGGGCTTTGGGTTTATCAGAGGGCTGGCTCTGGAGCCTGAGGTGTTTGCTAGAAGCACAGCCTGTATGAAGGATGGTTTGCTGAAGGTGCTCGGGGATAGAATAGGAGAAGGTGGGGTAGCGGTTAGGTGGGTCAAGGTGAGTGTTTGGGGAAGCTGTGAGTATATGTTTCCCAGGCTCTGATCTGCTTATCTAATATAAAGAAAGAATCGGGCTAATTTTTGTTTTTGTTTTTAACGAATGGCCAGATCTAGAAGCCTCAGACGACCCTCCCACTGGAATGGAACGGTTCCTAGGGATTTTGAAAAAGTACTCGGAGGGGAAGAACCAGGATGAGTTTAGTATTATACTTGATACAAACTTTATCACATCTATCTCACAGTGGTATAAACCGAAATATTCGCTGTTTGACTTGATCGACCTGGAGAAAGTCACGAGCCTGGATCTCCAGCTGTTCATATACGACGATGAAGACGAAGGCGGCTACGCGATGTTCAGCGGTGGAAACGAAGATGAGGGCGGTGAAGACAAAGAGGCGGAGGGTAGCAAAACACCCGGGTACAATGGGATCCTTGACACCGTCGCTGGGAAACAAGCTACAGACCTCATAGCTCTTCTAACCAGAACCGTTCACGTACGAACTCTGAAACTGGTGCTGGACAACGAAGGCCAACCATACAACCCTCCACCGATAGAACAGATGGCTCCTCTGCTGAATAAACTCCAAGACGCGTTTCTAGGCTTAAGGCACCTAGAATGGCTATACCTCCGCGGCGAAATATTTCATCCCTCATTTTTCCTAATTCCGCCCCAGAACGTTAAGATCTTGAAGATCAAATGCGTGGTAAGCGTCGCGTGGTGGAGAAATTTCGCAAAGGCCGAGTTGAAAGGGGTGAGAGAGTTGATCATCTACAACTCTCGAGCTGAACTAACGACTTGGATGAGTGGGAATGATGAGGACGATTATGAGATTGAGGACGATGAAGAAGGGTTTGGGGCGCCCTATGTGAGGGCGAAGGAGTTCGACTTGGGTAGTGTCAGGGTTGGGGGCCTAAAGGAGTTTTGGTTACAAGGAGGGTTTAGACCCAGGGATTTGGGGGAGTGTATTGTGAAGGCGGCGAAAGGGGAAATCATTATTCTAGGGGATCTGTTTGAGGTTCCGGAGGGTGAGCTTATAAGGCATATGGAAGCGGGGATGAACCCTTGAAGGTAGCTAGGGGGCACTAGTTCGGATGTTTAAATCGATGAGATGGAAGATGGGCGGACATTTGTCGACGAGAATGATGATAACAATTTTGAGGACCCCGACCTAGCACTCGTTAATGTGGACAACCTGGAGTATGAAGAGTATGAGCCCGCAGACCTTGCGCGTATCTGCGGGCAGTATCCCCGATTTGCTAGCTGCATTACTCTTCCTTATTCCCTATCGAAGAATTGATCTTAGTTCCTGCTCCTTGCCACTACATCTAATGGTAAAAATAGTATATGTATGTACATGGACAAAACACTGTCATAAGAGAGCAAGACTCCAGTGGCCAACAGTTTCAACAGGTAAACGATCATATCTAGATTCAGGATCCTCGACGAACTTCACCCCACACGAATATTCAGAATCGGCAGCTGTTACTCTTGTCTTAATCAGCGTTAACTTTCTTTCGAACGAGCGATAAGAACAGTCTAGATCTTGGTATGAGAAGTACTTCAATTTTTACTTAGGTAATTTGAATAAAAATCAAGCTGGGTCGGCAGGATGCATTGTTTGATTTTGATGTTACACCAGGAAAAAAGATCATTAGATCTAGTTAAATCGTTGACATCACCATGTGCATATATACCGAGGCTTGCATGATGCGATGTGAATTCATACAGTTTTGCATAGTGCAAAATCAACGCAAGGGGGAGTCTTTCTAACCCAGCTCTGCATGCCGACACGGCTCGGTAAACCATCTATATAACCATCAATTCTCTAGCTTAACCTTTGTTTCAATTTTTCTATCCAGTCTAGCAATTCTATCATCTGTCTCAAAATTGAATAGCTAGACTATTAGCAGTCTCAATAGCTTTCATGCAAAAGATGAAGCCTTTCGGATTTATAAATGCACTCTGTGTTGCGTTAGCCTTCGTCGCTGTTCCCTCTTCTAGCATCCCTGTTGCCGGATATCCTCAACGACTGGATAGTGTAAGTCCAGATACTTTTCTTTTTATTCGATTCCAGGGATTTTGATCCGTTGCAGTACATACCCGCCGGCGATACTTTTAAGCATTTTTATACGGTTGAGACTTTTAAGCTTTTAATTTAAAAGACTATGAGCTATATCATGATATAACATGGCCAAAATGTGTAGTATAAATATCAACATCTTCCCTGCCCTGCAGACTCAATTTTCATTTCCTGCAAGGTTGTTTTTGCCTAAAAGATGGTATTTTGGTCGTTTTTTCATTCTTTATCTTTAAAGCTTTATTCGGCCTTTTGTTTGCGTCAAGCCCGTTCTCGAAGCCTTTATATTGAACATAGAGCTTTAAAGTCCGCCGTGCCGACGTCGCGAATTTGGACTAACCTCGGACTTTTTTAGGATCGAACGCCGACCTTGACAAGATATACCCTCAGCGCCAGCTCACAAGACAATTTGGAGATATTTATCAAGGTAATTAGATCGATGAATTTGAAAGCCTGAATCCATGAGATAGCGGTGTTCTCATCGGCTGACCTATGCGCCCATTTCTAATACAACCAGGAAAAGAGGTCTACAAGTGCTCTTCAAACCCGTCAGCTAACTGAAGTGGAACAAATTAGAGCGCGGCTCTTGGCCTTAGGCATCGATGTCCAGGCCATTGAACAGTTTGTTCGTGATCTTTTTGGTCAGTAGGATCCTAGGAATAATTGTCGAATTCTGGATTGGCTTTTAGCAGGGATCTTTTGATAAATCAATACACATATTTATTTGTCTTACGCGTATTTCATCTTAAGGTGTTTCCTTCTGGATGCGTATGTATATGGTTCCTATTAAAGATAAACCCGTTCATTACGTTGTTCTATGCATAGTTGTCTGTGGTGGTCGGTCTTAAATATTACTGTGCTGGAGCTAGCTACCGATGTGATTATATATAGGTAGTTTTGTAGTTACACATATATATGTCTCGCATCCATCGAGAGAAGTGCCCTGCCACCAGCTGCAGAAAGCCCCCTTACTATTTTATTTTTGTTTTGTTTTATTTTTATTCCATTTTATTTCTAATACCAGAATTGACCTGGCTAGGGTTGTCGCCGCTTTTGGTTGAATACAGGTACGCATGTTAATATTTTTGTACGGCAGTCGCCAACCGAAGTCCGGTTGTTGAGATACACGGAAAAATGAAATATAGCTCTGCGGCCCAACGCCTGCATCCACCCGCCTTCGAGATCTCTCATATCTGATAACCCCTTTCGGTATTGCATGAATCCTATCTCAAACCGGAATCAGAAGGGGGGTTTCCAGGTCTCTAGAACCCCGCCCAACTTTAACAAACATCAACTCTAGGTACCTATGATGCTGACCTCTGAGTGTCTATGATATCTGCAGGAAACGCCAACCTAATGTTGAGGCATGACTACTGGACCGTAGCTAGTCTACGGTCTCTTGATCGATCACATGAACGAATGAAAGGAAACGGTCCAACAATGACCAATTAATTGTTTCACCATACTTGATAGGCTTCCTGCCTACCGCTGTTGTACAACCTGCAGGTCCAGACTGCTTTTATGGTGGTGTGTGTCTTCCCTGCCAAATTCCGAGTTGCGCGATCCCGAAACGTCAAAACCGAGTGCCACAGACCAGGGCGGGGTTAAGGTCTCACGGTCGTTACACCAGAATTTAAGGTTGATCACCCCTCAGCCTTCTCTATAATGATCGTAAGACACATTCAGCCTCTTTATCAAACTATTGGGCAAAAAACCTTTGCTTCTGCATAGCCGTATACGGCAACGGCTCGTCATCAAGCTTGAAGAGCCGGTCGAGAGCATGTCACTTAGGCGTGAGGTTTTGTCGAACGGTACTAAGCCAGACTGGACGAAAGCCTTTCGTAAACCGACTACCTGAAAAGGCAATCCATCATGTCAGCAGGGTGCGCATGGGGTTGCAGGGGTATGGAAGGGTGACATTTTCAACATTTCGACAGTGTGTGAGTTCGGAGGGGGAAGTTATTGTCTCATGTTATTAAGTTTCGTTCCACCACTTGGCCTGTGAATGCGGAGGACCAATTCTCTATAAGCCATTACGGAATCCTGTGTGATGGCCAGGCTGAATCCAAAGGTTACAAAACCGAGACCACGTAAGTGAAGCGTTCAAATCAGGAGACTGATTCGCAATCCATATACATAAATCTGGGCTGTATATACGTTCTCAGGACTGCCTTGGGCGGCCAATGTGATGGCTTTCGGCTCAATTCACGATACCAGAGGAGAGGGTTCTAGAGACCTTCCAACGAAATAAAATTTGGGCCTTGTGCGAAGGCTTGTGGAGGTCGCTAGAATAGTCGAAATACCCGTGGGGCCAACCACACCTCTAGCGCAAGGAGGGCGAACCGCCCAGGCCGGGGGTCACGACTAGTCAATGACAATTTGAGTGGGAAAATACGACGATACCCGGTTGCCCACCATTTCGTTTCCTGCACTGGACGCCCATGTAAACTCTGGCGTTCGAAGGTCGTCCGGATAAGCCCAATTCCGTGAAAAAGAAAAACCCGCAAACCACGATCTTGCTGGTGGCTCCTTAAAGACCAAGATGGACCGAGTTTTCATGGGGGAGAATTTCTTCGTCAGCAGGTTCCCTTTCGACATTCTGTAGACGGTTTCTGTCTTCAACGAATATCTTTGGTCTATATCGCAGATAAGCTCAATCCAAGCCTTTTAAGGTGGGTTTGATTGGAGAACGGCCACTCTTGTCACGCACACAGCCCTTAGGGTCCTGATTAACGCGCATTCCCACCGCAGAAATGGGTTTAGAGAGTAGCGAGAATCCGGCAAGTTCCGCGCCGGAGAGAACGGATGTTAAGCCCACCGACACCACCACCACCACTCCAACGCAGGGTCCAGCGGAGGCTCTTGACAGCAACCGGGAAGGTGCTTTAAATGTACCTACGGAACGAGCCGCTCCCGGAAGCAGGGCAGATTCTGAGAAAACTGCTGTTCGTGAGGAGCAGGAAGAAACCACAATTGAGAAAAGGGAGTCGGGTGTGCCAATTACAACAGATGAGAAAGCTACAGAATCTTCAAAGGAAGAAGATGACGAATCTAAATATCCTGGCGGAGTTACATTGGCCATCCTGACAATTGGCCTCTGTCTTTCAACTTTTGTCATTGCTCTGGGTACGAATCACAACCCTGTTTTTTTGGATGAGATTCCAAAACATCTTCTAATATAGCTGGTGGAATTTAGATAATTCGATCATTGCTACAGCCATCCCTCGTATTACGACACAGTTCAACTCCATTGGCGATGTTGGCTGGTATGGATCTTCTTACCTTCTCACACAGACGTCACTCCAACCGAGTTTCGGCAAAGTTTATACCTACTTCAGCGTAAAATGGACATTCTTGTTTTCTCTTTTCATTTTCGAAGTTGGTTCTATCGTCTGCGCGGCTGCTCCTAGTTCTACAGCTTTTATTGTCGGTCGCGCCATCGCTGGTATCGGTGCTGCGGCGCTATTTTCTGGAGGTATGACAATTATCGGGTATACGGTACCGTTACGAAAGAGACCGATGTATATTGCGGCCCTCAGTTCTATGTTCGGCATTTCCAGTGTCATCGGACCTCTCCTTGGTGGTGCATTTACGGACGCTCAAAAGCTTACATGGAGGTGGTGCTTCTGGATCAACCTTCCAATCGGTGGTATCGCCTTTGCAGTCGTCCTAATTTTCTTCAAGAACCCGGAGCGAAAGATCACGAACCTCACCGTTAAGGAGAGAATTGCTAAAATCGACATTCTTGGCGCCTTCTTCCTCATCTCTGCGATCGTATGTCTTCTTCTCGCGCTTCAGTGGGGCGGATTCACATATTCCTGGAGCAACTCTAAGGTCTGGGGTTGCATTCTTGGATTCGGTCTCATCATTTCTGTATTCATCTACATCCAACACCGAGAACAGGATCTTGCAACTATCCCTCCAAGAATATTTTTGCGAAACCGAACCGTTCTGTCAGCCTGCACATTCAGTGCGTTCCTTTCCATGGCCCTCTACGCGCACATATACTTTCTACCGTTTTATTTCCAGGCTGTCCGTGGTACCACTGCAGTTCAATCTGGTATCAGATGTATCCCATATCTTATATCCGTTACTGTTGCCTCGCTCATCGTCGGTGCATCCGTCACTGTTATTGGTTATTACACGCCTTTTATGTGGGTTAGCGCTGTCATTTTCACAATTGGTGCCGGTCTCTTGTATACGCTCGAAGTCGATTCACCGTCAAGCAAATGGATTGGTTACCAGATTGTGGCAGGGTTCGGTGCAGGGATGGGTATACAGATCCCATTTGTCGCTGTTCAAGTCGTACTGAGCTCTGAGGATATGCCCGTTGGAAGTAAGTATTTTGACGATATACCATCCTGTGATCTCTTGTTAACGATTCCCATCTAGACGCCCTTGCTATCTTTTTCAACTCACTTGGAGGCGCCATTTCGATATCTGCCGCCCAGAATATCTTCTCGAATACCTTGCTGAAGCAACTTCCAATACTTGCACCTAAAGTCAATCCACAGATCATCATTCACGCCGGTGCAACAGCTATTCGTATCATTGTATCGCCTCAGAACCTTGCTGGTGTTATCCTTGCGTATAACAAAGCTATCACAACCTGCTTCATCCTGCCTATTGCCGTTGGTGGCATCGCTTGGATCTGTTCGCTAGGAGTAAGTCTTCTGTTTCTATTCACCGAGCTGATCTTGAATAAAATGCTAACAAATATCTCTCAACAGATGGAAATGAAAACCATCAAAGGCAAGAAGATTGAACTTGGTGGAGGCGCATAATCCACCCCAACCAAATCTCAACTCCACACTATGGTCACTATGTTTCTTTAATACCTTCTTTTTCGTCTTTGGAAACAGTATTCAGCGCGCCTTGGAGTTTAACTTCCACACTCCGCACCCTTTCCCCCTACAAGGCTGGCAAACTCTTCCTTATATCCTTTTTTTCTCTAACAGTTTTCACCAAAGTGTTTAATTCTCAAAAGATATCAGTGCCATACATCATGTCCTGCATGGCAAATGACGAACTAGTAGATACCCAAATGATGATAGATTCCCCACTTCCTTCACTCATTATTTCTAGAGAAATCGTATTTTTGAGTTTTGTTATTCATTTCCTTTCCTTTTTCATTATCAAAAAATTTCCTTCCACATAGCGGCAGTTCTGCGCTTCCAGATGTCGGTTTCAACGCATCATGTACATAGATTCAAATATTCTTTAATCCAAAGATTTACTCCAAGCCCAAGCACTCGGAATTCTTTGTTAGCGTGGTCAGTCCCAGAGCCATGGGAGAACGCGCACTCATGCCACAAACATGTCACACGACGGATAGCGTCTACGTAGGGCTTATGAAATGTCACGCCATCATCAATCACCCCGGGGAGGGTTCGTCCGTTCATCAGCCTCCACCGCCTCAAATGCCTCATCATCGCCTTCGCGGCCTACACGTGGGTGATAAGTCTCTATACCCATAAACTATCTAGATAATAATAATATGTTCGCGTCATGGTTATTCCCCGCACTCATTAGACATAGTCCTATGCGACGATTCTGGAATATGACCCGCCAACCACCTCCCCACCCAAGAAATTCCATCAACGAATAGACCAAAATCCATCCGGAGAAATAACCAGGCTCTACATCAAAGTAAGAGGCTGTGGCCGATTCTTCTCGTCTCCCAACCGACAGAGCTATACAAGTATGTAATGATTTGAAAATGAAATATCGAACCATCGAAAAGGCAGTGTCGTCCGATCCCGTAGGGGTGATGTCGTAAAGAGCGTAGCCACTATCGACTGTCTCCGGAGAGGCAGGACTGTGGACGTCTTAGATTGGGGACTTGGTGTTTGAAGAGAGAAGAGAAGAAGAGAAGAGAAATTTTTTGGTTGCGCAACGATTTTATGCGTCGCGTGCCAAGACAAAAATTTTTGTTTGTTTGAAAAAAAGCAATGAGCCGTAGGCAACACAAGATCCGGGTCAAATCCAACAACAGCTCTTCGTTTTGACGCCACGAACGTTACTTAGAAAACCCACGAGCCTCGAAACCCCACACATCTGCACGTTCGAGAAAAATGTTCCGTGACAAGACGCTCAATTATTCAGCCAACGAGCTGCAGTCAAATTTGCACGATGATCTAACTCCCAACCTTCTATTAAAAAAAAAGCATAATAAGATTAGCTCCGCGGCGCAGAGGTATTTTGACTATCCCTCAAGCCCTCAATGTCTCTTCATGCAATTTTGCCCTGATTTAAACTCTCAAGATGCGCCGGCTGCTCATGCCCGCATATATGTAATTAATCGGTTGGTTACCTGCCCTCATTGGCCCCACTATATGAAGTCATGGGAGCTTATATATTGAAGCTGGGAGCCTAAAGGAGATTGTATGTCAGGAACGAGAAAACATACTTCTCTAACAAAAAACTCTCGTTGACTTTTCGACATTGGATCTAGATATCACTTGGATAGACGATTAGATAGCGATTGAAGGTCAAACAGCCGGAGAGAGTGGCAAGGATGAGTTCCAACGCGCCTGCCGTCACAAATGGCAATCCTGCTGCCGCCGCCGTTGATAGTAAGCCCAAACTCCCGGATTCATAATCCATGACGCGTGCCGCATCCCTGATATCTAATTTGTAACGCAATTGTGGACCCGCAGATAGCCTGAACGAAGACTTCCTGAGAACAGTATTCCCAGTAACATCTCTCCTCAATTCGAGTGAGGGGGCGAAGCTCTCGAAGTGGTACCTCGCCTGGTTCAAACAACAACTCGATAACTTGCCGAAACTCGTCACAGACCAAGTTCCCGATGTAGGAGAGTTGCTTGAACCCGTTGCGTTCTTCTTCAAGGCTGGTAAATGCCTTGACGACGTCGCCGAATTTATTCTCGGCCACTTCATGACCGATGAACAGGATGAGGCGTCTAAGGATCTAGCGAGGACGATTGCATTTGCTATACTAGGCTGGCAGACGATGCTATACATTCCATCGATAAACACATGTCCACTAGGCAACTTTGCGGTAGCAGATGTATTCGACGGCCACACGATCCCCGCGTTTTGGGCAATACGACAAGATAGCAGCCTTACACATTTGCCGATACCGGATTTCCTGCTAGGATTTGGGTTGATGCTTCCGCAGGGGAATGTCTTTATCAGCGAAGACACCGAAGATTGCCAAAATTTCGACAGAATGACTATGGTACGGCCGGAGGACTTTAGTATCGCCAGGATGTCTCGATATGGTGGCATCAAAATATCGTGGACGGACGTGTTATCCGCGCACATGGAATATGACCCAGATGCAAAGGTGTTATTTCTATTTAAATACCCAGCGTTCTGTCTACTGAACCTTCCTGAGAGCCCTGACAGCATTGGAGTAATTCATAGGTAATATTCCTTTCTATAAAGACAAAATAGAACGGGTTCACTAACTAGATGCCAACGGTTCCAGTTGTTCTTCTAACAGCCTTGAAAAATGGGGTTCGATCCAAGACGTCACACAGTTCTTACGAGAAGTCCTCCTCAGCTATCGCCTTCTCTTTGGACAGTCGCCCGAATCCCGAAAGCTATTCCGCACAGTTAACCCGTTCAACGAGAATGTCACAACGGAGCTCCACGATCCGATACTCGAGACCCTATGTACAACACCAGACTACTCCTCACTCGACTTCCTACAAAAACCAAACATACTAGAGAGAGATGCTTACCGACATAAGAGGGATTTTCCAATACTAAGAGCGAGGATAGCGATAATGCAAAAGCATCTCAAGGAGTGGAAGCCGAGGGGTTGGCCGAGTATCTGGAACGACAGGATGGATCCGGCGTCATGGTATACATTTTGGGTGGTGCTTGTGATTGGTGTGCTACTACTGATTATGGTAGTCGGACTGTTAGTTCTACAGGTGCTACAGTTTGTGGGGCTTGGGCAAAGTCATACAAATGTTACATAGGGTTTGGAGAAGAATGTCCGGGCAGTTTCCCCTGGCTTTCATAGTCTGATATTTTGCACCGAACCCGGGGTTATAACGTATCTCCTTGGTAAGTTTATTCGATACTAGCATGCACGTTTTTATATATGGTTTCATGATTTCAATTGCAATCGGATCTGTTTGGGCGAACCTGTAAGGATGGGTTCAGGTTGGGTATATGCGCATTGTGTTTTTGAAAAGAAAAAAAATTTCAACTTGTTCTGTTTAATGATAATTTCTTTTATTCGATATATGTTGCCCTAAATAGCTTCATAATTAGGATACTCTTTCTAGCGACTGCGAGGTCAAGCTTTAAGCCTGTGAAATGTTCCTCCTGTAGTCCTTTCAAAAGCGGATTTTGGTGGAGCGCGAAATCCAACAAGCGGTTTGTGTTGTAAACTCGGCGCAAAACTCTTATCTCCGACTATCCGAATATTTTCACCAACCTCAACCTTACCGACTTCAGCGACGGTTTGCGTGATCGCGACCATACTCCCAGCCATTGAACTAACGTAGAGGGTTTCCGATCCCTCCAATATACTCCTAGGCCCCGGTGGCCTCCTTCCTCACAATGCCGCCTCGGATACCCTGTTCTTTGGTCCCACGACCCACGACAGCCACCCCACCATCCGCCCTCCTCCTCGCTGCCTGTCGCGCCTTCAGCACATCGACCCCTCTCGAAGGCAAACACTCCTCCAAACAAAAGCTCGATCAACTTCTCGCGAAAGCTCCTCCATACCCATACCCCATCAAGACCACCTTCAAACAATCCTGGTTCGGCCTCTACGCCTCAAAACACGTTCAATTCGGCAACAACATCCCGAACAAGAAGTTTACCATAACCCGACGTCGGTGGTACCCGAATATCAAGCACAAGAAGCTATGGAGCTTCGGACTCGGTGAATGGGTTACCTGTAAACTCGCCACCAGCGTGCTGCGAACGATCGATAAGGTCGGAGGGTTGGACAACTACCTGTTATCGGAGAAGCCGGCGAGGTTGAAGGAGTTGGGGCCCTGGGGGTGGGAGCTGAGGTATAGGCTACAGTGTACTAAGTCTATTCAGAGGAAATATAACGAAGAGCGACTTAAGATGGGCTTGATCACGAAGGAGAAGATGATACAGGAGAATATCAAATTGGGTGTGGCGCAGGGTGTACAGGAGGCCCTGCCGACATATAAGCAGAGGCTGACTAAACGGAAGGATCTACCGAAGACCTTTGCGGAACGGTGGAAGAAATCAGCGGAGGTGAATAAGGTGCTATTCGGGGAGCCGTGGAGGTCGAGGAGATATGTGGGTAGAGAGACGTCAAGAGAGAAGAAGGCGAAATTGGAAGCGGAGCGTGCCAGAGTAAAGAGGGCGGAGGCGGTAATGGCGAGGCAGAAGCAGGCCAACCAGGAGAGGAAGAAAATTGAGAAAGAGGAGAGGAAGAGACAGGAGGAAGAGCAGTTACTGAAGCTAGCAGAGGCTCAAGCAGCTAGAAGAGGAGGGCCTACCGCTCGTGCTTCAACGACCACCAACTCTACCGATCCTACGGTATCATTGTAGATAGTGGGTCGGGTTTACTTTTGGGTACTCAATTTCACTAGTAATATTTTGTAAGATATCTTTGTACATACTGCAGGATCAATTTTTTTCAAAACTTACGTCAACGGGCTATTGGTATTGTTTGGAACCGCAAAGCCTTACATCCTAGATTGAACTTCTTCAGGTATATAGACTACGATGACTGGCCTTGTAGCTATGATTTCAAGACAGAGAAGACGAAATTTCGAAAAGTCGTAATATTCATTAGGGATAGTCATGAAGTGAATATATGTAAACTTGTGATACATGACCCGCAGGTTTCGAATGAAGATACAACGCTCTAGAAAGAGCGATCAAGCAAGAAGACTGCGACGTGACTGAACAAACTTCAGCGAAGTTTGAAATTTGGAAAATTGAAAAGGAAATTTCTGAGACATTTTAGTAGCTTGCTTTGATGCTCGATATAGTCTTCGACCTCAATGATCGATGTCAAACTCTAGGGAACATAGAATTCTGCTCAGGGTATATTGGGAAAAACGAAATTAGACATTTGTAATCACTCTCAAGACAAGTATAATCTTAATTCCTTGATTGAAGAGAAGGTGGTTGCGTGTAACACAAGAACAACTTCATATTTTAATGCAGAAAGAAATTCGGAAGAACAAAGGGAATCACACGATCAGCTAAGCTCGTGCATGAAATGCAGACAAGTGGAATGAACCATCACTTCTCAGGGTATTTTATAGATGCAGAAACAGGCGCTTTAAGGAACAAAAAAAATAAAGAAAGTAAACTTAAAACACGCCATGAGAAAATGCCATATTAGAAACGAATATGTGTAAGATGACAAGATCCACCATCTAGGTTTCTCAAGAGCATCTTATGAAACTTTGTAGCACAAACCATCTCTTACTCTCTACTTGAGATCTCGCCATGTGTACTCTTGATCCACGGTCGGTCTTCAGATATCACTCTCCGGGTCGGGCTTGCAATTGCTGCGGGAACGCTCTCACCGTCAGAGCTCCGTGTCATCCTCAAGTCTGTATCCGACTTTTCGGAAAATTGCGGGAAGGCCGGCGCGATTCTATCCTCATTCTTATCGGCAAAGGTCTCGCGATTATCTCCCGTGAGTCCCCTGGTGCCGCCTTCAGCTCTAGTCTTGTCACGCCCGATCATCATAATGGCGACACGAATGGCACCGATGATGCAAACAACGAGCCAAATACCAATTAGACCAGAAGAGATATACGCCTCGATCAGTAAAGAGCTCTCGTACTTCTCGGCGAGCGTCACTACGACGTTGGTGATCTTATCAGCGGCCTGGGATCCGGTGTCAGCTAGAAAGCTGGCGGACCCTTCTTTTGCGTCTGGCCCAACACTAGTCGCTGCGCCAAGGGAGAAGGTGTCATTTGGGAAGTATGGGAAGGACACTTGAGCATTGTCATGAGCCCAAGTCAGACCCTTCTGGATGCCTTTGACTTTGAGTTCGACCAAACAGAAGAATAGATTCTGGACGGGCTCCTCGAGAGGGGTACCATCAAATATTTGCGAAATTCCATCCTGCATTGTGTCAACGAATCTATTGAGAGTGTTGTTGAGAGCGACGCTGCCATTCGTGACCCATCCGAGAACATCGCCATTGATATTACTTGAGGTTTGGTCAATGACGCCGTTGGCATCATTCGCCCATGCGAGAGAAGCATCAGTAAGTTGGTTAACAACAATATCAGCGAACTCCCCGACTTCGTTAGCAAGTGCAGGTGTGGCGTTGACAACTTGTTTCAGAACGATCCACTGTCCGAGGACGGAGATGAGACCGGCGATACCGAGTGAGAGAACGAAAAGAGAAGCAGGTGAAGAGATGTAGGCGAACCACCATCGCATGGCGACTTGGCGGTGATTAGACTTGAACCAAGCGGCAGCCTTCAGCCCAAGTGTCGAAGAGTATGGATGGGTAGAGATGTGGACGATATCGACAGGATCAAAGTGTTGGCCGGGGGCGGTAAGCATAAATGCGCGTTGACGCATACTCCTGTAGCCCCACCATTCACGGTATGCCATTGGGATCATGACCAAAACAGCGCAGGCGATCAGGACTCCTAGAAAGATGTTCTTTGTGTTCTTGATCTTGTCCTCGATCATGTTGAAGAAGTTATTGATAGTAGGATTGTCGGAACAGAACCTCAAGGTTGTTTTCTCCGGGATGGGGAGAACATCACGATTGAATTCGTAGACAGTCAGACTATTGTTCATCTGGGTCCTGATGAGGTCGAATGGCATCTTGAGGGCGGAAGTATACATGGTGTTCACCTGATCGAAGGTGGGGATGGTTTTGTTGAGGGTTTCAAGATCCTGAGCGACGCTATCTGGAATCTTAATGTTGCTGAGTCTGTCTATCGAGGGAAGAGAGAGCTTAGGAATCTCGGTATCGGAACCAAAGAAGTTGCCAACGGAGTTGAGTCCATCTACAAAGCTGTTAAGGCTATCCTCGAAGCTCTTCGCATCATTCTTAATATCGCCGACGATATCAGTAAGGGTGTTGTTCAGGAAATCTGAGATTTTGCTAGCGGCGTTAAGAACTGTTCCCAAGCTGCTTCTGATGGCGAAGGTAAGAAGACAGATGTAAGTTTGCACGAGGACGTTGATAGCGAAAATGACGATAGCCTCCACAGCTGTAAGACCCAAGGAGAGAGTCTTTTGTAAGCCACGAACAGCGGCTTCGATACCCTTCGCTGCTGCTTCGTTAACGCCGGTTGCCATGTAGTGGGGCATCGACGCCATAGCGCTACCCATGCTTTCGACACCGGTGCATGCGGACTGAGCCTGGACCTGGGCTGACTCGAGATCCTTGTTCATACCAGCAACCAAGATGATCATCCGTACAACGATCAGCAAAAGCAAGACGGTCCATCGGTTGAACCATACTTGTGATAACCGGGCCCTAAGGCCAAGGTATGGTGTATGATATGGAAGGATTGTGTGTACCGGTGGAAGTTGTTGGTCGGCAGCATGCCGACGAGGTGTTAAAGATGGTGGCAGATCAGGGTACGGGAATGGCTCATCCCTTCGATGGTATATGCTAGGAGGTATTCTACCTCTGAGAGACATTTTGGAAGTTATATTTTAGGGATAGAGGTGTTGTGAGAAGAAGGATGGTTGTCGCTCTAAGGCGAGGGTATCTAGCCTATATTCACGGGAAACCGGTAGTTAGCTCACGTCCTGAAAGAATTTCAAGTTCGAGTCTTCGAGTCAATTACCTGTTCTACAACGATATGCTTCGGCGTCGAGACACTAGACGTCCTGGGTATGTGTGATTATTCTTCGCTTTTCCGAAGGGGCGAGAACGCTGGAGAACTGGGATATCCGACGATTTGAGAGTATCTGCAAAAGGAATGAAGAAGATGTTGAAGAAAACTTGTTTTTAGAGATGAGGTTGATGAAGTAGAAAGAAAGAAAAAAATACGTTTTGCGTGCCCAGCGTAGGGAAGTATCGAGTATCAATAGGCAGGCAGACAAAAGCAAATAAAAGATATTTGGCAGCGTAACAACTCTTCCTGAGAGAAATTCACTACCAAAGAAATAGATGCTATTCAAAATGCAAGACGAAATGCTTCAAGCAAGGAAACTCGTTTTCGTAAACAATCGCGGCGAAGAAGAAGATGCTCGATCTAATGGTCGGAGGTCTGTCAATTTAATTTGTGTTGAGGCGTTGGGCTTGTCGTCCCTCGATGTCGATCTTCTTGTGATACTTGCCGAAAGGAACAGTAGAGAAGAACTCGCGAAAGTGAGTGAACGCTTCACGAATACTTCTTTAAACACCTTTCGTATGGATAACACAGAAGGTTGAAGATGCAGATGGCTCGGTCGTTATATATATGATGCGATATTGTACGTGTTTGAAGAGGCGCTAACAATATATTGGCTTGAGTTCGAATTCTTCAGGGTGAAACACAGCTTCACACAAGTGGCGAGTCGAATGGTAAGAAAGTCGAGGCAACAGATCTAACTTGAAATGGGATCGAGGGATATGGGTCGATATATAGAAGGGCGAATTGACAGGAGGAAGCTTGAGCATAGAGCAACCTGAGGAAAAAAGAACAGGAAAAAAAGAGGGTAGCAAAGGCTGAGGGCGATTTCAACGTTTATCAACGGTGAACATGATCTCGCTACTTGATCGCTCTAGCTACAAGGGTACAAAGTAGGAAGATGACGAAACCGAAAGTAGATACAGGAACCGACAGGCGACTCCACAAACCTGCATTCACCAGTTCAATATTCTATTGGCGTCGCTTTGACGCCTCGACGAAAAAAAAAAAAGGAATTTAAGGTGATCGGGTCATTCGAAAGTTCACAAAACCGGTTGTTGTGTTCGAGAAACTGGTGGCCGCAACAGCATCATATCGCATAACAGGCTTTTTGGCGAAGATGGTGACAGGGATCTGACAGCCAATTGCATCGTTTGGATGCAGAATACAGGGGTATTCCCTTAGAACCCTGCCAAAGCACTGGTCGATCGAGGACCACTAAATTCGAGGGAGTGACTTATGGGCTCACCTATTTTTGCCTTGAAGTCTGAGTAACCGCCTGCATCCTGCAGACGGACATGGGATGACGGACCCTGAAATTGAATACATGAGTGCTACATTTTCGGGCATGTACGAGTATACTTGTGCAGGTGCGCTCCGGATCCAAGAAAACGTTTTGCCACCGCTTCGACGATCCGGTTTTCTGGTATGATGATATTAGCCACAGGAGAGGCTATGCTCCGTATATGCCTATATGATCATCATTTAAGAGTAAATTTTTTACTACTTGTTATAGAGTTTTGACAGGTATCCGTTGGATGTCACCTCGTCAGTATTGTACTTGTACTTGCGCTGTCATCAGTTTGGAAGACAAGACCAAAAAGCTCAAGAAAGTTTGCCCTGCATGATGACGAAGGTGTTTTTTCACACTGTGCCCCATACCAATAGCCACATGTCTAGCTAGGCTACTGTTAACTAAATGTTGGATTTGTGGCTCTCGAAACCAGCATGATTATGCCAGCGCTGGCCAGCGCTGGCTACCTCGACAGCGTCGTCAGCACCGCGCATCATTCCCATCAATTTGCATTATCTAGGCGCACTATCTGAATTGGCATCTCATCCTTCACAGTATCCTCCAAAACTGTCTCGGTCAATATTAAGCTTAAGTCTGTAGCCGCCGTGCCCAGTCTGTCCTCCCACGTGTAGTCCCGGCGCGCTGAGTTGACAGCCAATCAACACTTTCTCCCAATGCGACCGCATTAATTCGAGAATCCCAAAAATAACACCCCCTCGCCGGAAATAATTCACCAAACGCTCTCATATTACTAGAGAGATCTGAAACTCGATAGCGGAAAGGTGCTTTCTGCAGCCTTGTACACAAATCACCTACCGGTTCGGAGACAATTCCGATGGATATTTAGTTTTTCCGCACCATCGATTTAATCGATTTGGACCCGTGCATGTTTGTGCTGTGGTGTCTCGGTAAGCGCCTCTCTTTATTGAACTTCATGGGTGTTCGACACCACTACCGGAAAGTATTATGTGCATAGATTTGACAGATTAGAGACAGACACTAGTTATAATCTAGCTTAGGAAGTAAGCAAAAAGCTATTTTTAATAGCAATTAAATTATTATTATTGCGCCTAAGAGTCGCATGACTGACAGACGTCCAAGGAACAACAAATTTCCGATAATAGCCAGATCCAGACTGGAGGTTTCCGGACCGGTAGTCGTGCATACATTGGTCTGGTGCTCGTGGTGTCTAATTTTTGCGGAGTATGTTGATACATTTCGACCAAATTTAGTTATTCCGACCCCGTGATTCACCAGAATCCTCAGTCTCACCCTCCCCGTAGCCCTCCTTCTTGTCTATCTGCTTCCTTTTTTGTTCTTCCTCCGTAAACGGCGCCTTGCCTTTATCTCCTTCTTGTGCACGATCTAGTATCTTCTCGTCGCTGGATTTTGGAGACTGAGCTGTGCGGTTCTTATCATTCGGTAGCCCGGGCCGTTCCTGGTCGCCAGCAGGAGCATTGTTGTAGAGATATGTGCTCGTTGAGAGTTGGCTTTGTTGGGTGATGTGTGTGGCCCCGGCTTTTAGACAGGGGCTTCGAAATTGAGTCTGGGCAATATTGGAGTATGAGCTTCGGGGCAGCTGACTGAGTACAGCAGTAAGACGGTTCATCTTTGAATATTTCGAGGGACGTGTGAATGATTTCAGAAGGATTTTCGGACCGGATGAGAGTTGAAATCTAGTGAAACGGAGTATTTACTCGAATATGCCGAATTCGAATGTTAAAATCAGTGTTTGTCGAGTGATAGTACATATGTGAAGCTGAATGTTGAGATTGGATATCCAAAGGTAAAAATATTGGAGTAGAAGTCTAGACGTCTTATATCAAATCGAAGTGATGGGGTTTTAACATATGGACGTCACAATTATGCCGTGATGTCATAATTCCATGACCGTCTCTGGCGATCCATTGTGTCCGTCGTGTGCCGGGTTCTACAACAATTTCAACACAGCTGCATTGGCCCCGTCAAAGGACTTGCTGGCTATAGCTAGTCAACGGGTACTAGTACTATCTTGGCATTAATAAATGAAAGTGTTTGAAATATCCAACCGGAGAGGAGATTTGGGTAGATTTTGAATCCCGGATTTAAGATCTGATAAATTGTTATTGTTAGCAAAGCGGCTCTTATATGAAAATTGCAACTGTGCTTTTGCGACATAAGAACTGTCAGATATCATAATCTCTGAATGGAACCAGTCTCGTAACCAGAGTTTGCCGAGCAGACCAAAAAGAATGGAACCGGGGTATAACGGGGCCAAACCAGAGTTGTTGTAGCATCACTGCCCGCGACTATCGATATCAAGGGCAATGCCGACGAAGTAATCATCAATATCTGTTCTCAAGGGTGGCCCCATATCCTAAGCAAGCCTCTAGAGCTCCGTAGTAGCACCATGTCATAAATTTATACCTGCATGTGAACTATAATGAACTCAGTGCCATCATGAAAGGGCAACGCTAGCTTCGGCCGAGGTGGCTACGGAGTATGCTCGTGGAGATAATACCCCACATGATTACTCCGAGAT
The DNA here is from genome assembly GCA_036971165.1 of Arthrobotrys iridis. NCBI lineage: Eukaryota > Fungi > Ascomycota > Orbiliomycetes > Orbiliales > Orbiliaceae > Arthrobotrys > Arthrobotrys iridis. The sequence continues at coordinate 844,876 of JAJTTS010000005.1, forward strand.
TTCGTGGTCGATATCGTATTTTTTGCGCGTAAAAAGGAAGTACCCGGCAGGTAAAATTATTTGATAGGCAGTAATATCATGCAAAGATTGAGCCGTGCTGCAGACGTTACCACGCCTATCACTGGATTCTGGGGGCTTTGTTAGTTGTCTATGCGGTAAAAGCCGAGAGGACCAGTGGGTAAGTTATCGGTCTCAAGTGTCTTCTGATACTATGAAATGTATCCGTGAACTCTCTCGTCATGAACATGTCGAGGAGCCCATATTCGCAGAATATTTGGAACGGTTAGTGCTTTAGCAAATGAGCCTGTGGTTCCTTGAATATGAAATTTATTAAATATTCAAATATAGATATCTAATCTGGAGGTCGTCTTCGAGATAATGGAATCGGCGTAACGTTTTTCCACTGGCCCGACATACCGAAATGTGTGGGGATGTAAATGTACAACCGCCAATTCGGTTATGCCGGTCAAAAGTTCTAGATGCATACCGAGATTTCAGCCAATCAGACCAAACTTCGGCATGCCGAGTGTGAGCTCTTATCGATCCCGGCCGAAGATGCCGAATTATTGTGCATGCCGACTTATCCGCATTGTGGTATCACGTCAGGATACATGAAATCTCTAGTGACAGATATTGAAATATAAAAAGCCGTTGAATGCGCTGCCAATCTTACAAAAGAAATCAATATCATCTACACGCTTCGTCTTTACTAGTCGTATTTATTTCTTCGTTTTTCTATCTTTTTCCCTTTCTTTTTTATTTCAAGATGGCGATAGAAAATAGTCTTGATACCAGGATAGAGGAATCTGTTCCGGAACGCCATCACTTTGATAATGCAACACTCACCCACGTCCCAACACACCGGGACATTCCTGACCCTGTATACACTCCTTACAGAACCTTCAGCGACCAAGCCAACCTCGATGAATTTACAGAAGAAACACCAGCCGGTGAAATTCTCAAAACTGTAAAGTCTAATGTCACCGGAAAACTCGAAGACCATATTCTCGTCACATTTACCATCAATGACCCTGAAAATCCTAAGAACTGGTCAAAGGCATTCAAGTGGTACATCACTATGGTCGTGGCATTGACATGCTTCGTCGTTGCGTTTGCTTCCGCGGTCATTACTAGCGATATTATCGGAGTAGCTGAAGAGTTCAATGTGTCAGAAGAAGTTGCGCTCCTTACCGTTACTGTCTTCGTTATTGGATTTGGTCTTGGTCCTTTGGTATTTGCTCCTTGGAGCGAGTTATCGGGAAGGAGAATTGTCTACGCAGTCACACTTGGAGTTGCTGTCATCTTTATCATACCAGGAGCCGTGGCAAAAAACATCGAGACATTGATTATCACAAGAGCAATTGACGGTATCGCCTTTTCTGCCCCGATGTCCCTCGTTGGTGGAACTTTGGCGGACCTCTGGAGGAACGAAGAAAGAGGCGTCCCAATGGCCGCTTTCAGTGCTGCCCCCTTCATTGGCCCTGCAATCGGTCCCCTCGTCGGTGGATTTCTTTCGGACGCCAAAGGCTGGAGATGGTTATACTGGATTCAGCTCATCTTAGCTGGCTTCGTGTGGATTCTCATCACATTCACTGTTCCCGAAACCCAAGCATCCACGATTCTCGCTAAAAGGGCCAAAAAGTTGCAGAAAGAAACCGGAGATGAACGATACACCACTGAGCAATCCCTCGATAAGCGTCCCTTCGGCGAACGAATGAAGCTCTTCTTCTTCCGTCCTTTACAACTGCTTTTCCTCGAGCCTATCGTGCTTTTCATCTCTCTCTACATGTCGGTCTTGTATGGCCTTTTATACATGTTCTTCGTTGCCTACCCAATCATCTACCAAGAAGGAAAGGGTTACAGCGCAGGAATAACCGGGTTGATGTTTATCCCCATTGCGGTTGGTGTCTTGATAAGTGCCGCCTGTTCACCGTGGGTCAACAACCACTACCTTACCCTTGTGGAAAAGCACGGGGGTAGGCCTCCGGCAGAAGCTAGGCTTATTCCTATGATGATCTCTTGTTGGGCGATCCCGATCGGGCTTTTCATCTTTGCATGGACTTCCTATCCTAGTTTATCATGGGTGGGCCCTTGTCTCGGTGGATTCCCAGTCGGCTTTGGTTTCATCTTTCTCTACAACTCTGCCAACAATTACCTTGTCGATACATACCAGCATCAAGCGGCATCGGCGCTCGCTGCGAAAACATTTATTCGTTCGATTTGGGGTGCTTGCACCGTTTTATTCACAACTCAAATGTAAGTTCCATATTGAGGCTAATCAACTAAAGCTTTTGGAGAAGAATAATCTTACTAATGATACTTGTGGCTAGGTACCACCGGCTTGGATACCAATGGGCAAGCACTCTACTGGCTTTCCTCGGTCTTGCATGTTGCGCTATTCCGTACGTGTTCTACTTTAAGGGGGCTGCCATCCGGAAACATTCCAGATACGCCTATGTCGAGCCCGACGAACTTCCTCAGACGAATATTCCAGAAAAGGTGTGAGAAGTCAAGAATTTTACTAGACTGGAAAGTAGTAGATGATGCCGCAGCGATGCGGTGCGCTTATCGCTAGGGTTGCGTGACGGTTATAGCTGATTGATTGTTGGCGTTGACTTTACAAGTAGATATATGGGACGAGAGCTTATAATGATAGATTGTACTGCGGGATCATAGCGAGTTTGGATTTTATTTCATTATTAATAAGAATACCCAATGCATTTTTTGCGATATGTTTTGTACAAGATTGATTCGGCACTAAATCCGATTCCAACTATGAGATATTAAAGAGTATGTAGGTGTGAGGAAAGTGACCAAGCAAAACGCCTCGGAATGAGTATTAGTGCTAGCGAACTTCAAAAGCACCAGTTCTTAAATCGGAAGAATGCTAATATTATCGATACGGACCAAACCGCCACCAGTGCTCCCACCCTTGCACATGAACCTGTAAGTCACAGTGCTGCGTCCGTTAACACCATCTGGTGCGACGATGCTCTGGAAAAACATGGGCGATGAGACAACGCCCTCATCGGTTGTGAACTCGTAATAAATGTTGGTGTACTCTGATTTGTTGATATCCTATAAAGTTGAGTTAGTCGAAATCCTTGGTATGGCATGGATCGCAATAGGAAAATTGTACTCACAAGACTCCAGACTTGGAATGATCGTCCAGGTACAAGGACGGCAACGTCACAGGCTCCGCCAAACGAATTTGCCCTTTCGACACGCGCGCTAAACCTTATAGCATATTTTTGATTGACACAGATATCGATGTACTGGTAGATATCTGCAAATTGGGTATACCTGAGTTCACTGGCTGGAAGGACGATCTGCAAGCTGTTGGGGGAATCTGGAGGAGATCTCCCGTCCGGCTGGATGCTGCCAGAAGTGCGGCCTGTGCTCTCGGGACCAGTCCATGGGGCCATAGTACCACCATCGAAGCCACCATTCGTGATAACTTCCTTGGGAATGCAGACGGGAGTATTGACGGGGATGTCCCAGCAGACTCCGTTCTTGCAAAATCCACTCGTGCAAACATTTCCGCAGGTTCCGCAGTTGTTGGGGTTAAACTTTAGGCTCAAACATGTATTTCTAAATTTGTAGTTAGAACTTGATCCTCATGAGATAGTGTTTATAAAGCACCAGCTTACCCGCAACGATCTTCATTGCAAACACATTGTCCACCGCTGCAGTGTGTTCCAGTAGGGCAATTGTTTCCACAAGCGCCGCAGTTATTGTTGTCGTTCTGGGTGTCTTTGGGGCAGACACATTCACCGTTCGAACAGATGATGCCCTTCTCAGTAGCACATTTTCGGCCGCAGACACTTTGAGACTGATTAGCGAGTGTTTTAATGTCAACTTGCGATGGTGTTTCTTACCCGCAGTTATCTGGGCTATTGCGGCCGAGGGCACCCCAGTTACAATCGCATTGCCTGGCCGAATTGCAGACCAAATTTCCCTCACACTTTCTGTTACATGCTCCGCAATTTTCCTTGCTTGTAAAGAAGTTGGAATCGGCACACTGGCCATTACAGATGCTGCCATTGTTATCGCAGTTGCAAGTACATCTTTCAGAATTTGCTCGGTTGAAGTTGTTGCGGCCGATATTGCCCTTCAGTCGTTCGTACATATTCTCGATGACCCCTAAAATACGGTTAGTATCCTTTAGATTATTGAGCGGCGTGTGTTAACCTACTAAAGCATCGTCCCTGCGATCCATTCTTCCAGTTCAAACTTCGACACCGGTATTCCCCGGATACACCGTGTCCGCGATTATTGAACTCATCATTACATTCCTCCCAGGTTCTGCCGCAGTCGCCTGTTATAGTATATTAGTAGGAGCCTTGTATCGAAGTTATGATGAACGGCCTTACTATAGCATCTGTGAAGGTCTTGACAGGTGATCCTGACATAGTAGAAACCTCCGTCTTCAATTCCTGATGTATAGCCTTCACCGCAGTTGTTGATGTTATACGCCCCCGGTGCGCCTCCTCGAACTGAGGCCCACGCATTTGCCAAGTTCGGGCAACGAGGATTTGCTCCCCAGTTGCCCTTACCACGACGTCGCAAAGCGGATGCTGGAGTCTTGACTTTGGCCTTGAGAACCAAATCTCCCCCAGACGGATCCCCGGCGGAGAGGGATTTGTCCGATTTAACAGTCCAACGGTACTTTCCGTCTGTAGTCGCAGGCTCTATTACGCCATCACATCCAATTTTGAAAGAGGTTGTAACGATGTCCCCTTTGAGATCGAGCGCTGGAACGGTTCCCCCTTCTGAGCTCTGGGACGCCAGTTGGATGTCACCGTTTTGTGGGTTTCGACCGAGGTAGCGGTCGCCGGATGCTGTCTCGATGATGATGTCGTAAAAACTGGAAAGGTTGTAAGAAAATGCGCGTATGCAAACTAAGGTGGTTTTAAATTCCTGCAACTTACCCTGAAGGGGCGCCCTGTGGGCGAGAGAAGCGAAAAAGGGGTGGTGTCCATGCATTGGCTTCTTCTTCTGTTTCGAAATTGGGATCCCCAAGCAGTGTAAAGATTGAATCCTTTGATTCACCTGCGTCGGTAGTTGAATCCCTTGACACAACGAAGTCGCTGCTGGCCTCATCAGGGCCGTACATGAATAGTTCCTGTTACATATTTGTCAACATCGTCAACGAAGGAATTGCCACGAGTAAAAGCTTACATATTTGGTGTCAGATTTGAGCGGATCAAAGACACACTCAACCTCTAGAGGAGTGTAAGTAGGAGGAAGAGCGTCAGTTTGTGTAGTTTCTGGGAACGGAGGTTGCGAAACTGGTGTATCCACAAAGGGTGGGAATGATGTGAATACTGGGAGAACTGCCTCAGTCCATGTGTAGGTTGATGTCCATGCAGAATCCAAAGGATCATCGGAAACTGAAGGAGCTGAAGTCGTAGAAGTCGTAGAAGTCGTAGAAGTAGTGAGAGGTGACACGCTCAAGCACGTGCATGCGCTAGAAATGCGCGAGGACGTTGCAGACCATGAAGTGAGGTATGAAGGATACACTTGTCCAGCTGTGGCAACAGTCTGAGTATAGGTGCTGCAGAATGAGCTGGCGGCATCGCCCTTTCCATACAATGCTCTGAGGACAAGATCGCGATTGCAGGTGATAGACGGAGCAGCAGAGGTTGTGGTAGCAGGTGGAGAACAGGAAGTTGGAATCGTCCAGCATCCACGATCCCACCAGGTAATTCCGGTGCTACCCGGTGTGAACTGCTGTTCTGTCACTGTCTTGAGCATGAGCCGACATTCCGTCTTGGACGCGTTAGAGTCGTATGAGAAACTCAGGCAAGTGATGTCCTTGAGACATTCTGTCATACAGTCGTCCCCTAGCGGGGTTGACTTGCTCTTGAATGTGCGGATCGACTTTCGCTTCGCACCGTTGACATCGCCAGTCTTTGCGCAGACAAGAGTAGCAGCGGGAGATGTAGCAGCCACAGGTGGACATGCCAGAGTGGTGGTTGAAGCTATTGTAACGGCATTGACGGCTGGCAGTGCCACCGCCGCGAGGCAGGCTAACACGTTGAGTTGATCAAGAACCTTCATAGCGGAGAATAGCTACGAGGATGCTATTGAAAAAGATGAGGGCGATGGCGTTCAACCGCATTTCCATGAAGGAATAGAACCCTTCTTGTACCTTTTCATTCTCATTCTACTTTGAAGCCTTCGGCCCTGCAGTTCACCGATTTTGAATCGGGTTAGACAACTTGAGCGACAATTTCTTCAAAACCGCTGGTGGCGTTTATATAGTTATACGCTAGTTGGATATTTTAGGTTAGCCTTCAAGAAGATATGGGAATTCAGCTCTCCGATTGTCACCTTAGTGAAAAGAAGGTTTGCGAGTGGAGATTGTGGCGGCATCCTGTGAGCAAATGTGCTGTCCCTTTTTCCCACATTATATACTACAGACATGGGTTAAAATTATTTTTTATGACTGAGCGTTATAGCCCGCAGTACCCGATTGACTCCGGCGTACTGCAAGATGTAACCTTCAAGCAATTCCTTTTATGGGGGTAGGGGAGTCCAGAAACAGCTCATGGCCATGCATATATATCCAACTTTCGCCAGTTCTGCCGAAATTTCCTTCTAGGCGTTAATAACGTATAAACCGGTCGTCCCGAATCTCTGGATAAATCAATATGGCCCAAGCCTACGGCCGCCGTTTGCCACATGCCGACCCCTGATCGGGGAATTCACCTAAACAGAATTCCCATCTTACCAAGGTGGAAATGAGCAGTCGCACTCGCGCAACGTTAGCGTCGTTCCGAAGTGCGCACCAATTGGGAGCGCAGTCTGGAGCTCGATGGTCCACTTTAGGCATAGACAACTTAGGCCAAGTCTCCGGTAGCCGAAGAATTGATTAAAGTGCTGAATTCAGCCGCACAAGATGTCCGCGTTCTATTGGGATTGTAAGGAAGAGCGGGTCTAGGCCGGCACCTGGAGGCAAGAGCTGAAAGTGATATATATATTGAGAAAAGCTAGAATATAACAAGTAGTTTCAAGCGAAACTACTCACATAGTGTAGCTGATATCGATCGTACTAGGCCTAGATAGTTCTTAATGCAAGGTATTGTAATAGCGTCCAGCTCCAGCTAGCGGTTACCCAAAAATGTACTCGAGACTAGCTTGAATTGGTCTTAATCAGTGCCGCGGTTCAATAATCGCCCCTGATAGCTTGCAACAATTTCAACGCATTGTGTTGGTGTCAACCAGGGCAGCCGCTATCAAAAGGATAAGTCAGGAGGATAAGCGTCTATGGAGCGGCTGACAGTCTATCATTCATTTGATTTAGACAAGCACGGTCTAACCGTGATCGCACTTTGCATTCGTTAGCAGGTTGGCCAGCCCGCACACACTAGAGACCCCAGTCTCCTATACCCTTGATCATGGTGTGAATAGGAGCATTTATATCAAATATATAGACGATGACATGCTGTGTTGTAGGTTAGAGATGGGCTGGCTTAACTATTACGAGACTAGGCTGGCTTCTCCCTTATGATAAATTTCACCCACTAGTTAAAAATTTCTGAGTTCCGTTGTATTTCCAAGTCTCCAAATCAATCTCATTATCTTTTAGGAGCAAAAAGTATGACCAGATCATGATACAAGATTTCAAAGGCGTGATCTGAACTAAAGCTACATAATATACACACACATTTTTCTGGTTTGTATTCTTAAGCCATCAATGTAATATAAAATCCCTCATTTCCAGACAGTTAGAAGGCGCCTCTATGGATTCATAGTATTCGGCAAGCCCACCTGGGATCTTCAGAACTTCCTTCACCTTATCGCCTACATTAGGATTTTTCTAATATGTCTCGCGGTTCCCGAGGTATATCTTTTAGAAAACCGAGTACCTCTCAAGCTCCAGGCATCATATCGGTGCTGTGTGATGTTATAGGCGCCCAATCAAAAGCGCCCTACTCGCGAGATGTCAAAGAATATTTTAAATTTTACGATTAAAAAGGCTAGAGGTATTAATGACAGTTAGGTAGCTGTCATGACCACACAAAATATGAGAACGAAGCGGAAATACTTGGCTTGGGGTGTTGATTTATGGTAACAACGATAATATATATTATTGATATAGCTATATAATACTGTTCTGCTCTCCAAGTAGCTAGATATTTTAAAAAGAGGGCCTGCAAGATATTGACATATTTGCATACCCAAATTACCTTATATTCTATTCTCCGGCTCAGATCCGGTGGGGAGTTATTCATCTGAGTACACCATGGAACGGGAAAAGGGCTACCTATGAATTGTAGTCGCCAGAGAGCATTAGAAAGAAGGTTGGTGAAACGTAGAGATAGGTGTAGGAAACTATAACCCGCTTTTCGATAAATATATAGTATGGATGTGTTTAGTGATGTGAACGGTAGTAAGTCTTGGCGTACCCTTACAACATAGGGATAAATAGTCGAGTAAGAGTATTTAGAGCAGATAGCTGCGTCATCTCGCTAGAATGCTGACCCGGTGCCTTGCTTTGATGCCCTTCAGATTTGCTACTGACGTATTCCAGGAGGAGAAACTCGATAAGGAGTTCAGTCGCACTCATGATGCAGCATGTTCAATCAAGCTTTCAAGGTTATTCCATTGGGATCGAGGCCATGTTAGATGATACCATAATATCGATCTCGGTTCAGTACATATTCAGCTCTGATTCCCTTTCGAAAACTCTAAATGCTGCATGGTTCGAGCGTCCCAACTGTATTATATATCGCGCATCACATTCGCCGAAAGCGGCAATTAAGAACCTCATCATATTGAGGGTTTTCAATGCAACCCAGTCCAACAGATCGCATTCAATAATTTTAAAATCTTTGAAAGGCTTTTAGCCGGTGGGAATGCAGCCCACAATGTCGTAGCAAATTTTGAACTGCTGTCTATGTATCTGTGCTTGGCGCTGCAGGATAAGCATGAAAGCATATATATAGATAGGGAATGTATCTACATTCGTACATACGCCGAAGACAATCATTTATTTTTAGCTATCGTCCTCAAGTCGTCTCGCGTTGATATGTGAATGTATTATAGGATACAAAGTGATATCCCGTCGACTGAGCTTAGTGTAGGTGAAAATTCGGTTATCTTGGTCTTTTTATGGCACCTTGTGTAATGAATTTCGTATAGGTTTCAAAAGCTTCAATTGACAAGACAGAATGAAACGGGACCAGGGCACACCACCCCCGTGCTTTCGACAACCAGTACTTTCCTTCTCTCCTTTCGCGACTTCTTATCTCCAACCCAGGCTCACTTGCCGACTTCGAGAAATGCTCAGAAGACGGTTGGTTGGCTTAAGATCAGGATTCGATGCTACCAAAGTATAGCGAGGATAGGTATGTGATGATGAACAGTAATGAATTAAGGGGGTCCCGGGGACCCCAAGTATATATCCCAGTAGTCGCGAAGCTAGATATTTTGGTGTTCATGTGAGAGGCGGAGACCTCTATGGACGAATTAGTACCGAATTTCTTGTTTGGGGCGCGGCGTCTATAAAGTAGCGTAGCGAAACCTCAATTCCCTCGTTCATATCTGTTCGAAGACAGCCGGGTGGAAGGCCGATCTGTGCATTATTCATTTGCGCCATCTATCATGGAGCTTGAGCTGTAAGGTATTTTATATCACCATCTCCAACCACCCAGTGCCACCCATATTTCTTTTTTTTTTTTTTGGCTTGGTCGGAGGTCGGTTGGTCTTTTAGGTGACCAGAGGCTGATATATTTTAAGAGTTCACACGTGTACAAATCTCCTTGTCTGACTGAGCGTGGTTCAGAACGTCTCGCATAAACTGGATATCGCGCACTTGGTAGGACCATACGTGTGTATAGTAATTATTCCGGTGTTATATGCAGGCTAGTTTCAAGGTGACTATCCCACCCCGAAATCGTAGCCGTCACCTTCCTTCATTCGGATTCTGAAAAATCCCTTGTGGAGATCAATAGTATAACCAAAGGTTTTGATGGCACATATATCAAAATCGCCACGAGGCGTCATAAGTGGACCCCTAGGAATTTTGTGAAATCTCTTCCCTTTCTGGAATCACTGTGGGTAGTGTATGCTCTAAGAAGAGAGGCTCTCCAGCCATCGGACATCGAAGTGTATACTCCATTGAAAGAGTGTTCAGGCTCGTCCATTTCAGCTAAGTCCGAATAGTTGATCAATCCAGAATTGTTATTCAACCTTCGGGCTTAAGTGCTGCCTGAAAATTCGCAACCGAGTCGACGATCGTGTGATAGTTTGTAGATTGTGGTTGTTCGACAATACCACGTTGTAGTCCTTCGGCCTGTTAGCTGAGAGGGTTGTTTTTCAAAGCTTCATAGGTGAAGAGGAGTCTTCGTAGCTATTCGCATCAAAATATCGCCAGACTGTGTTTAACGGTTCTTTTTTCAGCAATGGGATGCTTTCTTGATACGACGTAATCCATAGCCAGAGTCGAGCTTATATAGGTATATAGTCTGCGGCCGCCACATACCGCGCCGACTACTCCTTTTTGGGTGGGGATATCATGTGGCTGCTATACATGCGGAGTGGGTGTGTCTTGTAAACGAATTCCACCGCCCACAAAGCTGTTTTGTCGGCAAGACAAAGTATGTGATTGTAAAGATCCCCATACGATGTCAACTTTAATTTAGTTGCCGAACATTTGTCAGAGGTGACCCCTCCTTTAAGGCCGAAAATATTTTGGATCCGCTTAGTTTTTGATCAATTTGGTTATCTGCATATTTATATGACATAAAGGGAGAATCTATAGACATCCGTATGCGCAGTCATGTTGATTCATGATCTTGTAGTTTTCTGTTTATAAATGTATATAAATAAGTTCCTTCGCATAAGTCTTTGCAGGCGAATATTGAAAAAAGCCCAGGTCGGGGTATAAATGAGTTTGTATGCATAAGCCGAGAGCTGGAGAAGAAGGATGATGTTTAAGGAGAAAATAAATCACAGAAAGGATGAAAAAGCTGAGGGGGACAGAGGGCTATTTATACCCCTAACATAATTGAATATCGGTGATATCAATCCTACCTCCTATCAACCTTTCAAGTTCCTTCCCAATACTACCACCGAGACCAAAAGCTATCATATTCCTTTCGATAATGTTCCACAAGATTCATAAAGTGTTAAAGAATTTCATCTTCATAGGTTGCCATTTCCAGAACATCACAATAGTTCGACGAAATCCTCAGAGTGTGTAATTTAAAAAGCCTTTCCATTAGCCACGAATAGATATATATCATGAAACTAGAATAGGTATCCAACTACTTAGATAAGTATATACAAGAATTAAATCCTCCTCAAACTCCTCCTCATCTCCTGTCTCAACACCTCCGCCCTCGTCAGATCTCCATCTCCAATATCCCCCACCGCCTTCAAGTCCCACTTGCCCCCAACACTGCCCCTCCACAGTATCGCCATAACCACGCTCTTCTTCCCCCTCGTATCATCACTCCTTGTGCTCCCGAAGTTATAATTCGCCAGCTCCATCTTCTCAATCTTATCCACCAACGCCACTTCGGGCGTCTTGAAATCTCCCAAGCGCGCCCCGCTCCACGCGCTCATGCAGAATACCAGGCTCTTCACATCCTGGAATTTTGCCATCGCCTCCAGGTTGATTTCAATGGTATGTTCCCCGCGAGAGAGTGTGTGGTCCATTTGATCGCCCGAATGTCTCAACGCCGCAGATTTATTCCTGTTCCCTTCATCGCTGCAAAACGCCAACCTCGAAGCGTAGGAGACCTCATCGATCATCTCATCATCCCAATTAAACACCGTACACGTCGCGTCCAAAAAGTTGGAACCGCTGTTGGAATCCCACCGCCAACTCTCCTTCATCTCCAACTTTTTCAAGTTCGGCGGGACCCTGTAGCTCTGACCCTTCAACAGAATTCGGGATACGCCGGACGCTTGGATTTTCTTAAAGTCCATCCCCGCTCGGTGGTACCGTTTTCTCAGTGAGTTTCGGACGCTCTGTTGTAACAACCCCGTCAACGCCGCGCGAGTGGGACGTTTTACGAACAGCGCGTCGAAGAATCCCGGCCAAGAGTCCAACGTCATAATCTTCTGCACCGTATGTTGGAACTTCTCGACCACCGGCCGTGGAGGGCGGCCATATAATAGGTCATTAGCGGTAGAAATCTCGTCCATGAACCCTTGCTTCTGCTGGATCATGTACAGCAGTCGGACGTGGAACACTAGTAGGCGGCGGGAGACCTGTCCGGCGTCCAGCCAGAGATTTAGGTATTTATCATCGGCTTCGACGACGGCCGGTGCGTATCGTTGGACGTTCACGATCTTGGGATGCTCCCGCGCCGTCCAGATTACTGCCCTATCGAAGAACTCTCCAATGATCGCCCGAGCCAGCCCCGGCGTGACCCAGGTTTGTTTCTCGCTGACCGAAAGCAATGGCAGGAAATTACCCAAGCTCGGGAGCGAGCTTTTAGTCCTGCACTCCTCGCTCTCTTTCACCCGTCTGACCCTCTCATCCACCTCTTTCTGCAACTGCGGGAACTCGACGAGCAGGGCGCGGAAGAGCCGGTGAAGGAGGAAATACCCTTCGATGGCTTTACTCGAGATCCTCTCGCCGTTGTCCATGAGGAGTACGACAAGGGTGTTCATCATCTTCGGGAGAACGTCGAGCACCATTCGCGGCTGGAACAGCCTCGTGCCGTACTCGGGACACATTTCCACCATGAACTCCTTGATGTCCGGGAGGGCGCGCTGGAAGTGTTCCTCGGTGAGGTACATTGGACACCAGGACTTGAATTCCTTGTTCCAGGTCGTCTTCCTGACACGGTCGTCGTGGAAGGAGGAGCGGCTGAGGAAGTCGGAGGAGTCGACGATGTAGATGTAGTCCACGCATTTGGTCTTTGGGTTGACCGTCCAATCGATGGGGACACCGAGGATATCATCGTCCATGGAAACCTTTGAAGCGAAGCACTTCATTTCCGAGCCGGCAAAGTTACTCTCCTGCGCAAACGCAAGCAGCCAGTCGTCCAGATTTCCCGCGACGAGTTCAGAGTGCGGGTAACATCGTTGGAAAAACGATTTCCAAAAGTATCCGTCCATACAGAATGAATGAATGTGCTTGCACGTCATGCTGAGGCTCACGATATCCTTCGCGCTCAGCCCGCCTGATAGAAGAACCTGAAGCATCATCTCGTAGGGTAGACCGGCGAACAAGCCGGCGTTGTCGCGTTCGATACGCTTGAAGTGCAATTCGCGGGGACTGTCTTCAACGGACTCAACAGGTGCTGGACGAGCTTCGGACGGTTTCGCGATCCTAATTTTCTCCAGATCCTTTAGGGCCACAAACTTGGGTGCCCGTTTGATCTGATGACCTGGCTTGATAACCAGCACCTTCCCGGCGGCCTTTGAAAAATCCGGGGCCGCCTTTTTCTTGGGCTGCTGCTGTTCCTCAGCCTGGGGGTTCTTGGAAACAGGACACCACCCGTCATCATCCGACCCATTGACGGCCTTCCTCTTCCCAGCAGACCCCGGCCGTTCTTCAACCCTTTTAGAGCTCTTCACGATCTTCGGCCTCTTAACCTCCCTTACAACCTTCCTCTGCACCTCCTCCGCCGAGGGAAACGCCGGCCACGGCTTCCCCGGGCGGCTCCCACATTTTTTACAGTCAAAAGCCCCAGCATCGCGCTTCGCATCCTCCAAGCTCCCAAGACGGTGATTGACCAACTCTTTGGCATCCGTAAGGAATGCTTCGAGCTGCATCAGTATACTCCTGACGGAATAACTCTGAGACCATCCTTTGTACTCGCCATCGATAGACTCGTCCAGCATGTCTAGGCAGACCTTGTAGCCTCCAACAGCAGTGAGGACGTTCTCGTGGGGGAGACGGGTGAATAGCAGGAGGGAAGGCGGGCTAGTGGGATAGTTTGAGGGGAAGAGCATGGAGAAGTGGAGCGTGAAGCCGTGGATTTGGGGGAGGTGGAGGTTGCCGTGCCATTGGTAGATGTCGGAGTCGAGGGGGTGGGCGGTGACGGAAGTGGAGACCGGGTAGGAGCGGATTTCGGCGAGGTCGCGGAGCAGGCGGCGGGTGGCGGAGGGGAGAGTCACTGCTGCCATCTTGATATATTCGTTTCTTTTTATTGATATAAAAAGTTTTATGTAGATGTGGATGTCGAAGACCTTGAGATCGATTCGACAGGAAACCAACGACTAGTAAAAGTGTGGTTTCGTATAGTAGTATATATCTTGAATTTATATATTGAGTGAAAGGGCTTCCTCTGGAAATATGCTCAGAGAATTTGTATAAAGTGTTCAATTTGTTGTGTATCGTATTCGATGCCGATGCAATGATGTTGAAATATTGTCCCACCGTGGGGAACCAACCCCATACTTATACCCATTGTTGAAGGCATGTAGGTAGGCTATGATCCCCCGCCAGGGGAAGGCCTACACGGTACCTGAGCGTGATAGCACTCAACCAGACCGACGGCTGAAGGATACAAAATTTCTCAGGCGTGCCTTAGAAAAACACCACAGGTCGCAATCGAGAGTTTCAGGAGTTGTGGTGTTGAGTCACCCCGGCTTTTCTTAAAATGAGAGATAGGGCGCTATGCCGCATTGCGTTTAGGCGCCTGAGGAAAGGCGAGCCGAAAGGCCTTTTTCAGGCACGATGATTCATGACCTCACAGAACGAGACAAAAAAGGGATCAATTGGCCAATCAGAGCTGTTCGCATTAAAATTGAATGCAGATAGGTTTTTGGTAAGGCTGAGAAATGCTGTATGGGTATCATATACTATGTAGTTGCGAAAAATTCAAACTTCGATTTCCCTCCGACTCCTCCCCAGACCGTCTTTGCCGTAGAAATCCATGGGATAGCTACCGTCGCCCTCCTTCGTCCACTCCTGTCTCTTCCCCAGCGCCACCCAGGCTTCATACGGGCTCAGTAGAGGCCTGGGAAAGGCATACCCCCAATCGATGCTCAACCTCGGGCAGGCAACTTGAACCCAGGCCTCGACGTCCCCAAACATCGCCAGCTTTCCGGGGAATATCTCGGATAGTAAGAGAAGAACATAGTCGATCCCTAGCTGTTTGAGTCTGTCTTCTAAGTTTGCGAGGGTATTCGGATTGCCCTGCCTGCCGAGAGTTCCCAGTATCAATCCCCATTTTTTGGCCTTTTTGGCTTCATTTATGGCGTCTCTCCGCAAACCCTGCATTTCCTGGTGGTCGTACTCTTCTCTTGTGAATTTACGAGAGTAGGGGTCGTATCGGTAGGCAGGGAGGGAAGGGTTCTGAATCATGACGCTCTCGAGGTGGAACCTCCCGTCGCCGAGATAGACAACGGCATCGACGCCGTCGATTGCGGTCCCGTCTTTGTTTTTCTGGGTGGAGAGCTTTGGGGCGGTGCAACCTAGGATTTCACCTTTGGAGAGCGGTAATATCTGGGGAACTGAGATTTTGATGCCAGCTGATTGCTCAAGCTCGGATTTGACGCCGTGGATTGTAGCGTTAAACTGTATCGTGCCGACGACGGCGATGTGCTTGCCAGAGGTGAAGTTTCTCGAAATAGTGGAGATGAAGTGTCTAGCGTCAATGTCGATGGATACGAAGACGTATAAGGTTCTGATCTTGTTGACGTCGGAGGGGATGAGACAACTGTGGGCGTAGTGGACGAGAAAGTCACATCCGAGGGCCCTGGCTGTGTAGTCGTCGATGCAGCATGCCCCATATGTAACGTCTCCCATGATCAGGACCTCGGCGGGTGTGAAGTTGGTGATGATATCGGAGAGGGTGCAGGCGAACATGAGCAGGCCCTCGGGGAGCTGGAGGGCGACACGGGTGGCTGAGTGCTTGAGGATGTTGAAGATAGTCTTGTGGACTTCGAAGTTGTAGTTTTTGGGAAGCAGAGCGATGGCAGCGTTCAGGGCATCGTTTTGGAGGATGTCGTTGGGGATCTGAGCCCGCCTGCTCACTCCTCCCCCTCTTTGACGTTCTACCAATCATCATCACCACAATCAGTATACACAGTTGTATATTGTGCTACAGAAAGGAGTAATACCTGGAACGGCGACGGCATCCTCGAGGGCGGGCTGCTGAGAGGAATTTGTTTGGGCGAGTTCGGCAGCAGTCCGTTTGCCGATAAAGCGGCGGCGGGGCAGCCTCTGCGCGGGCGCCGTTTCCGGCTGCATCTCCTCCATTAGTAGATATATATTCTATATTCTATATTCTATAATTACAGATACCTGTTTCTTCGGTATTCTGGAAACGGCGATGAGGAATTGATGTTGTCCTGCTGTCCTGGTGTTCTTGACTAAAAGTTTATTTTTTGTGGAGAGGCATCGGCTTGGAGGGGCCAACTGCCTGCGACGCTTAGTAAGGAAGACCCCACCGAACATGAACTAATGTAATACTAATGCTATGTAATAGCTAATCCGTCAGCTACTATCAGGATGGTTCAAGAAGACCGAATGTTTATGTCTAGTATACAATTAAGGTTATCATGGGAGTATATTATCTACCATTTACTACAGTAAATCGAGAGTAATCAATTGATATCAAGCAGCAATTGCATTGTGCAATTGCAAATGAGGTCGGTGCTGCTGTTACGTATTGTGTTGCGCTACCACTGGAAACCCGAGTCCAGTTCATGATATCAAGATCTGTATGATACAAACCACAGCTCGACTAAAACCATTCATATGAAAGGTATCTGACTTGGATGTCAACTTGGAAAGTTTTGTATTTTCGCGAACCTCACCGTGCCCTTCTTTGATCTCTTGTCTTGACATCCGCAATTCGAGCTATACCTGCGTCCAAGATAATCTAGTTTGTAGCACGTGGAACCATCTCGCAACCTCGTTCCGTTGGGATAACTAGCAAAGACAACTAGCAGACCTATAATTGTATAAGTCTCAACGATATTGTAGGTGGTGATAGCATCCGCAGGGTTTTAAAACGAACTCTAACAATCCCTACAGCCGGATAGACATGCGAAAGCGCCTATCGAGGGCTTGCGAGGCAAATAACCGTCTATTTCGTCGTTGGTGCAAATTTTCTTTTCCTCTCCCTATTTCTTTCTTTCTTTCTTTCTTTCTTTTTTTTCCATTCGCATCTTGTTCTTGGGGGGTCGGAACCTACTTGGTTAGTAAGAAAACTCTATACTATAAGGGGTTTACGCAGGGCCTTGAGGAGTTGAGCATGTTTCCTAAGCAGGGTATTATGCAGGGTCTAACCAAGGGTCCTCCTCCTCTCCACTCTTCCCGTCGATTTCGTTAGCTTTACCGGTATTTTCAAGTCGTTCAGAAAGTTTGGATTGTTCGGTACATTATTTCGGAACATGCCTCCTACGTTCTTCTGTCAGGCGCAGGATTATATTATATTCCCGCTACACACGTAATTTTAATTTGGACAATATTATTGGGATCTTATTTCTATAGTACTATACACGTACGGGGTTTCACAAGTCAGAAAGTTCACCATATCAGGGGGTTTTGGGGAGCTTCTTAGATTGTTCTTGAGTTAAGATTACAAGGCGTCTTGAAAAGCCAAGGCATTTTGAGAACGTTCGAACTTCTTATAGTTGTTGTGCTCTCAAGGCTGCTGAAAGGGCGGATTTATAGTCCCGGAAAGCTCTCGATTCTCCACACGGAAGTATCCGTTAATCAAGGCTGTAATTAAATTTATAAATTGCTGAGGTGCCGGGTGGGCATGCCGAGAACCTGTCAACAATTATATAATTATAAGACCAAGAGTTTTGCTGGTCGGCTAATACAAAAGTGCAACTCACATGACAGACACCTTCGTACTATTATACGTACTCTGGCCGCTGGATTATGACACAAGGGTGAATATAAACTCCTTGAAGCATGTCAATTCCTCGCGACGGCTTTAGCCTGTGCGCATCTCACCCATACACATACACTTACGAGGGCGGTTCCGCGAATATTTATAGAACATCAATGAATCGTGATTGATTCGCTTGCGGAGGCACGGGCCAGCGACATGGGTATGGGCCCTGTGTAACTTTGTTTAAACGAGACGACCTCTTCTGCTTGCATTTGTGGTCCAATTATTTTCCTTTGTTTTCTGCTTAATAGTGTGAGCTTCAGGGAGCCATACGCCAAGCGTCATTGCTTAATCAGCCGGTGGAATACGAATGCACGTTATACGAGCAGTGCTTAAGCTTTCCCTATAGTTCTATAACAGGCTTGCAAGCTCTCGGCATTCTCCGATAACTATGGTACTACAACGGTCAAGGAACGAGGTCTACAATCCCTACACAGGAGCTTTCCCGAATACCAGGGAAGTCTGCAAACAATCTACCCCATTTCAGCGAGGCCTATTTTTCTTTTATGTTGCCCTTTTATATGTTTGTTGCATGTTGGTATCGTTCAATGAGGTTCTTGACATCCAAGGATTTCCAACGACCAAGGCTTTCCATCGAGACCAAGGCTCTCAGTTCATTTTAAATTTATAAACCACTCTGACTTTGGGAAAACCTAAATTCTCCTTACGAGTTGATATTCTAGTTCCTAGGGTGTTTCATTGAATATAGAATGAGGAGGAGTTGTTTGCATTTGACATGATTGGTTGAATCGCTGCATGCTAGGATAAAGATTGTCGACTGTCTGAGTCCGGATATATGTCATGTCAT
Organism: Arthrobotrys iridis; assembly: GCA_036971165.1. Classification (NCBI taxonomy): domain Eukaryota; kingdom Fungi; phylum Ascomycota; class Orbiliomycetes; order Orbiliales; family Orbiliaceae; genus Arthrobotrys; species Arthrobotrys iridis. The sequence continues at coordinate 863,509 of JAJTTS010000005.1, forward strand.
GCCTAGTTTGTTTATTCTTGTTGATATGCTGTGGTATGATTCAGGAGACTTCAGTTAGGAAACTCTCTGATATACGCTGAGTTCTAATACAGGGCCTCCCCCGCCTTTTCTTCTCTTCCAAGCCTCTTTATTTTTTTTATTTTTCTCTTGGAGTTTCAATAATATTAATCTATATGGTGGATCCTTTATCCTCAGGATTGCTAGTTACAAGGTATTATCATCAATGTTTTGCAGGTGGATCGAGAGTTCCTTGGGCAGTGGAGTGTCAAGATACTGACGGCTGTTTACCTAATCTAAGATTGTAACGCATACTGCGCAAATGTGTTCTGGTAAGCCATTGTCGCACTTTCTAGCTAGGTCTAGCCTGTTAATTCAACGGAAATCGATCCAAATATGAGATAGGAGCAGGGTGTGTTAAAAGAAAAATAAAGGTCTTTGTTGACACATCTGTCTCGTGTACCAATAGCGAGGACCTGAGTCGACTTCAGCAATCATGCCAGACGGTTTGAGACATTAATGTTTCAGTACGGCTACATGTATCAGTGCCAAAATGCTCGGCCTCACATGATCATAAGATACTCCAAATCATCGATCATTCTACGGCTAAAGGGTATACCGCCAAATATCAATCCAAACATCTTGGCTACCAAGATACTGTCATGCAATGATACAAGGTACGAAATAGCTCAACCTGATATCAATTGGTCAAGATAGTATGCATCCAACAAAAATTAAATGTGCGGGTGTCTGGTTATTGAAATACGTGGTTTACGAGATACTGACTCGACCAAGCTACTCGTCAACGCCTATACAGACATTGAAGCATCATAGCCTCCCTCGTCCGCCTTTGTTCTCATCAAAAACGGAGCATATAAATATATATTTTCCGTCAAAAACTAGCTTTCAACCTATTATACTCGAAACAAAAGCTTATTTTACCATTAAAAATGAAGTACGCTACAATCACCATCGCGACTCAGCAGTTTCGTAGCTGCCATCCCAGCCGCAGCCCCGGAGGCTATCCCTGCTACAGATTCCACCCTCGCGGCCAGGGGCTTATGCCCAATTTACGTCTCACCCATCACCTATTACCAGAGATATTTTCACCTCTACAGTGCCTCCTGCGGGGTGTTATCCGTTTATCGCCAACACTAGAGGGTCTTGTACCAGCCATTGGAACTACGGGAAGTCGTGGGCCTATACGTGTTAGGGTCACATGTCGAAGGGAAATCCCCAAAATATGGGTTTTAGATGCTGGGATCAAGGCGGCTCGGAGTCTTGGTGTCGGTGCTGAGTGGTCTACCTAACTTTTGGAGGGGGGGAGGGGGTTGGAAATTAAGGGCTCAAGAGGGTTGAATGTAGCATTTACGTTGTAGAATAGACGGGAGTTACCCAAGTCCCTCTAGGTAGGGGTATCTGACTGTATATCATTCTTCAAATCTTTGGGGAATCAATCCGTTCCATATTCTGCTCTAATATAACCCTAAGATAGCTTATATTCCCAACCCCCAACAAGAGAGGGGAAATCTCCTTAACGGTTTTTTTTAATGGTTAATATTAATACGAGCTGATCATTTAATGAGAAACTTTTTAAGAGGTTTGGTTCCGGATCTTTTTTTTAAGAAGCATGTATATTGAATGATAAGAAGAAGAAGAAGAAGCAGAAGAAGCTCCAAGAAGAAGAAGAGAAGGTCTCGCTAGCTCAACCCTGTTTAGATACAAGACTAGTCTCGCCGACCATATAGAAGAAGAAAAAAACACAAAATCAACACAAGATCCCAAGTCCGGGTAGACGGGAAATCCCCAAGTCTTCTTGTGATACCCTGAATCTGGCTATACGAAGTTCACCACAAGCTAAATACACAGTTCAACTATTCTGTACATTTATTTTTATCCCACTACGTACAACTTGAGCCCCCCCTCCAGAAAAAAAAATCGAAATAAAGCCCTCTAGCAAAAACACCAGTACTCGGGTCCATCGCCCCAACAGTTGGCAGAGCCGCTCTGAAGACTGAGCCTCGAGGCGTTCATATTTCCCGAGCATTTGTAGGCCCACATGTGGCCATCGTTCCAGTGGCTGCTGCAGTCGCCTCGAGTGCCAACTCTGCAGGTCGTGTAGCAGACAGGATTGAGGGGGGAGTGCAGAGCGCAATATCGAGCGCAGTAATCGTCGGCGCTGTAGCTAGAGCGGCAGTTTCCCCTCTTATCAACGACGGCACGTTCAACCGGTTGTGCAGCCTCTTCAACTGGGAGAGCTGCGGCGGCGGCGAGGGCGGCGAAAGCGGCGATGAGGATGGAACGCATTGTGATAATAGAATTGGAGACGAAGTTGTCTTTTATGTGGTAAATGTGATTGTAAAGGTTTTTTTTTGATGTTCTGTGCTATTGTATCTCTTTGTAGAAAGGATGCAGATAAGGATGGTTATGGGAATCAGAATTTTGGGAGGCCGTGTCTAGGTCTTTTATAGACGAACAGATGTGTAGATTTCGGACTCAGAGGAGTATTCAATAGTAGAACAGATTCTACACCCCATCAGACGGACCCTGTTCCTCACGGCTCTGTATAGCCGGTGGTTTAATCTTATCTATGCGTTTCGTAGATAGCATAGACTCACTGCAGGGTACCATGATGATGATACCATGAATACCGTTGAGAGAAGATCTTAAGAGGCGTATCGTAGGATACGAATACGAATTCAGTTATATGCAGGCGCTGTTTCAATACCATAAAACCACCGGCACATTTCCCTGAGGTTTAGCCTGAAGCCTTGAGGTAAACTTGATCCTGAACTTGATGCTTGAGGGGTTCAAGCCGGTTTGGTGATACCTTGCCTACGAGAACTCCAATTCCTCCTCCACCATCTCGAGAGGTTGTTTCACACTTGTATTAATCTTATACTACGAGGCTTCTCCTTTTTAAAACTAATGTTAGAAGCAAGTACAATCTTAATGACGCTCTGTCCATTTTCAAGTCGCCTATTGCCTATGTCTTTTGTCGTCCGTTTGATTCTCCAGACGCAAAAAAAAGGTAGATACCAGGTGATATCTCCAGAAGTTGACTTTGAAGTTGGAGCAAAAACATTATGCGCGCTTCGTTAAGCCTATTGGATCTTGGCTTACCAGGGCTTCATAAAATACCAGAAATTAGGCATGGGTATGCTGTCTGAAAGATTTGATATTTGATATGCAGCATTCACACGTCGGTCGGTAGTCTGGTGAGAGCGAACCCTGCATGTAGCTTCGCAGCGATTGGTAGGAACAGATTCCGAACGCAAAACAAAAGCTGGCTAAGTGTCGGGAACACTAGCTACCCTAGCGAGATCTCGTAACCGTATTCGCTTATGCAGGTTTCCTATCCGGGGATGTGTCTTTGAAGACCCTTAAACAAGTCGCTTGTACGGTGTAACGCGATGCCTGACTGTCATGCCACGCCGTGTGGCCTTACCGATTGGCCTTGTATTCCGCAAGGACCTAGGTTCTACGTATGACAAAGGGCTGGCAGCTTTGTCATCGGGCCGCTGTACAAGACGTAACAGGTATAGTGCGCATTTCGTATCCCAGTCGTCTGGCTGATCAGCTGAGCTAATTTGCTGGGGGTTGATTATATAATTATGTCGTCGAAGTATACTTACTCTTAAACTTCTTTAGCCATGCATGTATTGTGGTTATGGTGACCAGCTCTGCTCCAACGTATAGGCTCTATTGTGTAACGCCCAACCACTAAATTCTCTCGACTCGACGCACGTGTCCTGGTTCCATTAGTCTTTATCCGATCGAAGCTCCCATGTCGTGCCGTACAAGCAAACATTGCGAACAGCCAATGGCACATCCTTGCCGCTCACGGCAAGAGATACGGCAGGCGACAGAGGAAGTAGAGTATAATATCTCTGTATTGTATATTTTGCGTCTTTGGCTCGTATTTCTGTGCAAAGATATATTTTATTTGAGACAATTGAATTATCAAGTTTGAGAGAAGACATCGATCCCTAGACTAAAGATACTTGGCCTCGTGTTACGTCTGGGTATTCTAGCTTTCAGCAGAGTCTGGTTGTTCACCGTACTTCTGTTCAGACTTCTGAAAGCACGTCGAAAATGTCTATAAAATGCAGATCAGAACCTCAGCCAGTAGCGTCTAAAAATCCACAGGTTCACCTGCAAGAACAAAGGCATCTATATACAAGATATCCAGCTATCTACAAGCAAAATATAACTTGAAATTTCTACTCTTTCGCTTGCAAGAATCTATCTTCAGTAAGTCTACTATGCTCAAACTGGAAACCAGATTTTAGAAACTGACTTCAGCATAGTACGCACAGTAGTTACTGCTGATTTATCAAATATGCGTCTTACATCGATCTTGATTGCCTCTCTCGCCGGCCTCGCAGCCGCCCTCCCGGCTGACGTCGACCACCAACCGGCTCGAGCTCTCGAGAAGAGGGCTTGCGGTACCCACTACACCGCGGAGAACTACTGTAATAAATTGTGCTCTTTGTCGCCTTCATACAATCCCACTTGCTACCAAAACTGCATGGCTGCTACTAGTGGCGAATGCAACGGCACCCACGTCAACGGCGTAGTGTACCGGTTTACCTGTACGGGGAGTATGGGAAAGCGACAGCTCGCACTGTTCATGGACTACTGCTGGGATGAAAATGGAGCTATCATGTGCATCTGCTGAAGGGCATAGGCGTTTGGAGGCCCCTGCAGATGATTTAGCTGCTAACTGTGTATAGCTAAGTGATATGCTGTTGATTGGTTTAGAGATGAGGAGGGGGGTGGAGGGCGATGGAGGGGGATGAGAAACCTTGAGTTTCTGCATTTACATTTGAAATTCTTTGGCACTTCGACTACTGATGCTGCCATTTGTCACTCGTTTAGTTTTCTTTTTAAATTCGTTTCTTCCTCCTGTTATTTTCCCGGCCTGGTCCTGGCCAGACCTAGTCCGCATATAATAACGCCCTTTTTTTGTATTAGTAGCAGCAGTAGTGTTGTAGTTTTGTAGTTTTGTGGTTTTGTGTATTTAAACTTAAAGAGATCGATATATATATATACGATACCCCCCCCCCCCCCTTTGCCATTTGGTAGATTTATATCAAACCTCCAGATATCCAAAATCCTAATTTGAATTAGTAGTCTTAGTGATTTTATGCGAAATTACAGAAGGAGAAGGCGAGAGCCGTTATGAGAGAAGCGTGTTGACCTTGTTGTATTCTGTGCCAGCAGGCTGTGTAAATACTAAACTCTACAGGCTATGCGAACGCAAGAGCCTTCCAAAATTTCTAGAGGCAAGGTTTTCCAATTTCCCGAACGTGTTGAGAACGTATTGGATGAGAAGGAGCTATAATTAATTAATCGCTAGCAAAGAGATGATATATGTAGAAGTGTAAGCTACAGGTAGAATTTAGGTGGTTCAGGATTAGGTCGCTATATGTATATAAACAAACAAACTAGCTCACCATATACATCATTGAAACCAAGCACTGATTCCGAATTTTTATACCTAAGCAAATTTTAGTCTAGGTAAAAAAAAAATTAGTGCTAGCTAATAATAATATTCCAAGTATTAGCTGCATTACATTGTTACTGTTGGTTCCTCACCCCCCTGCGCTTGTATGTACCCGTGAAGAGCCTCGGAGGCTCAGCTCACATGTCGAGTGAGTGAGGCGGTGTCGGTCTCTCGCCGGCCTCCCACCCAAAAACGGGTCCCGAGACTAGCCGGTCTCGTGATGCGACAATGATGAGGCAATGCGGCCTCAAGTTTTTTTTTAGTTTTTTTTTTTCTAAACTGGTTATAATATAACGGGGCGTCCGTCCCTGCATTTTCGTTTGATTGATTTCTCTTCTTCTTCTCTCCTTCTTCCCCACATTCGGCTTTTTAAAAAATATAAAACACTGCGCCTGACATCATCGCCAGACTTCCACTCCTTAGCACCGTCTTGTGTCTTTTCTACACACAATAAAATAAAATAAAATAAAATAAAATCAACTCTCCCCTCAGCATCTTTTTAACAGTTACTTTCATGGAGAATTAAATCTGGGGAAATAAAATAAAATAAGAATTAAAAAAATGTTCTGCGCTTCGAGACATATCTTCGGTCGGCTGGCCCTGCGCTCTCCGTCGGTATCATCCGTATCACCAGCTGCGATCTCCACCCTGCGCCCTTCCTTCTTCCCCTCCCGCTCTCTCACCCAGTCCCGTCTCTTCGCCTCCGTCAGGGACCTCTACTACTTCAGCCCTTCTAAAAGTAGCAATAGCAATAGCAGCAGTAGCAGTGTCAATGTCAGCGAAAACAACGACGACTTTGTCAAGATCGTCGAGGTCGGCCCCCGCGATGGCCTGCAGAACGAGAAAACAATCGTTCCCCTCGACACCAAAATCTCCCTCATCGAGCGTCTCAGCACCACCGGCCTGAGGGTCATCGAGGCCGGCAGCTTTGTCGCCCCAAAGTGGGTCCCTCAGGTACATCCTCTCTCTTTGTCCAATTATAAAGCACTTAATTGTACATGTTGTACTTACTGATGGATATGAAAATGTAGATGGCAGACTCGACATCCATTCTCTCCCACCTCCTCCGCTCCCCTCCTCCCGCCCCTCACCCCGTCACCTACCCCTTCCTCGTCCCCAACCTCAAGGGCCTCGAATCCGCCCACAACGGCGCCAAAGAGATCGCAATCTTCGCCTCTGCCTCTGAAGGCTTCTCCCTCAAAAACCTGAACTGCTCCGTCGCCGACTCCTTCGAACGTTTCGCCCCCGTCGTCTCCAAGGCCCTCGAAAGCGGCATCAGAGTTCGCGGCTACGTCAGCATGGTCGTCTCCTGCCCTTACTCCGGTGACACCCCTCCCGAAAAGGTCCTGGAGGTGACGAAGAAGCTGTTGGATATGGGATGCTACGAGGTCTCGCTGGGCGATACCACGGGGGTGGGGAATCCCTACAACATTGATGTCCTGTTAAAGACGCTTCTGGATGCCGGGATTCCGCCTGGGAAGCTTGCATGTCATTTCCACGACACCTACGGCCAGGCCATCGTGAACTGTATGGTCGGATTGTCGCACGGCATCAGGGCTTTCGACAGCAGCGTCGCGGGCCTGGGGGGTTGCCCGTACGCGAAGGGTGCGACAGGTAATGTCGCCACCGAAGATCTCGTCTACTTGTGAGTTTTCCCCTTTTTCTTTCCGTATAGAGGTCAGTTTTTCTCGGATGGATACTAACGGTGAGAATAGCATGCATAGCGTAGGCATGATGACAGGCGTCGATCTGGAAAAGGTCTCGGAAGTCGGTGCATGGATCTCAGACACCATCGGACGGAGAAACAACAGTAAGGTCGGCCCGGCGCTGCTGGCGAAGCGGCCGGAGACCACCGCCGCCTCCAGCTAGGTTATGAAATACGATGTGTTTGATATCCTTTTTATATATATTTCTTATGCATTGCGTGCGTGTTTTTTTTTTAGTATTGCATCTTCATCTGCATCTGCATCTTCTCAGAGCTAGCGTCCTTTCCGACCGCTTTGACAAACCCGGCGTTTTATTCCTTCTTCCTCGTTCTTGCCGGCCTTAGTAGTAGCTCCAGCAGCAAGCCTTGCGGTTTTAGCTTTCTCCTGTAAATACTCGACTATATACACTTTATATTACATGTCCATATGCGATATTCTGGTAGGTATAGTATTAAAATACCTATGAATTATTCCCTGCCGGAAAAAAAATCCGACTCAATCCGCACCCTCAACGCTCGCTGGGTCGTAACCGTTTTGGCTTCCCATATATCATACAATTTCCCCATTTCATTTTATTTCATTTCTTCGATGTACATGTGCGTTTATGTTCATAAGTGTGTGGGGGGTTTTCTAAAAATCGGTAACCCGTCCGTTATAGCTCCAATCGCCATACTTTGTCGGCTCGGTCTTGGGCCCTCCGACCTCTCCCGTCACCGGGTTTTTCTCCCCTTCGAACAGCGGTTTTTCACCGCCGGTCAACAGGTCCTTGTGTTTCAGCTCCTCGAGCACCTCCGTGTCTGTTTGTTTTTGGAGGTGAGAGGTTGAGAATGCGCCCGTGGAGGACTTTGTGAGGGATTCGAACGTTTCCTGGTCTTTCTTTGGCAGGCGAGGCGGGGATGGGGTTTGTTTGAAGGGCGGTTGCGGGTGGTGGGTTATTCGGGAGGTGGAGAACCTGCGGAGGGGCGGTAGCAGGCGGAGCATCTTCTTTATCTCTTTTTTATTTTATTTTATTTTATTTTATTTTATTTTGGTATAGTTTTGTAGGGAAGCCTGGGGTTTACGTTCGAAGGTTGGGCGACGATGGACTAGGAATCGATTTATAACATTTTAGATATGGGTGACGGAATAGGCTAAGGTGTGTTGGTGTATATGACATGTGCGCTAACCGGGGATATTCCGAACTTCTCTTAGCATCGAATCTAGACATCTCTTTAGAAGTAACTTTGAATCTATAAAGTATCCTCGACGGGGTTGAATACTTTAATATCACTTACACCAGTCAGATTCGCAGATACAAATTTCAACGAGTTTAATAATTTTCAAGCCTGATTACAACAGCACCGTTTGGATTAAAACGTTACTAAACAAAAATTTTACTCATAAAAAGAATAAAAACTCGCATGTACAAGGAAACGAAAAGAGAACGAAGGGGGAAGAAGAAAGGAATTGATGATATATGTGAATCAATCAATTCTTCTTCTTCGCTGCCTCCGCAGCCGGAGCTGCCGGTCGCTGATTCCCGTAGGCCCGTCCCGTATATCGACTCCTACATATGCCACAAAATCGCATTAATATCAACCATAATCTATATAATACCCGTCAAAGGGAAGGGGAGGGGGGGAAGATGGGAGGAGATACTTACGTGATAAACCTCGAAAACAGTCCGATAATAACCATCGTGGCCATGGGCGGCACCCTTGATAGCTGGGCGACAACCCACCACCACTGATAAAACATCACCTGCAAGTAACCGTCGAACGGATGGCTCAGGCCCGTCCACTCTTCAAACCCTCGCCATTTCTCCTCGTTCACGACCTCACTGATCCATTTCGCGTCCGGCGGCGGAGGGGGTGATTTCTCAGGGGCTCCCTCCGGTTTGTCGGATGCATCCACGACGGGTTTTGAGCCGGGACGGTGGAAGGGGACCGGGCGGATATGGGTTAGGTGATCTATCAGTCCGGGAAAGGCGCCTGAGGCCGGGTTTGAGTGGGTGAAGTGGTAGACGCGGGAGCCCCAGGCGCCAAAGATGGAGCAGAGCACTGTATTCGTTTCAAGAACATCATATCAGCGATTGAAGAGGTATTATAGAATGGGTGGGCGGGCGGCATACCGGCCTCGGTGTCGCAGTTTACGCGGCCGAAGTGGATCTTCTTGTTATCCTGCAGCAAGGCGACGGATTGCTATATTTCCCCTCCTTTTAGCCATTTACACTTCCATATACGTATATATATTTCTCTAAGAGGTTTTGGGGGTTTTTCGAACATACGTTAAACGTCTATAGGTCACTATTAGCTTCTTACTCGAACTAAGATAGGTAAATGATTACGAGATTTATAAAAAAAAAGGAAAGAGAACTAACATCGTCATAAAGCACACACCCCGGACAGTTCTCCGGCCCCGTTGTAAACATCACCAACCATTCCAGATCATTATCCTGCAGCATCACACGGTAGTTCTGCTTTCCAATAGGATATACCACCCCAGGCACCGGCGTGATCTTTTCTGGAGGCCTGTTATTCGCCACGGCGGAAGCCGGGTTTAGGAACTTCTGGATCTGCTCCCATTGTGCGCTTGCCGGTGTGGGGTGGAGGAAGGAGAGTGCGGAGGCCAAGAGAGGGACAAGCGTTGACGGCTTCATTGCTACGGAAGTACCACTTATTGAAAACGATAGTATCTTATCTGCGACGGATGGTGGATAGTTTGGAGCTCTCTCTCTTTCTTTCTCTCTTTTTTTTTGGAAAGGAGGACGGGGAAAAGATTAAATAGTTTCAATTTTCAAATTTTTTTTTTTTTACCCCATCGCGTACTCTGTTCAGATCGCACGCAGACCATAACTACCCGGATTTCTGGTCTCTTTCATCATAGCGTACATAGCTTAGCTTGACCCGCTAGTACCGAATTAGCGTACTGTCTTTTTCTTCCGGGTCTTCTCGAAGGGTAATACGTGCAAGGTTAAGTGGGCAAATACGATCTATCCGGGGAGCCAATTGGCTGGGGTTGAACGTACCGGCTAAATCAGGCGGGCCTACTATTGGCTACTCAGACGACACCAAAGGAGACTGAAAGTATTGTAGTCGTTACCGGTACAGGGTTTCGAAGAACTTTCTAGATCGATTTTTAGAGTATAAACACCTTAGATGTCTTATTTGCTCTCAAGGCTGTCCTAAGGCGTATTTACCATCCTAGGAAATTGTTTATTACCCTCAACGGTAAGTAAGTACTGATATGTTACAAAGATGAAGAAGAGTGTCTGTGATATGTACTCGGATATGTGACATTTTGGAGATAAAAATTAGGTACAGGAAGTGAATATATATAAAAGCACCGCTGCGGCCAGAATACAATAATCCCCATAAAATACCATATCATACCATACCCACCCCGCCAACTTCATTCGATAGTCTCTTTCCCAGCTGCAATGTAAAAGAGAGGAAAGGGGGGGGGGGGAAACTACAAGATTCGGTTCTTCAGATTCAACCCCCGCCGCACCACAAACCCCCTCTGCTCCTTCTCCTTCTCTATCGCTGCAACCTTCTCCTCCTCGCTCTGCTTCTTCTTCCTCTCCACCACCAAGCCCATCTCATTCCACTGCTGCCACACGCTCTCCCCACGCCTTTTCCACCTCGTCATCCGGTTCGTCTCCTCCTTCGGTGACGGCGTCCACTTGCTCCTCAATATCCTCCTCAAAGCGTCCGGTGAAATCTTAAAAATCGGCGCATACTCCTCCACCGTCATCCCCGGATTCTCCGCCTTCAATTGCTTCAGCGTTGCCACCGCCGCCGGCGACAACCGGCTCATAGGGTTCCACCGCTCGTGCTTGATCTTTGCCTTCACGGAGTCCAAATGTATCTTCCACGCCGGCGTTTCCTTATCGTACACCTTTTTTTCCGTGTTCAGCGCCACCCCTGCCGCCTGACGGTGTCTATCAATACTGTACACGGGGTTTATTGTTGAAGAAGAAGAAGAGGAAGAGGGAGAGGAAGAAGGTTTCCAGTTTGAATGTCCGGTGTTCACGTCCAACGTTGCATGTTTTGAGATCCGGATGCCGTTCGGCGTAATCTTCGGCTTATAGAGCTCCTGCATCCGCGCGTGCGACCAGAGCGCCGGTGTCGACCATTCCTTCCACGCGTTTGCAACGGGATCGTGCGGCGTCGACATCTTTTTGGATATCCGCTCCGAGTCCTCCCAAGGTATCTCCCCATCCTCTGAAAGACCTTCCGTAGATGACGGTGATGAAGAAGAGGAGGAGCGGGTTGGGAAGTTCCGTTTCACGGATTCCGGGATCGTATCATGGAATGATAAATTATTTTCTTCGGGCTCCTTGTTCGCTGCTTTAGCAGTGGGGAGGGACGTAAAATCGTCTAAAAACGTATAAGACCCTTCATTCTTCTCCACCTTCGTTGTGCTACTACCATTGTTGGTAGTGTTATGACTATTCTCGGGTAACCGGATCTCATGATCTCGCATGGCGCTCAGGTCCGTCTCCGTCTTCCAAGAGCTACCCCACACCGCCAACGCCTCTTTGTTCGGGTTCTTTTTGGCCGCGGTGTACATGCCCAGAAAGTCCGGGGTGGCATTGTTATCGGTGATGTTGATGTTTAGTTCGCCGGATTGTTGCCCGCGAGGGGCGGATGAGGATGTGTGACGGATCGTGGGCCGTGGGAGGCGCGCCAGTGAACGGCGGGCGGGTCTTGTGCTGTTTGCTGTTGAGGGGATTGAGAGGTCGGTTATGAAGGTGCGGAGGAGGCGGGTGGTGGTTTGCGTGCAGGCCATTTTGGAGACGGGATTGTGAAGGACCTTGATTAAGTGATTGTGGTGGATAAGTGACCTAGAATGGTGATTGTTATGCCCAATTAACGATAGTGATGGGCAATTGTAGTGGTGAGAAAGTTTTTACTTCTTCTTCTCGAGGTTGAAAGTTGAAGGTTAAAAGGAATCTCGGAAAAAGCTTATCAGTTTAAAAAAAAAAAAAAAAAGCCCTTCGCAACGCAGAACTTTCACCCCGCTAACGGTTAGTTATTTCCCTTGTCACGCCTACAAATTGGGCACTCGAAATATACTCAAAATAGCATATTAGTTCGTGACCGCTTTTCATTAAGATATATTAGTCTCCAGGGCCGCACGCAAAGAGAGGAAGGAAAGAAGTAGTAGGGATCGCGGGTATAGGAGTAAAAAGGCATATAATACACGTAGAGAAAAGAAAAGGAGCGCAATTTGCAACAGACGCCGGACTGAGCACAGAGGAACAAATGGGAGGGGAAATGTATAATGTGCGATTTTAAGAAGAAATCCCGGAATTCCATTTAATGAGAACGAGGTAGAAACTCATGAGAATTTTATGAAAATTCTACTAGCTGTCCTTGTAAACCAGCCTCCACAAGGGAAATAAAAAGTATCAACTTATGAAATGGGCTCAACCGGCGCCGATGAGGGCGCCGATACCACCCGTGACAATTCCGTGAGAACACCTCACTTGGAGTATTTGAGCACTAGGAAGATGCTGTCAAATGGTGAGCATTCAGAGCGGGGGATATCTGGGGCGCTAGGGTCTGACTTACGCTGTTCATACTCCGACAAGATATACTTTTCGTGATTTCGCGAGATAAACATCATTATGTTATCTAGATGCTCACGGAGGGAATTGACGGCTTGGGTGTCCATGTTGGTATGCGCGATGAGCTCCGGCATAGTAACTACGACCTTGTCAGTGCGGGGTTTCTCCTTTTGAAGGGTCGATATCTGGAACCTACCAAAGAGCCTGAGAAGGTGCTCGGTCCCGTACAGGTCGCACATGTTTTTGTCCGGGTACTCCTTCTTGATCTCATTGTACTGGTCACGCTCAAATCGGTAGAGCAACATGGTTCCGAGGCATTTATCGAAATACGCCCTAAGTCCTTGGATAATCTCCTCGTACGCTTGTCGCTGCTGGCTTCCTGCCGGGTAGTTCGACTCGGTGGCCTCAAAGTAGTCGTCCAGGAACATGCTCACGGTGATCTCTCGTGGAAGCTTGACCAGGGTGCCGTTCTTCGTTACGTTCTCCCAGTCATCGACAAGGAGAGACTTGATGATCTCGGGGACATTGAGCTTGATTTCGTGACGTTTAATAAAATCCTCCTCCTAGAATGATGTTAGACATGTCCCGTATCCGTCAAATAAATCACCAACGTACCTTGTCCATGTCCATCTCCCGAGCGCGCTTCTGGCCTCTGACGGTGGGGACGACCGGCTCCTCGGCGTGGGCCGGTTTCTTGTCCTTCTCGACCTTCTTCTTGGGGTTGTGTTCCTCCCGTAGCTCCTTTTGCTTCTGGAGGTTCTCATCATTCCACCCAAGAACACGGTCCTGAGGGACCCATTCGTCCCAACTATTAGAATTGTCAGATCCCTTCCCAATGGAAATATATATATATATATATATATAAAGGATGGCGACCGAGAAGGGCTCAATGTTTCCTACCTAGATTTCCATCCCTTGTAGTGGACCTTGTAGCTGTAGCTGGCACCTGGTTCGCCGGGATTCTTGATCTCGAGGACCTTGGCTTCGTACAGAAGAGGACCGTGGAAGCAGAGAACTCGTTCGCTGACCTCGTACAGCGGAGGCGCTTGTTTGGCAGCCTTTGGAGGCATGTCTGAGAGAAGGAGCGGGTCCGACCAGGTGTGCTTCTCGAGACCGGATACCAATCGACGGCCGGTAACTGCGACAGAGAGAGCGAGATCGATGCGACGGATTGACCGTAGAGATCGCCGGAATTACTGGAGGATCGGGTGCGGTCGGAGGCGAGGTGATGGTTGATGGAAAGGAGGAGTCGTGACGATGGTGCGAGAGCGGCTAGTTGTGTTGATGCGAGTTGGAGATGAGAAACGCGTTTGGTGCGACGAATCGAGGATCTCGGCCTTGGCGCCACTTTTCGTGAACGAAAGGCCCGGAGCCTCACCGCCCAATGGCAACCCCGGATTGTCAAACCTGCATTGCGGGACATACCGTCTGCTAACCAGCTTGAATTAGTTCCTTCAAGGCCTCGTGGGAATGAGACCGGCGACAGTCTCAGATCGATTTTAATGCATCGGGATTGCGACACATCTGGGTTTTTTAATCTGTGCCGTGCTGACGCTTGATTAACGCTACTTACTCACATATCATCGAACTTCATTGAGGCCCTGCATCGTAGTTTGATGATTGATACGATTACCAGCCGTTCACGGACAGGCGCACTGATACCTTCACGATCAAAAAACTCCCGTGTCGTCTACTGCAGGCTTACCGCCCGGTTAAGGCAGCGATCTCAGCATCTCTATAGCACTATTAGCTATTTGACACTGTTCCTTTTTGTGCGACGCTTGTGCGACAATGGCTCCTTCAAGGACAATAGAAAACTCCAATGCACAGGCCGTGGGAAGGAACCACCCAGGTCCGATTGCTATCTTACATATTGCATTCCTGATATCGGTTGAAAATATTCGAGTTTCAAGTCCTGGAAAAGGGAATATACCCTTGCAAAACTAGCTATATCACGGCTGCAATGACATGCCATGCAATGCTGGACTTTGACACCGCTTTATTACGGCATGCATATTCCGCTTCGAATCGCGGTCTCACGATAGATAGAGCTCGTAACCGGCTTCCCCAGGCAGGCAGGCATGCATATAAGATCTCCGACCTAATAACCGATTTAACCATCCACAGCGGTTGGCTTCCATCATTCTGCCAGCCGATCAGTAAACCCTCTACCGAAACGCACGGGTCATGCAAACGGTTACCACCTCTCATCCACCGCAAGCCGTGGGTATCTGTCTGCTTGTAAAGAAATCTTCGGTTCGCCGCCGAAAATCATACGCATTTTTTTTTTTTTCTTGATGAATGGAATTATGGAAAGGCGGCCAAGTGCGACGAAGGCAAATGCAATGATATCGTCCAAGCCCCCGGCTTTCCAATCGTTGAAACGGATCTATGCAACGGCACGAAGCATGGCGTCAGACCACGATGACGGCTTTCAACAACGAGGAGGCCTAATCGTTCCTGTATCCCTCCGGACGAGATTACCGAATCCATGCCCAGTCCCTTCTACCTATCTCTTGTCACTTATCCCTGGCGTACGCAACCCGGGGTTTTCAGCAACTTCGCGCGCGGGTCGGTCTCATCATGATATAAAATCCTATGGTTGGGGGGTTTTTTTGGTGTTCGGACAAACGGAGACGCCTTTCACCCGTGACATAAAACTGACCTTGGTTAAAACACGACCCTAGATCCCCACAGCCCGGCCACTGCCCCGAAATGTATTTTTTATTTTTTATTTTTTTATTGTTTTGGCTTTTGGCTGTTAGAGGTTTCTATCTCACGCACATGCTTTGCGGAAAAAAAAGAGAGACTTCCTAGTGATCTCAAATGCCGGGATATCAGAGTTTCCCAACTGCCCAATTGCTGACCGACAGATTTCTGCCACACAACTTTACAGACCTCCCACCCTAGTTGGAAAATCTGAACATGCATCTCGTTAATTTTTCCAGAGATATATGCAAATTGATTCGAAGGAAAGGAGGGGTAAGGTTAGGTTTTTAGATGATCCAGTGAAATTGTGAAATGTGTGACGAGGTTCGGTCGCCCTCGTTCATATGAAGAGCCGTATATAAGGACCGCCAGGCATCCCTCCAGCTTCGTGGAATCCTGAATCCCTCGAACCTCTCATTCTCCAAAAACCGCCGGTTGAATTGGGGATTTTTAACAAGAAAGCTTCGGACTTCGGACATAGCAATTGGCCAAACCGACGACGAAAACAGCATCCCCGGCAGCAACTCTATCTCGAAGGGACGGTCCCCAATCGCTGCATTTTCTGCATCTGCCCAGCTACAGGGGAATAAGAGCACTGTGACACCGCAGAAGGGGAGAAAGGCTGGAAGCAAAGAGCCATTTAATTTGGATCAATCCTCTTACACGGACGCATAATTTTTCTTTTCTTTTCTTTTCTTTTCTCTCGTCTTCTCTACAGCTGTAGCGCGATCGCATCAACGGTCGTACATGCTTCCTTCCACAGGCACATACTGCTGACCGCTTTTTCTTGTCCCGTTCCCACGCACGTCGGTCATCCATACATCCGTCGTGCACACCAAGCCGCAGCGTCATTGCCGACAAGCTTCCTTTTTTCCTTGGGTGAGCAAGCGACAAGCCAAGGGATTTTAGCCTGGGGTCTTATACTTTTGCCCCCTGTCACCACCCCGCACTTTTCGACTCCGGCTGCATTTCCCCTCTGTAAGGTGCAATCGCACTGTGCAGTAGCTCCGTTCCGTACATACGCTCGGGGATATTTTCGCCCTCTGCGCGCCCACCCCAACAGGTTTTCTTCGGTTGTAAATCGACAATCCCAGATCAAGCAGCTGCCCGCTAGTGGCAATCTGAGCTCCGGATCCATTGTGGTTATACAGTCGGTAGACCACAATTGATTCCATGTGGGTACATATAGCCCTCTCCTCCCCGTCTTTTTGATTCCTCTGCCTTCCCTCCTCTCCTTCTTCATCATTATCACCATCATCCTCCGCCGTTGCCCTTTGCAATATAAGTTCAGTGGTGATAGTTTGCTCTCTAGCAACAGTGTGTGGTGTTTCACTGTCCATTCGTGTTGCCCGCAGTCAGACTATTCGCATTTTGCTTATTTTATACCCCACCATTGTTACCCGCGTCTTACCGTTTCACCCCACCGTTGAGCGCACCAGCCTAAGCTTACTCCCCACGATTTTCTTTTACTAGAAAAAATTCAAGAGCAAGGTCGGCAGCAAGTCGGCAGGCAAGTCGCCCGTAAAGACGCAATCAAACGGTGTTTCGAAAGCCACCAACGGTGTTACAAACGGCGCTACCAACGGTGTCCATAAAGAGAAAACACTAGCGACTAACGTTCCGACGGCTTCAACTTCTGAAAACATGGCTGCTGCTACTAACGGAGGCGAGCCTCAACACCATGTTGAAAAAATCCCTGTCCCAGAGGCATTCCACCAGTAAGTCTTCATATGCATTCGGTGATATAAAAAGAATACCAATTGAGATCGTGGAAACTCGTAGGAAGCACAAGGGCTCCCCAAATCTGAAGAGCCTCGATGAGTACCAGGCCATGTATGATGAGTCCATTAACGACCCTGGAAAATTCTGGGGCAAGATGGCCAACGACCTCCTCGACTGGGACCAGCCGTTCAAGACCACCCTTCACGGCGGTCTCGAGTTTGGCGATGTCAGCTGGTTTCCAGAGGGTCGTTTGAACGCTTCCGTCAACGCTGTTGACCGATGGGCCTTCAAGTATCCCAACAGACCGGCCATCTACTACGAAGCCGATGAACCAAACCAAGGCCGTGTCATCACTTACGGCGAACTTCTCCGAGAGGTCTCAAAGTGCGCCTATGTTCTGAAGCAGATGGGTGTCCGCAAGGGTGATACAGTCGCCGTCTACCTCCCCATGATTCCGGAAGCGATTGTCGCCCTCCTCGCCATTGTCCGTATCGGCGCTGTTCACTCCGTCGTCTTCGCCGGTTTCTCCTCGGAGTCCCTCCGAGACCGTATCTTGGATGCCGAATCCAAGGTCGTCATCACAACAGACGAGGGCAAGCGTGGCGGCAAAGTCATTGGCACCAAGAAGATCGTTGACGATGCCCTCAAGTCCTGCCCAGATGTCAAGCACGTCCTCGTCTTTAAGCGAACCGGCAATGAAGATGTTCCGTTCACTCCGGGCCGTGACTTGTGGTGGCACGAAGAAACCTCCAAGTACCCACCATACTGCGCTCCAGAGTCGATGAACGCCGAGGACCCCCTCTTCCTCCTTTACACATCCGGCTCTACTGGAAAACCAAAGGGTGTCATGCACACCACCGCAGGATACCTCCTCGGCGCTGCCGCAACCGGCAAGTACGTCTTCGATCTCCAGGAAGGCGACATTATGGGTACCGCTGGTGATGTCGGCTGGATTACCGGTCACACATATGTCGTCTACGCACCACTCTTGCTCGGCGTTGGCACTTTGGTTTTCGAGAGCACACCAGCTTACCCGAACTTCTCGAGATATTGGGATTGCGTTCAGAAGCACAAGGTTACACAGTTCTACGTTGCTCCAACCGCGCTGAGACTTTTGAAGAAGGCCGGTGATAAGTACATCAACCACGACCTGTCGAGTTTGAGGGTTTTGGGATCTGTCGGTGAGCCAATCGCCGAGGAGGTCTGGAAGTGGTATAACGAGAAGGTCGGAAAGGGAAACTGCCACGTCGTTGACGTAAGTTACTATCCTTATTACACATGTTGATGAAAACTGGCTCTAACGGAAGCAATATCTAGACATACTGGCAAACCGAGACCGGATCCAACGTTATCACCCCCCTCGCCGGTATCACACCCACCAAGCCTGGTTCCGCGACACTTCCATTCTTCGGTATCAAACCCGTAATCTTGGATCCCGTCACTGGCAAGGTTTTGGAAGGAAACAATGTAGAGGGTGTTCTTGCTATTTCCCAGCCATGGCCAAGTATGGCTCGTACCGTCTGGGGATCTCACACAAGATACATGGATACCTACCTAAATGTCTACAAGGGATTCTACGTATGTTGGACTCACAAAAAAAAGCTGTCCGCAAACTGGAATGCTAATAATTGTTCTGAATAGTTCACCGGTGATGGTGCCGCTCGTGACGGAGACGGTTACTACTGGATCCGAGGACGTGTCGACGATGTCGTCAACGTCTCCGGCCACAGATTGTCGACCGCCGAAATCGAAGCCGCCCTGATTACACATCGTATGTTTGCCAACCTATCTTACTATTCGTCAAGCGAAAGTTTTTTCCGAAACTAACAAGTTTCCCTGTAGCATCCGTCGCTGAAGCTGCCGCCGTCGGTGTCGCTGAAGAGCTTACCGGCCAGGCTGTCAACGCCTTCGTATCCATCAAGGATGGCTTTGATAACACACCCGAGCTACGAAAGGAACTCGTCCTCCAGGTCCGAAAGTCGATCGGTCCATTTGCTGCCCCCAAGGTCATCTACATTGTCGCAGATCTCCCAAAGACACGGTCCGGAAAGATCATGAGGCGAATCTTGAGAAAGATTGTTGCCGGCGAGGAAGACCAGTTAGGTGATATCAGCACTGTAAGTTCTATCTGGTCCTTTCATATTGTTTTCGCGCCAGAATAAGTGTAAACTAACAATTGCCTACCTTCTAGCTCGCCGATCCATCTGTTGTTGCTGGTATCATTGACACCGTCAAGGCGATCAAGGCCGGTAAATAAGTTGTTTTTGGTTCAGGAGAAAAAAAAAGTCCGGGGGAGGAGCGGTGTAATGTCCAGTTGGTTGATAAAGGTGGGAGGGTCAGGGTTTAGGGGTTTTTTCTTTAGTAGCCGATCTGGGGTCTTGATTTTTATTAGCTTTGTATCTGATATAACGTCCATTGTGAATGTGCTTGGAGTAGTTTCATCTTTTTTCCAAACTACCTTTTCCTAACTGAGGAGGATTTTTCTAAAAAAAATCCCGATTAAAATTTAGTTATCTACTCTATGTTTGTGAATTATGCTCCTTTGCCATAAACTTGATATCAATTGAAAACATTTTTATTAATATAACAAACTTTATAATGTCTTTGAACCATGCTTACATGCCCTTCACATAGCCGGAGAAGTGACCACAGTTCCAACTTAACAAGAGGCGCCAAACCCAATAAATCTTACAATATATACTCAGCTTGTAGCCATATGTAGGCATTGCCACCAAAGTTTTCCGAGCTAACTATAGCTATCTAAGAAATCTATAAGTAGTACGGGAAGTAATTACCCAACTAGATGCATCCTTCGATATCCACCGCCTTCTGACGGTTCAATCTGGTGCGTATAAAACGTACGCACGTACGTGAATATGCAATATGGGGTGGGGTGTTGATGTATTTCTGCGCAGCAGCTTTCTTTTGCCTCTTGGTCACTCAGGTGGGTACTTATTGAAGCATGCATACTTATTCATGTCTATTGATAGTCTTGTCTGCACCATGTCTCTAATAGCGCCAGGATTCAAGGCTCCTTTGTGTCTGTATCGATATGTATATAGGTGCGTGCACGCTATGCATTGCATTGGCAGATTTGCCAGCGAAGGGTACTATACCACAAGACCAATATACTAATTAAAAAGACACCCATAGATCATGTTCCAACAGCAAGGTTTTCGCTGTGTATACCTTTTACCTTCTAAGGCTTCTTGTGCGCGTGGAGTCCTGCAACATAAAATTCTCACCTCGACCGGTATGCTAGTGTGGCACCCTAAGTGATTTCCAATGGAAAGCAATTGCGAAGGAACGGCCAACGAAGGTTGTGGGATACGTTGAAGGCAACTGGTATACATGAATTCGGTGATGCGAACTATTTATTAAGACTCGCAGTCATGGAGAGGCTCCATTGACACGCAGAGAGAAGGGGACAACTCTAATAAACAGAAGTTTATGAAATTATCGATTTGCAGGATTCCATGATATCATATGATAGGATTGCACGATGCAATGCAATACTTGATTATTTAATCTGATTCTCAACATGATATTGTCTAGCGCGACCAGGCCATGCATGCTCAACGAGTCAGTCGGTAACCTAGATAAGACCAGGGGAATATTATATTACCTCTGACTCGGTACCAGTTTTCCAACCGCCGTAGTTTCCTGAGGCAGTCTGCACGCCATGGGCCAAACTCCAACATCCAATTCATGCACGGTTCTGCATCCTGTTACCGGAAGCTTGGACCGGTGCCGCGTCTAACGCTGAAATTCAACCTCAATGAAAAGATTTTTCATATTGGATATGATTAGAGTTTCAAACCCTGGGGAGCTTTCCTGTCATATAGCCTCAAATCTCCTGACAAACTTCCAAAACAGGACAAATATACATGCGAATTCTGCTTATTTAGTCCTATTTATTGTGCGGCCTACCCCCTTGGCACGATAACATCTCTTTAGGGTTGGTGACTTAGCTTGATGGTCAATAGCTTCCAAGTTCTGGGCGGCGTCAGTGAGGCCGCGAGAGTTATACGGAGACCCCGGCGTGAAACCCTGTGCTCTCATCTTAGCTTAGATGCCAGCACTTCATCCACGACATATGCAGGCATGCAGACTACTGCTGTGTGCCTTGAGAGGCCATGATAGCTTCGTAGACTATCGACTATAGAATCGAGAACTGAATTTCAAATATCCCCTTCCCATGCTCCTTCCACGTTCTACAGAGTAGTTTAAGTTTAAAGCCATCACTATTCAGGCGCTGTTTTGCAGAGATCAGTGGGTCGAGTTTCAGCCATTGGACTTTCTAGAATTCTATCTTAACCCGGAACACTCAGTCGGTATCCTCTTGGAGCGTCTCTGCTCGAACGGGCGCTCTTCATGCCGTCTAGTGAGCTGTCTCATACACATATTAGTGTCTTTCGGCCAATTGCCACGGAACATAGGACCACTTAAATATTTCGGTTTAGACTGGCGCTCCAGTCACTGGAATAGTACTTTACAAATGTGAAGCCTCTGAGCTACAGCGATGCTTTCAATTAGAAACCTCAGCGTCTGCGTAGCTACCCCACGACAGAATAGAAGCTAGACCTCTCGACCCGAAAGAAGTGATAACCTCGTGCAACGACCTTGGTACCGTTATCTCTTTAACATGGGTTCTAGAGGAATCCGGGCGGCTGGACCCTATATATCCCAGATATTATACATATGGATCAGATTATTCACTTTTGTCTTTATGTTCTTCGAGGTTTAAGGTAATCAGCGTATCAGCCTCGCGAGGCCTTGCAGGATTTTGAACCATTGACCACTTAGCCGCTGGTAGGACCCTGAGGAGCCAAATCATTTCATAAGCAAGAAGACGGGGCTCTTGCTTCTGATGGAAAAGTATCCCTCCAATCAGGTTGCTCTCGCAATTCTTCAGCCCTACCATACTGGGGAAGTGAGGTAAGTGGCCATGTGCCGCCAATTCGGGAGAAACGTTCGGGCTATACAAGACTGACAAATTCACTGTGACGGGTCTAGTTTACCATTTACGACACGCACAACACACGAACTCCACGTGCCAGTGCGTGTGATGCTCGATTAATCGAGTCTTGAGCGTTCAATATTCAACATCCTCAACATCAACTTTCAGAGAGGCGTATAGAAACAAACTCAACATTCGATGTGATCATGGCATATATATAGTTTTGGGCTATGTGCAAATGGTGTATAAGTACCTCCTGATGTCGCCTTTTTGATCTCCTCCTACTTCCTCAGCATCCGCCTTCCATCCTCTCATCGATATTTATACAGGTTTCAGTATATTATTCTCTACACAAATTTTTTTTTTTTTTTTTTTTTTTTTTTTTTTTTTTTTTTTTTTTTTTTTTTTTTTTTTTTTTTTTTTTTTTTTTTTTTTTTTTTTTTTTTTTTATTCTTTCTTTTATTTACTTTTTTATTTTTTTATTTTTCTTCTTTTTTTTTTTTTTTTTTTTTTTTTTTTTTTTTTTTTTTTTTTTTTTTTTTTTTTTTCATAAATTCACATCTCTCTTTTATAATATTAATTTCCCTCCGGAATCTCCCAACTTGAAAGCTCTATAGTCAAGATGAAATTCTCTATTCTTTCCGTCGCCACCTTCTTTCTTGCAGCTGCCACCAGCGTTACTTCTGTTCCAGTCGAAGTGGTTGTAAATATGAATCAACTCGATGCTAGGCAGACTAGTAACACTTTTATTGTTTCGGTCTACAGCAATGAAAAATTTTGGAGGATTCAAGAGTGACTTCCTAATCACTGTCGGGAAAAGCCGAAAGTAAACAATTTGAAAAAAAAAAAAAAAAAAAAAAAAAAGGGTAGGGGGATGATGCGTCATCGAAATAAGTTCTAACGATGCCGTAATGGCTTTCAGGCAGCTTGCCCAAAGGAATCAGAGATAACGTCGAATCCGCCCAATTCCCGAATGGCTTTCGATGCACGGTTTTCCGGTAAGCGCCCTAAATTTATCAGACCGTGAAACAAACCCAAATACAGAGAATATGAAAAAAATAGATCTCTAACATTCTATTGAAAATATGACAGCCAATCTGATTGCCAAGGAAGTTCCGATACCAATGATTCCCAGAAGCTGGTCATCTCTGACGGTTCCAGTGAGACCGTTGTCCTTCCCTTCGTCAAGAAACTCAGAGTTTTGGTCCGCAACCATGCTCGCAGCGTTAGATGCCGCCCCCTCTAAACTTCTCGGGACACGCTCACCGGGAGCTGGCGACGGAAAACGTAACATCGGGCGATATAGCTCACATTCAAATGGGAATCCATCATTAAATTCCAACTTTAGTCATTCCTTTCTTCGTTTCGGTTAGATACATCGATCTGATATAGATCTATGTCATTTCCGACCTTATTATGTTGCTTTAATCTCAGATAGTCATTCGTTATAATTATATTCTCAAGGCGATAATTATCCTTCCCACATGTTAAGGTCATTCAGTATCTTAAGGAGTGCTAAAATCGGAGCCAGTTGCATCTACCTAACTATTACTATGAGTTAATGTATAATATGCACGATAACTGAAGACATCGAGCGACGGGTTCACCAGCGCTGCGGCTCCCCTTTAATACATGGTCCAGAACATCGGTAATTGATAACTTTAACCAACTAGTAACCATAATCTTTCGCTAGCAGTCACATCAGGCCTCGATCCCTCATGGGCACAACCGCGATCGCAAAAGAACGTATAAGCCAATGAGGTTTGATATATTGATCTGTGAGAATGGAAGAATACAGACAAGTCTGCCTACGAAGCCCGTCCCGTCGTTATAGACACGGATCAGTACACGCTCCAGTATACGATGGGAAAGGTTTTGCTCTGTTTCCTCGCATCAAATATAGGTTTTTATAAAAGCCTGCTTACAATAGATTTATGGATACGTCTCAAAAGGGAGAGAGTTCTCATCTTAAAAAACTCCATGTCCCCAGCTTATGACCTATTCTCCAAATTCTCTCCTTTTTAAATTTTAATTTTCAATTTTTTCTAAAAAAAAAAAAAAAAGAAGGGAAAATAAACCATCGCTGAGTGAGTTGCAGCGGCTGTTGAAAAAGCCTGTGGTTAACCTAGTCTTGTACCCAACGAGACCATACCTACCAGGTTAATCGGTGCCGAGGCTGGGTTAACCGAACAACACATACTAGCCAGTGCCAACGAAGCGTCGTATACTACGAGACTACCAGATATGTTGCGGAAAGGTGAGAGACCGCCGTCGGCACTGGATTGGGTAACCAGGAGAAGTTAAGTCTCGCCGCACCAGCCACTGGTGGGCTTGTTGTAACCAGACGACGCAAAGTCAATCATGCCACTGGTGTCAGCGTCGCTTAGCGGTAGCGCAACACAACTCTCTGACAACAGATCGGATATTAAAAGGGTTCTAATATTCTATAGATCTAAATACTTAAGTACCTACTTATCAAGTAAGGAAGTACCTAGGTATTCAAGTAGCCACGTAGCGCTACTTTAAACTGGAATATTGACCGGGTTCTCAGTAATTGCGTTGGAATATATCACGAAAAGGTATGTCTAACCACAGGAGATACACCACGACATCGAAATACTGATGAAAACTTTAAGCCTTGACGATCCTCGACTAAGCCTCGACTAGTATCTCTTGTGTTACATAGACCAGCACTAAAACTTAGCCTCGAATGAAGGGTTTTTGTCAGCTTTAGTTAAGACCCTTGCTTCCAGCATCATTATCAAAAATTTTACGAGTGCTGAATCGTCCACCGCCGGCAAGTACAGCCATCTAGTGTATTTGATATTTCTGATCACATTTTCATGGAAGAGAAATAAAATAGAGTAGAATAAAAGGCCTTTTTATAAAAAAAAGAAGGCTTCTTGAATTGGCAGATATTATAATCATGATGCTGTTTGACTGACACGTTACTATGAGCAGCTTTTCACCCGAGTTCTCAAGCCGCAACCGTCGATAAAGTAGAGAAGACGAAACTCTTCCTGTACGTGATAGGCGAGCCAATGCAGAACGGAAGCTGCGGAAACATGAATTACGCGTTCACTTCGGAAGGACCCACTCCTCCGACCAGGTATTGACAGCACAGAAACATGAATGAGAAGATTTGATCGGTGCAAGTTTCAAGCTAACTTCCTAAGATGGTTCGGAGTTAATTGATTGGGGCTGTCTTTTCAGAATCGAATTGTAGTTTTGTAAGGTGCCCAGCGTACCAGCCTCGACTTTTCACTTGGGTTTTCACAAATACCTGCCTGGGCAAAAAGTTCACCAGACCACTGCCTGGGGTAGCTCTCTTCTTCAACGAGAAAGGCAGTGGTCTCGGCAAAAGAAATCGGTGGGCGAAGGTGTGAACTCGGAAACAGCCATGAAACAGCCAATAGGAATGAAGGCTGGTGGGGTTCGTCGTCGGCACGAGGTGCGCCCGTAAAGTTTGGTTTGAAAACCTTCATGCGTCTACGCGACTGCACAGCCCACCTGGTGGATGGAGCCTCGAGAGATCTCGAAGATGGATCTAGGCGAGGCTACCGGATGATAGCTTGTTCAATATGGTGCCAGTGACCTACCACGATGAAAGAAATAACCCACCAGGAAGCTCGCATCGAATCGGCTTTGTGGATTTTCTTCTTCTTCTTCTTCTTCTTATTCTTCTTCTCTCCTTCATGTACGTATGTATATCCACCACCCGCCTCCTGCATGGGGGATCTGGCACCTTTTNTTTTCCCCTCCTGGCAGAGTTTGAAAACTAATCGTGAAATTCAAATCATGGGAGCAGAGCTTGGGACTTACGTCGCCCTTCTACCTTAGCCCGTCTTGGCCACCAGTTCTCAGATCTTGCTTTGATATTGCTATCCGCTTTGATGCTCGAGGCCGAAGTTGTTTCTTTTGTGTCTGTCTCGTGCCTTCGTTTGCAACCGAACATCTAGATATGTGTATATATGTATATGTATATAAGTCCTTAAGAATAGAAAGATATATATATATATATGCACCAAAGCATTTCCGATATACTTGACTGAGAGCCATCGAGCGGCTGTTCCTACTGCTTTGTCTCCGACTGCATCTTACCGTCATTCTGCAACCGGGAATCCTAACATCGGCAGGGACTGTCCCACGTAGATGCAGTTAACAGACACACCCACGTAATTACTAAGTCTGTACTTACTTAGCATACGAGACCCCGACAGGACAGGCTTTTCTTCGGTTTGCGAGAATCGTGCAGGGCAAGGGGAAAAAAAAAAAAACCACCATCGCTTTGCAAATAGCATCGTCTATTCTTAGTGACCAGTTCCCTGCTGACCAAGGTGCCGTTGGTTCCTCGGATCTTGGCTGTTCCCCATTCCACCACTTCTCCCCCTCAGCCTCTTTGCTAGCCCCGACTATCTCTTCAAATACCTCCCAACACCAGGTACAAAACCCAACAGCGATCGTCTTTCCTTTAAAAGAAAACTGGAATCCGCTAGTGATAGGAACAAGAGGGTTTTTCATTAATTTGACCGAGGAATCCTTCGCAGCTGTCAGTGAGGGTTTTGGGTATATAGGAAGGAAAGGGATCAGTCGAAAGGGGCGCCAGATCCGGCGTTTAACGTTTTGGTGTTTTGCCCTCCTCTCCGGCCTTTTCTCTCTCGCCGTGTTTCAACCACGTTTTTGCCCTCTAACTTACTACAGCATATTAAGTGGGCGGGAGGAGCAAGTGCTTCGAGGTCTTCCAACTCTCGATCTAAATACTCATTCTGAATACGACTCCGACCTCTTTTTGTTTTATTTTCTTTTTATCTTGGTCATTTTAGTTTATTTCATTTTTTCCCTGGTTTCTTTATCAAACGCCCTCACGGGAGAAACAGGCAAACAAGAGGAAACAGAATTAACGACTTTGCCCTTCTTCCTTCTTCGATCATCCCCCTCGTTCTTCCTCGCCATTCTCATTTGTCGACCTTCGTTGAGCAACTAAAAACGAGCTGGTCTTTTTTTTTTTGTCTGTTACTCGGCTTCTATCGCTTTCAGAAGACGGCTTGGTGGGACTTTCATGAACTAGTCTTCGGTCGTTTTTGCCCTTGTCAGATTCATATTTTGCGTAGACCGGGAGAATACATCTCGCCCGCATCCGTTTGGGATGGTGCTCCTTCACAGGATAGATGCCCTGCTCACGGGCATATTGATATCTTTGCTTCTCACGTTTTCGCATGGTAAGTTCATGCCTCGTCTCATTTTCGGGCGGATCGGGATAGACACCGCATGCCATCCACATCTTCAGATCTTCGAACTACCCACCTGGCGATCGCCTCACCCCTCCTAACAAATCTCGAAGACCACATGCTGATTTACGGCCGTCGATATAATTTTAGCACACTCCGTCGCCCGCCGTGGCCCGGTCCCGTCCATCGGCCTTGTTAAGGATGTTAAGATCCATGCCGACGGAACATCACAGCGTATCCATGCCTTCTCCGACTTCTCCATCACATTCGCGATAGACCGACCGTACCAACAAATCAAGCTTTCGCTGGAGCCGAATCACGATGTCGTCGACCATACGGTTAAGATCGAGTACATGGGCGCCGACGGGAAAATAGTGCAGTCGGAAAACATGGATAGAAGTCAGGAAAAGGTTTTCAAGGGAACAAGTTGGGTTATGGGTGAACACGGGTGGGAATACGCCGGCCACGCCAGGATATACGTTTATAGGGACGGAGACGCACCTCTGTTCGGCGGCGCATTCACGGTTCATGGGAACGATCACCACGTTCAGCTGAGATCGGGTTATATGCAGACGAAGCATGAAGAGGATCCTCATGTCGACGGCGAAGAAGAATTCATGATCGTTGTGAGGGATTCGGATATCAACGAGGGTATCAGGGCCCAGCATAAGAGAGGTTTAGATATTGAGAGAAGCTGCGGCTCCGATGATCTAGCATTCAACACAGATCCAAATCATAAAATCAGGAGACAAATTATGGAAAGCGCTGGAATGAAGCGCGACGTCAGTTGGAATCCTCTCGGTGTGAACAATATCTTCGGCCGAATGAAGAAGCGACAGGTCGATAACAGCTGTAAGTCTCACCCTATTACCTAAGATGCGATACGTGCAGGGAATTCTGATTATCTATCTAGCTGGCGGTTTTGGTGGTGGTATCAACCTGAGGAGCGTTATTGGAAGCACTGCAGGATGTCCTACAACCAGGAAGGTCGCCCTCATGGGTATCGTCGCAGACTGTGAGTACGTCGCCAGCTTCGGAAACAACGGAGAGCGAGTCCGACAGAATATCATCAGCATCGTGAATGAAGCGTCCACTCTTTTCGAATCAACCTTCAACATCACACTCGGCCTTGCGAACCTGATTGTTAGCAATCCAAACGAAACCTGTCCAGTCACAGCTCCCCAGACGGCCCCTTGGAATTTGCAATGCAGCAGCAATGCCACAATCGAGGATCGTTTGAACATCTTCTCCCGATGGCGCGGTACCAAATCTGGCGATGGTCTGGCTTTTTGGACCCAACTCACCAACTGTCCCACTGGGGCATCTGTTGGTCTTGCATGGCTGGGTCTTCTTTGTCAATCCGAAGCCAATCAACAAAACACCAACTTTGTTAGCGGAGCCAACGTTGTCGCTCGAACCATGCAGGAGTATAAAGTTATAGCGTAAGTCCCTTGATGGAGATAGATAGCCAGATAAGTGCACCTGCTAAGACATATTTTTTAGTCATGAAGTCGGTCATACTTTCGGAGCGGTTCACGACTGCACACAATCCTCCTGCCAGGATGATGCCTACGTTGCGACATCGCAATGTTGTCCCTTTTCCGCGAGTAGCTGCGATGCTGGTGGGCGATTCATCATGAATCCTTCTACTGGGGATTCGATCACCCAATTTAGCGCTTGCTCGGTCGGAAATATTTGTACTGGTCTTAGTAGAGGCACAGTAAATATGTCATGCCTGTCCGCTAATCGTAACATTCCGACAATCACGGAGGGTGTCTGCGGGAACGGTATTGTCGAAGCAGGCGAGGAGTGTGACAGCGGTGGCGATTCTAATTGCTGCGACCCTCAGACCTGCAGGTTCCGTACTGGAGCTGTTTGCGAGTAAGTAGAACTAGCATACCCGCCTCTAGAAAAGTTGCTAAAAAGTCCCCTTTAGCCCTACGAACGAAGAATGTTGTTTAAGTACATGCCAATTCGCACCGAACACTCAAGTCTGTCGCCCAAGCAACGGGCCATGCGACCCCGAAGAAACATGCAGCGGCGACAGTTCCTCCTGCCCTGCGGACGTTACCACTCCAGACGGTCAATCATGTGGAGATTCGAACGCCGGAACATATTGTGCGAGCGGCCATTGTACAAGCCGTGATGCTCAGTGTCGCAGTTTGGTTGGCGTCCTCCAGGGTGTTAATAACGATACTAAGAGCTGCGACGACGTTAACTGCCAGCTTACTTGCACTTCTCCACAACTTGGCCAAGGCGTTTGTTACGGAATGCAACAATGGTTCGTCGATGGCACGAGATGCGGCTCTGGAGTTTGCAGATCCGGATCTTGTGTCGGTAACAGCGTTTTCAATGATGTCAGGAGTTGGATCCAGAGAGTAGGTTTCCTCAGCACCACTATCGTTGTAGGAGGATTGAAAGCTAATATATTCTTTGTAGCATCTTCCTCTGGTTATCGGTCTTTCCGCCGGTATCGGTGGCCTCATCGTCCTTGCAATCCTTTGGTGTTGTGTTTGCAGCTGCGTCCGCAGACATAAGCGTAGAAAGCTCCGCGCACAACCACCGATCTTAATCCCACCACAAGATATGGGTTATGTAGCCCCGCCCTACGCCCCCAGTAATGCTGGAAGAAGGCTTAGCCGGCGAGATGGTAGCCAAACCCGCAGCGGCGGTGCC
This sequence comes from Arthrobotrys iridis, assembly GCA_036971165.1. Lineage (NCBI taxonomy): Eukaryota > Fungi > Ascomycota > Orbiliomycetes > Orbiliales > Orbiliaceae > Arthrobotrys > Arthrobotrys iridis. The sequence continues at coordinate 893,570 of JAJTTS010000005.1, forward strand.
ATGCCTCCTCCACAGATGCCACCGAATCAATATGGATACGACCAACAGTATTATATGGAACAGGCGGCAGCATTGGATTATTACAATAATATGAGAAATCCACAGCCACACGGGAGTGCCCCGCCATATGCACCGCCTTATGGACCCCAGGAACCGCAGCGGGGGCAGAGCGTACGTTACGCTTGATGAACAGACGCTACCTGTGTTTCTCGTCAAGATGTGAATACCAGTATCTCTGTTCGCTCTTTTGTTTCTTTTCTATACTTGAGGTGTAATCATTAACACCTCATCTCCTTTGCGTCTTTTTATTGTCTATTATTCAAAAACTAACGACGACGGTACGACCACCACTATCATCCTGGGCATTTTTTGGCATTTTTATTTGGGTTATTAGCACCCTCCTTGCACTCCGTTCCTTTAGGTCCTGCGGTAGGGATTACTTTGCATATGGAGCAGGCGTTTACAAGGCGTTTTAGTATTCCTTTGTCATACAATTTACTTTTTCCTCTTACTTCGCAGTGTTTTATATTGGATATCCCATATTGTTTTCGGAAGATATCATCAGTGTAGCATGTACAAAAAAACCAGTATATATGCACCTCTGAACTTTGGATTGCATTTTCCGGGAGTGGGGGGGGGATTCTGGGCAGCAATGTGCTTTTTTCTTCCCCTCCTTCTTTTTCTTAACATAGTCGAAAATATATAGTGGGAGTGTGAAAGGTATTTCTACTTTGGTCATCGATTTTTCGTTCTCGCGTATACGTAGGCTGGTAACGTGTATAACGTAGGGTTATATATTCGATCTTTCTCTTTAAATGGCACTTGGAAGACTAGTATATAACTTTCTTTTGGCATCGAAACTAGATCGGTTTGAGGTGATCGATAGAGTACGAGTCGCTGAGAACATTCCGGCCTATAGCTCCCAACATCAAGTTTCTTAATATACGACTACTCGGATCACTAACCAGTGCAACACTAATCAGGAATATTTTTTTTAAAAAAAAGTGCCGGAGTTACAAAAAGAAGAACCTGTCCTCACAGACAAGCCAGAATACAAGGGCATCTGACAAAGCGACTTTTATGGTTTGCATGGCTCTGGTGTCCGCCATCTCGCATCATCAGAAGCTTGGGAGGTTCTTGATGTGTGCGGTTACCGCATTGGGGATACAACATTGCACTGGCGGTTAGGATTCCAAAATTTTTTGGGGTTTTTTCAACCGTTCCCCATAGTTGAGACTAAGCTCTCCATCTCCTCTCATCTTTGAACTACCTGCGTAAGTTTATTCTAGCCTTCAGAGAGCTTTCTTTCATGCGCTCTCCACATTTGTGAGAAACTTTTTCGGTGCGGGAGATGATCGAGCATGATCACCCAACTTTGAACCAATTTCACAGGCTCATGGCAAGGGGAGCCGGTCCTAGTAAAGCTTTGATCCTTCGATTGCGAACAATATTAGTTTATCACACGTGCACGTATACAGCGTGGTACTTTGACTTAGTATCAGGGTAGTAGCCCTGATATCTAATTATTTAGGGCTGCAGCCGGCTCGGCAATCTGTCGGCTCCTATATTTACTAGTATTCTTAGATCATCTCAAACCCGGTTCTCAAAATTGTCTCTGGTTCATATAAGCAGACTATCAAGAGAAATGCGTATAAAATGTAAAAATAAAAAATAAAAAGGCCGGAACTAAACACAATTCAACATGAAAGCAAAAAAGGGATGATGAGGAAGGCTTGTTCCGCAGCGAGCCAGACCGCCATTGGGTCCTGGCAGTCAAGTTTGGACATCTGGACGCTGTGAGGGTTTTATCGGATGATAGAGCGGAAACCAAGTCTTACAATGAAAACAATGAGATGAGCCCGATCCTCATTGTGGTGGGAGAGGGGACATCTTTACATCTTGTAGTTACCGTGCACATGGAATCGCCCGCGATATAACGAAGCTGAGGAGATAAAAAAAATATACAAAAAAAATACCGGAAGAAATGCAGTATTTATACCGATAAAGGCGGCCACATGAAATTTACAAGATTACTGACCCAGAAAAACGTCAATGTCTGTAGCGGTGGCGACGACGGTTGAACATCTATCCACTCTGCGGTACGTATTGAAGGAGTAGATAAGGATTAGAGATTGCCAGAATGTTACTAGAAGCGGATCTGTAATTGAACACAAAGATTGTGGAGGCCTATTATACGCACCGATCAGGTTTGTTAAAGAGAAACAGAAGGTAGAAGTGATAGTTGATCTGCTAATGAGACGAGACGGGAGGCTTTGGAGAGGAGAGCAGAACTGTGTTAATATAATGTATGATATTATTTTTATCCTTCAGGTAGGATTTTGTGACTTGATAACGAATGGCGTTGGTATTTAACATCTCATACTTCTTTTTGGAGCATATACGAGATGTTTGGGGCTAGGCTTTTTTGGATATGCTTATGATTACTTAAGTAGTCACTCCCTGTCAAATAATCTCGATACTTTAATCCTGATTGATATAATCCTTATTAGCGTATTAATTAAAGTCGTAGTGTATTAAATTTATAGCAACCCCGAGTCCACCTTCAATCCTATCTCGATATAAATACAATAACAATACTGTCTGGGTGGATACTTAGGTAGTTAAGTAGCTACTAGGCCCTTTACAACCGGCTCTATCCCCCTCTTATACAAGCGTATGGATGTCCTATCACCGGCCCTATTCCACACACTAGTACTCAAGAACTTTCTAAATATTATCTCATATTCTAACCAACCGGGGATTATATTCTAACTCAAAACAGATACAATTCAGCGGTGGATATCGGACGAAAGTGTTGCATGTCGTTGGACTCTGGAAATTAAATGAAAGATCCTATGTAGGACAAGCATCGCACAAAACTTCGGAAACTCAAATAGCCGTGATCTTTATTTAGCCAGGTGACGTCTGCTTCCGAGACCGCTAGCGATATTTGATATGTTTGCAATTTCGGGCTGCCAAAATACCTAGTCCCTTACATAAGATAACGGTAAGCCGAGTGTCCCAGGCCCAATCATCCGGTTTCTGATTGCCTATAAGGGCAATAAAAACACAAGTAGCACCCGATTGGACCCGATGTTGACAGGAACAAAGCCGGCTTCAGCCCCGCGATGGGCATCACGGGAGATGAGGGGCAATCTTAAGGAAGGTCACGAGCGCAGAACGGCAGGCCCGTACGAGCTGCGGCATCCGCCTCGCAAGCTTGATCGCGGAATTCCAAGCAGGACCGCTACCTAACGGCTTGATGGTCAGGGGGCCATGGCAGGATGGACTTCCGAAGTGACGGAAATGAAAAAACTTGAAAGTGCATGGTGGACTTGGATTTAAGGTTGCTGGAATCCCCAGGCGTTGATCTTGAAGGTTATCTTGACGTCGCAGATACTCCATTTTTTCCTATCACCGATTATTTTTCTCGCATCTTGTTCCTTTTTCTTTCTTCGATTCTTCCCTCCCCCAGACCCGCTCCACTCTTTGGGCATTGGGCTTCGTCGTCGTCGTCGCCCTTACTTGGGTTATCGCGGTTCCACTTCTGCTGTACCATATTTTACCACGGCTGTTGTTATTATTCGCTCTCTTGTTAATTGCCTATCTCGCTCCCTGTCCGACTGGCCGTCCGCAGCCTCCTTTCGCTGTGCGAGACGGGTTTCTATCCCTCGGGGTATAGACGGATAGTAACATACCCTTCAGAATTGCGACATCATTCTAGTACAGTCCGTGCCGGCGCCGGAACTGTGGCTTTTGATAGACTGTAGTTGTACATACTTTTGTTTTAAACTTCTCCTCTTATCTGATTCACTGTACAGACTTTAAAATCCCCCCTCTGACACTCTCTACTCCGCTCTTGTCTCTTCTCTCTTTTTCTCTGCCCTCTTTCTCTTCTTTTTCTAACCGCAATGCGGCCTTTCATTCCAATCTTGCCTCTGAACCCAATCTACCGTAGCGTGTTCTTACGTCAGTCGCCATCTCCCATTGTAGCAAACGCTGCCGCGGCAAACCTCGCCAGACAGACCGCTGCAACAACTGCCTCAACCTTCGGAAGAAACGTTGGAATATCCGTTTTCCAAACTGCTCAGATGGCCACTCAGATTCGACCTGCCAGGCGGGTTGCGAACCAGAATCAGGATGTATGTATTTCTTATATTTCTCTTCAAAATCCCCCATAATCCGGTGTCGCACAAACCCTTGATTCGAGCCAATTGGCCGTTTTTGCGGGGTTTTAGGTGATGTTGAACAATCGTTAATTTTTTGATTTTTTTTCTTCTATCTTACTGGGCAGGTCTGGACAATCGTCAATGAAGCTGCAAAGACTAGCAAGGTCTCTCCCGTCATCAATCTTGGGTAAATACCGTTCTACGATCGCATCAACGAAATCGCTCCATTAATTCCTCGCCGCAGTCAAGGATTTTTCGGCTACAACCCACCAAAATTCGTGCTCGATGCTGCTAGAGAAGCTCTAGGCCGTGTCGATTGCAACCAATACTCCCCCACTAAAGGCCGTCCTCGTCTAAAGAAAGCTCTTGCGGATGCCTACTCACCTTACTTTGGTCGTGAACTCGACCCCGAGACGGAAATCACAATCACGACTGGTGCAAATGAGGGCATGCTGTCCGCCTTCATGGCATTTGTGGAACAAGGAGATGAGGTTATCGTCTTTGAGCCGTATTTTGACCAGTATATCTCCAATATCGAGATGGCCGGTGGGAAGGTTGTATACGTGAATTTGATTCCGCCCAGAAGGGGACATCTCGAAACTACACCTAGTAGTGAATGGGCTATCGACTTCAATATGCTCAAGCAGAAGATATCCCAGAAAACAAGGATGCTAGTGAGTTCATATTCAATTTTTTTCGAATGATATACAAGAGTTGTAAACTAACCGGTCGATAAAAGGTCATAAACACACCGTACGTCCAGAAATCTCTCAGACCTCACGGGTTTATAATCCAAACTGCATATAAAGAACATCTATTGACCCCAAGGAACAGACACAACCCTATTGGTAAGATCTTTTCTCGGGAAGAGCTTCAACGAATTGGCGATCTTTGCGTAGAAAACAATGTTATTATCCTCTCCGATGAAGTCTACGACCGGTTGTACTACACTCCATTTACTAGGATCGCGACTTTGAGCCCTGAGATTGATAGCTTGACTTTGACCGTTGGATCTGCTGGGAAATGCTTCTATGCGACTGGATGGTATGTTCTCATCAATTATTCTTTGGTACTGTTGTATCGTGAAACTCACCATCCTCGATCGTGAAATAGGCGTGTGGGTTGGCTGATTGGTCGTCCTCATCTCATCCAATATGTCTCTGCTGCTCACACTCGGATTTGCTACTCTACTGTCTCGCCCCTCCAGGAAGCTGTTGCTATCGGTCTTGAACAAGCAGAAGCACACGGCTTTTGGGAAGAATCAAAACAGGAGATGAAAGCAAAACAAGTTCGGTTCAATGCTATTTGGGATGAACTCGGCCTCCCATAGTATGTTACACTGATCTTCTTCGTTCCTTGTGAACTTCGCTAATCATGCTGCCAAATATAGCACTGATCCGGAGGGTGGCTATTTTGTACTGGTTAACATGTCCAAGGTTAAGATCCCTGAGGATTATCCGTTCCCTGACTTTGTTCAATCACGCCCCCGCGACTTCAAGTAAGTTCATAGCCATTCCCCATCTAGACTCTAGACTCTTTACTCACGTCACCTACCCAGGCTCTCATGGTTTCTAATCAAGGAACTCGGCGTTGCTGCAATTCCACCGACAGAGTTTGTTCAGCCCGGGACCATAATGGAAAGGCTCACTGAAAATTACTTGCGGTTCGCCGTATGCAAAGACGACGAGGTTCTTGACGCTGCAAAAGAAAGACTTAGAGGACTGAAGCAGTATATGTCCGAGTAAACGGACCAGCCAGTGTTTCATCCTCAGTAGAATCCCACCGTTCGGAATGATTTGGCAACCGGTTGCACAGTCCCAATAATCAAGGTCGCATATTATTCTCCGATGCGATCCAGTCTTCTAGTAAGGCTATCTCGATATTCTAGCAATATCAACCTTCACCCTTTGGAACACCCTTATTATTTCCTTCCACTGGGTATACAACCCTCTGTCGAGGCTACCTTCACACCTAACGATGTACAGTTTTTCTTTGTGCTCACGCACGAAAGCCCCCTCATTGCCTCGCGGCACACAATTCTCCTTATTGTATCCACACCTGCCCTCTTTCACCGTATTGTTACTTTCCCTTTACATCCCTACTTTCACCCATCACCTCATTCGCTACATTACATACAATCTCCTATTTCTTTCACGATGTCATGAAGGAAAAAATTATTTAGATATGATACCTGACTTCCCCTTCGCTAGGGGAAGGGCTTCCTTTTTTTGTTACAGGAGAAAAAGGGAAGAGAATATAAAAACTTGTAGCGGGATGCTACTACCTTTTCGACTGAGATATATCAGAATGGCCTATATACACTGGTGTTGTAGGTGGAACCGTGCAATTTTGGTAACATGGAATCCATGCTCACGGTAGTTGAGACCCGTTGTGTTATGTAACTGTCAGAGTATTTCGCACCGAGGTATAGCCTCGAATCCAGACCGAGGTAGAGGTATACTACATTAGAAATAACAATACAATTCGGCCCAGCCAGCCACCCGAATATCCCAGAACCGCGTGGCACAGACTACAGGATTAAGGCTCCCACCTCTCGATCTTATCGATATAGGATAGCTCAACATCACTTCCCACCAGACCAACCGTACGCGTGTCAGGGTATCGCAGGTGATAGAACTATGTGAGCAAACTTGTATCAGAGTGATTATCAAATTCTGATCACGGATTTTGTCATCCGTGTCTAACGAACAAAGTCGCCGTCGCCCGCGCCCAGAGACGGGATGCCGGTTTCCGATACATAAAAAACGGCTCGCTAATTCCCTGTGTATATTGGATCAACATATTTGACTCCTGTAGTTTAAACTGTTGTTGGATTGGTCTGGCTGGGTCCGTGGAAGCAGCCGCATGGCACACTCGGCGCCTTTTGTCTACAAGATCTTCGGCCAAAGCTACCCAGCGGAGCTTCCTTGCAGGGATACCCATCTTGTGATCTAGTGAGCTACTACTATATACTTAGGCAGTCAATCGAAGGAACGGTGATTTTTAATTTGTGATATATTGTCACCATAAGCTGGAATTACATGATCATACGAAACAATAGGCCCTCACCTGTGTAGCATGTTAGCATAATGGATGTTGATCGATACCGAAAACCCCGCTCGGGTGAAGGAACCTAGACCTAGGTTCTATTGAAGCCACCGATTCCAGTCCCACGATTTCATCGTGTATTTGCATAATAAACATCAGATGAGAGGACCGTGAGTTATAAACGGAGGTTTATAGGTTAATGGAATCTAGAAATTAATCCAATTACAGTCGTTAATATTCTAATTCTATAGCTATAGACTTACGATACAGTGCAACTTCTATAGTAGCTCCACTGGCTCGTGGGCCTTTCGCTCGTGCATATGCATTAATTCACTGCAATAGCAGCTTCCCTGTAATCTTGTTCCCCCCAGTAGCAGCAGCAGCAGCAATAAACCCCACGCCGAACCATGGGCTCTGGGAAGACTTTTCCTGGTTCACAGCGCACACACAAGCCGAACGGAAGGTTTGCTTTGATCCCACCATGGATTATCCATGGGCGCTGCTGACGATATTCGGGGCGGAAAACGCTTCTGTGCGAAAAGGAGGGAACGGAAAAATCGTTATCTACCCGGCGCCTCGACCTGCTTGTCTTCAATACGAAATCTGAGTATCTCCAACTATCAGATCTTTAAACCCTCCAATCGAATAAGAGTAATACTCAAGCGCCTAAGCCCAAAAAGATCCCTTCGTAAGTTTGTTCTCAAAGAAGAATGGTTTGGTTAAAAGGGGAAAATGAAAATTCTCTTAAGAGTGGAGAGGGATATAATATATATAACACAACATTACTATAACAACCAAATGGAAAACCCCACGGTAAGCTTAAAGGGGCCCCGCCGCAACCGGCCCAGAAGTTCTTGGAACACAAAAGTTTGTGTTGCCGTTGGAAATCGCGAAACGAAACACTCAGGGAAAACGGGACAGTGACGTTCTGCCTCCGTTCAGGGACGACGTTTACCACGTTTTCTTAGGCTTTTTCTCCAAACCGGGCGTTTGAGGCAGGGGAAACGCGATCGGAAGGAAGGTCGACGGGTATCGTATTCCGAAACATCTATTCAGGTTGCTGCGGTGTGAAATGCGGCACCCGTGTAAATTTTACTTTGATGTGCGTGCATGTGCTTTGCGCTCATGAAAGTTTATTGATTTGCTATATAAGATTTGACACGGAGGACTTCATCCCGTTCTTCACGGTTACAATTGCATCTTTCGACGATGTTTGAGAGGGAGCCGGTTCGAAATTTCACGTTCACATGCGTGGCGCTGGTTCGTCTCCAAGGAACGGCCGGCTGCATTGACCAACTCTCGAAAAGCAAACGCCTGTTTTGCCCGGAACGGTACCTTCACCGAAGCCTCCTCCAGGGAGGTCCCTTGCTGCTTGATATCAATATATCCACGGGATCTATTTAGATATTGCGAATTTTGTAAGTAAATTATTATTATTATTTTTTGTAAGTGCTGACGTCTGCCTGCGTCTTTGCAAATTTGGTACTGCGACTCTCCGCACTTTCGAATCTTCTGGCTATCTTGTTGGACTTGTGGATATTCGGAGATGTCTGATCGGCTAACAAGTCGTCCGGTTCAAGCCACTTGTGATACATTGGTGGATCTAGTATCAAAATCCCGGATTGAGGCGCACAACGTGGGGTTTTCTCATACTGGTATTTACTAAAGAAAGCTAGCGTTTGCCACCAACTAGATCCACTACTATATAAATTCAATCTACCTGGTTCGCGCTATCCCGTAATAACAACACTAGATTTTATGAAGGGAAGCCCCGGCGCACCAGCTAAGCTGACTCAGGCAGAAGGAACTCGGGGGAACAGATTTGAGTTCAAAAGGAGGAACCGAAACGGCAATCCGTAAACGGGGCAACGGGAAGATATCAGCTCAAAAAAAAAAGCGCCTCTAACTCTCACGGGACGCGATTGTTCGGGGTATATAATCCCCTAGCTATGAGTTTTCCCGGGGTATGCATTGGTTCGCTTCAAAGGCAAGCACTCAACTGCGCGATTAGAAACAAATTTCAAAGCTTTTCTTTGAGATCGAAGAAATACGTAACAACAGTTTCTGGAAAGTGAAAGAGGGTTTCCAAAGGAGAAACCATCTCCGATTTCTCGGGGTGGCTTGCGGCCAGCTGATAGGAAAGAGATCACAGGCTTCAAAGGTTTTTCCTAGGGGATCTTGGCGTTGGAGTGGATTCTGTTACAGATCCGGCCGTTTTGATGTTCAGGGCCAAAGCTCAGGCTTAGCTAACATTTAGGTGGGTCACCCAACATCGATTGACAGGCGGGAAACAACTGCACTTCATAGGACGCCCCGGCAGCGGTTAACGTAACACTACATGATCATACCGGTCAGCAAACCTGATGAAGTCGATAAGGCCGGGGTATTCGACGCGAATACGTACCACTTCATAAAGACGGTTCATGATATCGATGGCCCGTATTCTGGGAACAGGGCTGTAGAAGACTATTCTTTCCCCAAGTTGAAGCGCCCTGGGCCGTGTCAACGAGGCATATTATAGCTTTTTATGAGCTGCAGGAGACATCACAATTGTTTCTGCAATTCCGATCGCTGGTCCAAACAATTCCGCCGTCCACCTTCGCCAGATGCCTTTATTGACTGGGTCTCACGCGTGCAGAGTGGATATAGTGGCTTGTTCTCTGTGCATGTAGACGCAAAAGAAATCGCGAAATTTCGATATAAAATTTTTAACACTCCGATTACCAACGGATCGATATCTGTGGGGAAAACTTCCGCAAATTGAAGTAACTTGCATCATGTACATGTACCTACATGTATATACACAAACAAAAGGTTTGCGATCTTGAATATTGTGCATGTAGGAGCTAAGCATATCGTCCAATCGAGCATCAGAGAAATTACCCTTGCAGAGAGGCATCTTATCATGAAAGTCTTCCAACGATTGCCACTACTGAGAATCATTCCCCCCCTCCAATGTAAACTTCTCTTGCTGAAGCCGGCGCCTTGTGAAGCCCGGATTCTGCTAAATTTACAAATTTCTCGACGACCCATGCTTCGTCGCCCCAGACTTTTGCAAGCTTTTGGCGCTGGAGCGTCGGTGCCGGTAATCGGCACTTAACCTTTTTCTTAGCAGAAGTCAAGCTACATACAACAAGGTACTGGCCTATCTTACGGATTCCAGCGTCGATTGCCGAAGATACGAGGCTTCGCTGGAAAGTTAGGGCGATAGCTAGCAGAATTGAGAAGGTGACGTCTTGGAGAAACATAAACCAATCTTGCAAGAACGACTAGAGCGGCAACACAGGACGTCGAAGTCTGACGGTTCGCAAGCCTGTAATTCAGTTGCAGGGGATGTCTGCCGGTTAGCATTCTACCATGTCTACCATACCTGTTTGACCAGCCCCCTCGCGAAGCCGTGCAATATGCTCGGAAAATAACTCGTCCCGCGAATCCAGGCCTATCCTGAGCCCCCCAAGAACGTTTAAACCCATGCCCAAGCTACCTTATTAGCCTCTCAGTCGTCCGCGGAAGAAACCCGAGCCTATACGCTTGCCGGGGAATAAAGGTCAAATTAAGCTTAGCAAGACCTACCTTAACAAAAACTTCATGAATTCAAGGCTCCAGTATAACGGTGTTGCTGCCGAAGCTGCAGGTACAAGGGCCCAACCCAGAAAATAAAACCAAGAGATGGTCTCATGAACATGGAGCGGTATGGTTTAAACCGCAAAAGAGGAGGAAGAGAGCTCTAGCGGTTTATCATTTTCGATATTTTGTATGCCGTCGGTTCAATTTTCCAAGGCAGACAATTTATTTTCCATTCGCATCTAATGACTATGCTCATGTTGAGGGATCATATGTTCAATGTTATCATGCATCTACAGATAATCAAATTCCCCACGATTCGGGTCGACTCTGTCACACTGGGGTTTTAAAACCATCGTATGGAACCTAAACGGCCGATAAATTGTCTCAACCGCTGAAAGATATGTAAAACTCCTTTTCTTGCTTATGTTGAACCCGTACGGTTAAATCGGCAGAATAATTCCGTTTCCGCTTCATCTTCCCCTTGTACGAATGATACAAAGCAGGCGGGGTAACAGCGAAAAAAAAAGTCAAAGAGTCTACGATTGCGATGAGCAAGCCTGAGTTCGGTATAGCAGCCGTCCCCACTTCTGTCTCCCCTCCAAATTTTGTGGTCTCCCTCGGATCTCGTTTGTGTTTATCTTTTTTTTTTTTTTCCCTCTTCAAAGGAAATGTTGTTTTGGGAAATATAACGTTTGGTTACGTCCTTAGTGTTGTAGGAGCGGGAATTTCCAGGACGAACGTACCCGATTATCTAGTGTTGAGGCGTGCCGCCTTACTTAAAAGTATAATCTGATACAATCACATTTTTCGCAGTTGGAAAGTGACACTTATCCAGGCCCAATATAGACGCCGGAGGCAAGGAGGCGAGGTGCATGAACATAATATTAAACGTTGGAGTTATGCAGAAGCGACAAAACAATGTGTTTCAAGATCTTGCAAGAAGCCCAACTGAACGGTCGCGGAGCCAACCGTAAGCACGAGCGAGTCTAGAAGGTTAACAATAATTGCCTTTAAGCTGTCTAATTGTGTTTGAATAAGTGCAGGTGTGTGTAAAAACCTTTTAATTTTTTTAATTGTTGAAGTGGGACTTGAGAGCTATAGTAATACAGGAGTAAAATGAGAGAGGTATTTCGTGTGAATTTTTGGTTAACCTGTATGGGCTGTTTCAAATATACAAAGAGAAAAAGATATATCATATAAGTAAGGATTGTTAATGATGAGAAATGAAGTATTGCACAAGTGGGACCGTTGAGAAACAAAATGAAAGCAAAAGTCTAAAGGAGTGGACGTTTCCTCGTCGAGAAGGCACAGCAAAGTTGACAGAACAAAAGGACTCAAGACCGTGAACGCCAAAAGCTAGAATACTTCGAAAATAACAAGTGACAAAAAGGACAGAAATTTAGGAAGGAGTGAAGACGGTGTATAGCGGGTTTGTTTCCCGGAAAATCAGCAATCAACTAGAAAATAAATCAATTGCGCCGTTTGGGTTTCGCAAAAGAACACTTATGAACAATTATTAAATAGAAAGGTAGAAAGGCAAAAAAATCGTCATCATAGGTCGCATGATGCGCAAAGATTATCGAATAACATTGTAAATATCGTATAATAAGAATCGAAATGATATGTGTTCGGGGTGCGGTATCATTATGCTCGAGCGTCCGTGAACATCCTAGTTGAGTTGTTAACATACGTATGAAAATAAATTCGTTGAGAAAATGTGATACTTACTTTCCATACTCTTGCTCAACATCGGCAAGCAGAGCATATACCTTGATCGACTGTGTCCTTTCAAGCAGGCTTTCTCGATTTTCAGGAGTAGAGGGTGGAGTGTCGGCTCTCGCCGTCTCGGGCGCAGGGCCAACACTAAGAGCTGCGGCTACATGTTCCAATAGTTTTCTATGGACCTGGGCTCTTCGTGTCTCGGCTCTTTCCATCTTGGATTCCCAGTCATCGATCGAGCTATCGAGGTCTGCCAAGGCCTCCTGCTGCTTCAGCAGCGTCTCCCTTGAAAAGCTTCCGGATCGGTCAGAGCGCAAATGCTGGAGCATTTTCATATGGAGGGCCTTCTTTCCGGATCGTAGAGATTGATGTGTTCTTCGGAGGTATTCGCATCGCTCCTCAAGCGATGCGAGTTCGGCCGTGAGGGAATCAACTTCTGTAGGTGAAAGAACTGCGAACTTCTCACAAGTCTTGCGAGCAGCCGTTTGAAGAGAGGCAATCACAGGAGGTTGAAGTGTCTTCACGACATCAACAGGGCGCATGCCTCTCGGCATCGTCCGGTTAGCTGTGCTTCTCCGCTTGGTAACAGTAGGAGTCGTTGTGACAGGCTTTGCCTTCTGCTGTTCTCGTGGCTCCACGGCGGAAGTTTGCCGCTTGTGTACCAGGGCAATTGGTCGAGGGGGTCTCTCAGCAGCGGATTCTGATCCACCACGGAGTCTCTGGGCAACAACTCTGGTAACACTTAGCGGAGCAGGGTCCTTTGGGGGTACGGTGGGTGGCAAGTCATCTCCCGTTGACCGGATATTTTGAAGAGTCGATGGTGGTAAATTGGGCGAACGGGTAAGAACGGGGGTAGAGGAAGGAAACTTTGGTGTCTGCGCGAGTTTTGGAGTCTCAACGAGTTTAAGAGTTGAATCTGAACGCTTATGGAGGACAACTTTTGGCCTATCAGCATCCTTAGTTGTGGACGCTGAGCGCTTGTGCTCTCTCCTCTCCGTGTGTTTGAACATCGTATCACCAAAAGGAGGAGCCGAAAAGGCGGACGCTGGAAGACTGGCCTGCCTGTCATGTGCTGGCGGTCGTCCCGGTATTGTTGCTGCGTAGATGTAAGCAGTAGCACAACTTAAACGAGTCCAAGGTAACTTACGGGAATCCATAGGTAGTTCTTGCTCGACCACCAGTGTAGCACTTGTCTTGATCTCGGGCATACTGCCCTTGCGACGCATGAATGTCTCTTTGGCTTTCATTCTAGCACCAGCCAGGTAGGAGCCTTTGGAAATAGTATGTGCTTTTGTAACATTTGGACTGAGAGGACGTCCATTTTTTGAAAGGATGGGTGCGTCAGCACCCGCTGGCAGAGGTGGCAAAGAAATCGTTGGCGGCGGGGTCAGGTTTTGGGCAGCTCTTGTTGGTGAGTTCTGTCTGCTGTTGGAGCCTGACCGCGACGGCCCCGGAGAGGCGGACCTAGACTCGTTCCTCGAAGCAAATGTTGGCAGTGGAGGCAAGATACTCTGTTCAAGAATCGGGAATGGTTAGTTCGTATAATCCTCCTAGTTTAAGAGCAGATGCAGCTATACAGTCCAGATGCATAAGACTTTACGGAGCCAGAGCATAGTTTAAATAGGTTACATATAGATGATTCAATTGCGCATACTTACTATTCTATTATTGTCCATGCTCGACTCGTCGCCCATGGGAGTCTTCGGAGTGGGAGGCGCAGTGCCAACTCTCTGCTCTTGTGAATACTTTTGTTCCTGTGAGGTACTGCTTGCAGTATACGTTTCCGCTTGCCTCGATGGTGCACGAGGAGGGAACAAGGTTAAAGCCATGGCGGCTAATTCGAAGTAATAGATCTGGTGATACTAAGGTTGGTGTTGCAGTTGTTGGTAGCGAAACGTCGACTTTTTGTGTTGAAATTGTGGTCCCTGTCGATAGGCCTGCCTAAAAGTTCGCCTTTTCGATTCGATTCCGGATACCCCAGACGTCTCTCTAATGTTGCAGAGGAGGAAAAAATAAGATAAAATAAAAAGGTTTAACGAAGAAAGGGTAAGAATCCCGATTCTCTTATATCGTAAAAACGGTATATGTGAAAGACTCGTCGGTTAACTGTAGGGTACCAGCACAGTTGAGTCCTTCTCAGAAGGATTGATTGTCTTTGATGTACTTGTCGTGAAGCTGCCCGCCGCTGTTCTTCAAGATTGTTTGCAAAGACAAATGAGAAAGTCGAAACAAACTGTCACCTCGCAGTTCGTGGGAAGGGCGTAGTGGATATATGTCCGCCCGAATTATAGTACGATGGCTATGGGGTGCTACTTTTTTTCCCCTTCTCACGTTTTGATACTGGCCTGGCCCTCCCTCAGCACGCCGGCCTTCTGCAGGCCATATCGAGTAAAGAACCAGAAAAATGAAAGGGAATATAAAATAAAAAAAGCAATACCTCCCATGCTTGGGGGGCTGTCAAGGTGCAGCACAGGCTAGTGGCCTTTCCCCCCGGGCCTCGTGTCAGGAGCAGCTTTGTTCTGGGAGAGTCAAGGTCGTCTGGAGTTGGAGCTAAGCGGGCAAGCAGCAAACGGGACAACACTCTTCTAGGCACTGGGATACGCCCTTTTCCTTTTTCACTGCTTCCAAAAAGCAAAGGGGTGACCGTTTCGGTGGCTCCCCTCCGCCTGCTGTTCTGGGAGAAGGGGTTTCAAGATGGACGTACGCACGGTTGAGACGTGTGAAGGCTAGGGTGTGGGAGCAGGGAGCTAGGGTCATGGTTAATATACACCATTGTGAAGATTAAGGACAAGAACGACATCCCAGAGTAGAGCAAGATACTGTATTATTACTCCATCCAAACTCCCCTCAATATTACTGAGGGTTAAGGTAATGAAAAGTTCAGGTCATTTTCGATGAACTTTTCTCGGATCCTGCCTTGACTGAGAAGTTCCCGCTTCCTTCCGTGGCCTTATGAGGGGCTTAACTTGAAAGATCAATTGGCAAAGGTGCATGTTCTGCCTCGTTTGGTAGGTTTGGCCGCCACTATGCAAACCTGCAGCTAACTGGCTTGAAACAATCCAGGAGGTGGTCTACCAGATTTTTTCCTGGAAGTTTCTTGCTCACCACATTTTGGGCGTCGTTCTTTCAACCGATGCTGAGGGAGACATGAGCTGCCTACTACGTATATGTACGGGATTGAGATTGCCATACAAATTCATGCCATTGTGATGAGACCGGCGATCACTTCTCTCTTTCTTTCGTTCAGGGTAAATGTAGACGATGTTTAAGCCTCCTCGTGGACGCTGTTATCTGCTATTCCGGATCCTTGAAACAATGTTTCTTCGGCTTACAAAATCCAGAAGACAAACAACATAACTTTCGAAGTGTGAATAACACTGCGATGACATCCTAGCTTTGGAAAGCGCTTAAACATGGCCTCACGGACATATGCGGCGATATAGTCCACTTCCTATTGGATCTGTTTTTTGAAATGCTATGTTCGAAGCGATAGGTACAATCGAGCCCTCCAGATCTACGCTTGCGTTGACATGATTCGTCAAATTGGCGTTACACGAAAAAGCTTCGAAGAATGATAGACAGACTCCACATTCATACTCCAAAAATAATCAGGTACATGAAGTTCGAAACATTGGGTGTATCGATCGGTGGTTTTGCTGGTGCTCAATTCGAACTTCATGCATGGTTCAATTCATTGTTTTCCTTAGTGTTGATATTATATTCTCGGATAGGTATCTACTTAGCCGATGAGAACCTCTAATATTATAATGTATGAGGACCTGAATGACTTACACATGACGCATTTAATATTAGAACAAAAGGTTACCATCGGAGACTATAGTCACTAACAATTGCAGTGTATCCAAAAACCTCCCCAGCAGTATAATAGGAAGGGCCGACGTTGACTTAGACATGAAATGCGACACGTTCAGGATGATTAAAGCCCTCCGATAAATCTAGGTGCCCAAAAGCTATATCTGGCAAAGTTCCGCATTCAGAATCGCCCTCGTGAGCTCTGAAAATCAGTTCTAGGTTCACCTGACCAAATTCCCTAGCTGGCATTTTGGAATATTCGAATTGCTCGCTCAAACCAAGGCTCACGTTGACCAGCTAGCCGAGAAGCATTGATGGTGATACAATTCGGTTCAATGATCACAAAAGGCTTTGTCAAAATTTTTTCGAAATTTAAGAGACTATGACGAGCGCGGGACCTTCTGCAGCTGCAGTTGTGGGAAGCAAATCCGATATTCCGGACCAGCCGAGCGGGCTGTGCTGTACCGCACTACGGGTTGGTCTACGGTCATTGAAACTTGGCTTGGGGCGAAGGCAGCGCCTAGGAGTCTTCCGTTTCGTTTCGGTTTGAGCATATGACTTCCTGCTTGATGCATGTCACAGGCGGGCGTAATTAACAAAGACCCCAGTCGACACTCCCGGCTTTCGAGGTCGCTGGGAATATCGCTGCAGACTCGGCCTCGCTTCCACAGACAACACCGACGAGTTGGAAGGTGTATTAAAAACGCAAAAGTCGATATTTAGGCCAAATGGAGTACAAGGCTAGCCAAATAGCAATCGGCAAGGTTTGCATCGAATGACATTGCAATTTATTTGGGGATGAAACACGAAGAAAAGATTTACTTGAAGATTGTATGGGTATGATCTTGTGCTGGCCACATCCGCGATACGGTTCGCGATAGATTGCGTACCGTCGACATGGGACTGCTATAAACCCCAATTCCGAGGAACTAGTTTTGTAAGTATAGACTCAATGAGCTCCTGTCCTCTACATACGCCGAGTTTACTATCGCAATCGGCATTTGATATGTCGCTCTATCGTTAGAATTAGTCCCCCTCAGAGCTGCCCAGCTGAACAATTGGAGATCATTTGATGCTTCGCAATCACGTATGGTATCACAACCATTCCACAGGCACTATTCTACAAACGGGATAACATCCGAAAGACACAATAGGATGCAGGTACGGTTTACCCCGGCTTGGAGCCAAGGGGGTTTTAAACAGATATATACCTCATTCAACACGTGCACACTATCGATAGTTCCAGCTACCCCGATCGCTGCGACTCGACATGCATGCACGTAGAATTGCTAGTGAATTGGCGGCTAGGTAAGTAGTAAGTAATTTTGAACCCTACCATATTAACAACGAGAGTTTTTTGTATCAATTGTTCGAAGTTCCAACCACTTAGGAAGACATAATCTATGCATACCACATATAAATTTGCCACGAGGGTGGGTATCAACTAGCTAAATTAAATCTATGCAAAGCGCCATCACATATCTGTATAATATCTCCTCGATTTCGCCTACTGGCACATTAGGTGAAGAGACGGGTAACCAACTCGAAAATCTTTGTACTGGGCAGCCTGGTGTTACTGCCTTGTCATAGCGTCAAGCGATCTGAGCGCAGCAAGTGCAGTAACCGCGGGAAGGCTTCTGTCTTTTTCCGATTCAGCCTTTATGCGACATCGACATCTATCTCATGCATAATTCAGTATGCAAAGCTGAAATTCTAACCATAGATTCGAACTCTGAGCATGGGCAGAATTTGGATTAAAAGTTGAACCAGAGTTGAAGCCGAATAGCTAGGTGGAATCATGGTTCTCAGACACCATCCTTGATGCTAATGCCGTAGAGGTATAGTACTAGCCCACGGAAATGACACCAAGATAATCAATAGTCGTCCGATGTGCACAACACATATTCGGGTTCTTCGAGGCTAACATATTTGAACATTCTTCTGCTCTAATACTGCTGCAGTGACACTGGTGCAGTGACGCTGGTGACGAGAGCGAGTCTAGTTGCTCTAACGGGTGTGATCAACCTAATTTTTGCGCTAATACTTGGTTATTCAAATCTAAAATTAGTTGTGGGTATTTCCATTATCTGATAACGACCCGTAAATTGGACTGTACGCTTTATGGAAGAAAAAAGGGACTGCTTGACTGTCGCAACTCCAGATGTTTCGTTTCAGATATCAGCTCGTATTTTGACGAGTATGGTATGCAGATGCGCTAGTGAACTCTTTTCATCACTGAAAAGAAATTCTTCCGCTATCATGCATGCCATATTGGCTTTAGTGTAGTGCTAACTTGTATTCGTCGTTGCACCTCGCCCTGAATCAATCAAGCCGGGTCTCGGTCTGCCGGCCTTGCAATTGTGTTTAAAAAACGTGGCCTCGCTTGTAGCCAGCTGCCTCATGACTATGGTTTTGGATTCGACGGGTTCAAGAATTTAAATTAACTTTGCTGCAAAATATCTCTTTTGCCATCATAGGCAGGACATTGTGTTTTATCCAAAACTCCTGCTGAAGTCTTCTCGACTCGGCCTTGTCCCGTGTGCGCCATAATTTATTATCTTTTGGGCTTGGTTGCGGGATTGTCGATGCTATGACCCTCCAAGCCTCTGTGCGTTCGCTAAACATGCATTTTAAGTTCAGGTCTCTCCTCTCTTTTTTAATTTTACCGACATGTTCAAGACCTTGTAGGTGTCGACGGCATGCATGTGTGAAATTTTAAAATCTCGTTTCCCCTCTTTTAATACGGGTCGTTTCCTATAATCCGGGTAAATATATGTGTTATCGTACGATGAGACCGGGTCAATCCATGCCCAACACTTATAAGCAGCTAAATCATTGCATTGTAAATCCTAATCACCGGCCATATTCTACGTGGATTTAGTGATGTAGAGTGGATCTAATCAGGTGAGCCGTCTCATCTGCAATTTTCATTGGCTTTGCCCTGACTATGGTTTTATAATCGTCTCCACCCTTCCTACCTGATTTGCAAATTTATATCAGCCTGCAATGTGTCTGTGACTGAAGACACTCCACAGAAAGTCTCTTTAGATTTCATGTAGATAATCGGTTTGCCCAGTGCGGGGATATGCACGGCCCGGATGATGACGACAAACTTTCAGCTTGCATATACGCCTTTTCTGTCGACCCGCTATAATCTTTCTTCGGCATCGTTATGGTCACTACACCGGATTATACCGAAACATGCACTCTTTAAGTGACAACGAGCTAAGTTAACACATTGGGTGCTGGGGCACTCGTGCAAAACGAAAAACCTAGTCTACCATAAAACGAAAGAGCTCCTACGGGTATATCTGTTTGACCTTCGTCCAACTGACGCGTCCCCTTCGCAGTAGCCGCCGATGCATAAACAATAATTTAGACCCGGGTTGGCTTTGGACGTCCTTGTTCGCTCTCAATTTGCCGGTGTCAAAAAAAAAGGCTGTGATTCGTAGTATGTATTTCGCGGTACCAATTGTTCCGGTTGCGCTCTATCGTATACCTTGATAACTATATCGCGAACTTTGAATTTAAACTATGCCTAAAAGCTTGACTCTTTGATAGATGAAGAGGCTCACGGTTCACGGAAATCTTGAGCTTAATTCATCAAAGTAAAAGACTCGTGATCGGTGTTCCGTGTATACACGGGAAGAAACAACTCTCAGACGTCGTCACCTTCAAGAACAAGAATGGAACGGCCATCGAACATTCTCTCGGGTACCTACATCAGCTATATTCCCCGTTCCCATTCTATTCGAGACTTTATATAGACTATGTAGTGATGAAACTGACGGAGTGTTAGAACTAGAGTCATGGTGTGGCTGTCAAAACTTTGACGGAAGCTGGGAGAGCTAGTGGAGGGCTCTTTGCTCAGCATAAGGGTCTTTTTTTAAAAAAAATAAAAAATAAAAATAAAACTAAAACTAAAAATTCAAGTCAAGATGAATAATGTCCGCTTGTAAGTTTCGAGATATAAATGTTTCAAACATCAGCCGTGAACGTGCTTTAGGTTGGTGTTATCTCCGTAGACACACGGAACGGATGACGCCTCAAATAGAAGAATTTTAAGGAGCTAGCAGATACATCGAGTTTGTCGACTGTATGCAAAATTTAAGTTTTTTGGATCGACTTGAAACGAAGCGACGGACATTAATTGGATCCATGAAGACGCACACCAAAGCTGTTCACAATCTCAGAGCTATGGATATCGGTGTCACATTTTCGTGCTGTGAGATACGGAATGGCGTAGTCTTGTCGTAAGAATGGTGTTGTTATTGCAAAATACCACATGCTGTTCGGCAATGTGTTGCAGGATCAGCTTTTGCGAAGACAGGGATCATTGTTGACAAGGCCAAGCCTGGGGTTGAACGAAGTTGTGCAACAGTGACTCGACGCGATGACCAGTCGATGTCATGTCGTGACTCTTTAGTTTGCCGGCATCTATAAAAGCTGGATGTTTCGGTATCAACACTACCTGCTGACTAAACTTTCCTATCCTTACCTCAACCTGTTAACACCAAAACTCGGTAAGATGGCCGCATCGTCAAGTACAATGTCGAACAACACACAAATCGACACAGACAATGGTATATACTTCTGGAAGCCGAACCAACGGTTCGGATTCCTTGGTCAGTGGTATAAATCGCCCTTCACGGTTGAGTCAGAGGACGGGACACGTATCCAGTATCAAAATTGCGAACAGTGAGTTTCTCCATTTACTGTCTATTCTCTTTTCCGTCATCATTGGATCGTATGCGAGTTACGTCAGACCGCTCCTGCAGGTCTTCTCGTTTTATATCTCAAATCGGGAAATAGTTTCGAACAACATGTTGGAGTTCGCGAAATCAATAGTGCTGAGGCCGCATGTGGGAGCTAATCTGTCGAATGGCTGCTGATACTCGAACGGATTGACA
The DNA here is from genome assembly GCA_036971165.1 of Arthrobotrys iridis. Classification (NCBI taxonomy): domain Eukaryota; kingdom Fungi; phylum Ascomycota; class Orbiliomycetes; order Orbiliales; family Orbiliaceae; genus Arthrobotrys; species Arthrobotrys iridis. The sequence continues at coordinate 914,796 of JAJTTS010000005.1, forward strand.
GGTACATGATGCATCAGAAAGGTAATAACTTCCTTATCCTTATCATTATCGCCGTTCACGATGAACTTTGGAACTCCCGATAAATTCACAAGATTGGCGAGCAACGGGGTTTTCCGCCTATCTGCCCACGTGCCTTCGCCCGGTTTTTGTTAAGCTCCAAGGAGCTCTTGGTGATGATTCAGATACAAGAAATCCGGAGCAACCCCTCCTCTCCAAAAGCTAACCTAGTTAACCTTTCTCGCTGAGTAGGGGTCCTCTTCGCTCCGGATAGCGAAGTTACGGCGGAAATTCTTGCCAAAGGTCTCCATCCGGCTCAGATAAAGGCGCTGGGGCGGGCTGTTCCGGATTTTGACGAAGCAATCTGGGAAAAACATCGATACGACATTGTTGTCCAGGGGAACCTTTACAAGTTTAGACAAGATGAGAAGTTGAAGAAGAAGTTGTTAGAGACTGGAAACAAAGAGCTGGTCAGTTCACTGTTTCTATGGCCGCACCTGACCCTTGACATGCATATATGATATTAGAGTTTGATGCAAGACGAATGGACTATTGACGAAGTTGGGTAGGTCGAAGCGTCACCTCGGGATCGAATATGGGGGGTCGGATATGGAGCAGTGAATGCACCGAAGAATAGGAAAAAATGGGGCTGGAATCTTCTTGGGAAAGCTTTAATGGAGGTCAGAGAGAAAATTAGAAAAGAGGAGGAGGAGGGGAAAGAAGAAACGACAGCGGAGGAAGTTCAATAAAGGTGCATTATCCGACGACGCCGATAGGTGGATACCCTTCCTTTCTTGAATCTCCGCTTTATTTTAAGTTTTTGTTTCTGCCTTCTAGCTTACTCATAACATCTGGGAACTGTCCACACTTTATTGCTTATTCCAACGGGAATCGAGTCGGATCTAGTGCTCCTGGGGTTGGGTTTGCGGGGAGGGTCATGAAAGTTTTTGTTTTTTTCGAAACGCGCAATGGCGAATATATTGATATTCAGTTCGTAGCTACAGAATGTACATGATGAATTGTTTCAGTCGTTTACTTGCGGGGAGACACTGGCGGGTAGATTCCTCGCTAAGTTTAGGCACCCGTTCCTGACCTAAGGGGTTTGGTAGCGACAGTGGCAGCCCGGCTTCAACGTACGGCAGCCTGGAGATACGGCTTCGTCCAAATTTCGCATGTGTTCTTCGGTTAGTTTTATCTCGGTAGGAGGTCTTGTATTGAAGGTACCTCGCATCTAGTACTAGATGTCAGTTGACCAACACATGCAGAACGGCGAGTTGCCCTTATTAAAGCCAGATGGAGTCTCGAGGTTATTAAGCATTCCTGTAGGATAGTTTATAATAAATTTGTAAGTCTCTGAAAATCTAGCTTGATGTATGTCTGCCCGGCGTGCCGGTCGAGTCATGTACGAGCATGCATGGATCTGTGCTAAATTTCGGGTTGACTGCACCTTATGCGGAGATACTAGCTAACTCGCATGCTCAAAAGAGAAGCAAGCCCCTCTCCTTGGTATACTTGTGTATGTACATGTAGGAGGAGGAAAATAGCAAGAAACCGTAAGACGTATGGCTCAATCAAGCTGAGCACTGCAGCATGTTAAGCAAATGCCGATTATTTCGAAGGATAAAAGATGTCCCTGGAGAGAATGGCGGGGTCGGGTCTGTGATCCGTTACGAAACTAATTTAAATAGATAATTAATAAGACATTCGGGTTTCGTCCGATCTTTCATCCTCAAATCCGACCGTGCTTCAAATTTCAGAGAGTAATGAGTATTTAGATGTTCCGCAGCCCCCAAATAATAGATGATGATTGCATAGCTAGTCAGCTCAGGAATGATATCAGAAAGAAGACATTCGGCCGGCAATACTAATATGGGGAGGATAGGCTGGTTGACTGACTAGAATAGAATTAGAAATAAATTAGAAATGAAATTGAAAGAATTAGGGCACCGGTCTGGCGAATCTATTCTGTTAGGTTTAGGTTAGGTTATTCAGAGCAATAACATACGATGCTACGAGGTTACGATGATGAGGCCGAAATGGATTGTCTTATTCCTCGCAATGCATCCGTGATATATCGATATGGAGCTCCTCCTAATCGAAAATGCTGTTGCATGCCCATAAGCTCGGATGCAAGTTCCTTAGCAGATGAATTGTATGCACATCTCTTATCCTCTGTGTTTTTAGAAGTTGATAAAATCTCGAGGTCAAGTTCAATTGTATTAGCCGTGATGTATTATCTGGAGTATTATTATATTGGAAATATTAATATTAATGCGGGGCATGATACCGCGGGTGGTGTAGCGTAGTTGGTGGTGTCTATATCTAAATATCTTTTGTTGCAACGCGCCTTGCCAAGTCCCATCGGACGGCGGCTCTTTGTCTGTACTGGGATTGTAATCGAACCTTCTAACATCATCCTTCGCGCCATCAACCAAAGTAGTGAGTATATCCGAATAACACGATGCCACCCGTGGGTCCTCATCGGAGGACCCATCAGCGGACTCCAGCTCTAACCCGCTCACCTTCCGCTGACTCCTCCTCTGACTCGTCAACGTCAACCACGAATACTATTGTTTCAACTGCGCATGGACTTGTTCGCCAGAGTCGACATCATGACCAAGGTGCTGGGTATTTCGAACCATCGTTGACCACAACGTCCCAGGTTGCTGCTGCCGCTGCTGTCGCAAGGGAATCCGCAAGGAAGCATTCACAATCGGATCCGTCTCCACCGACGACGGGCGTGGCTAGCTCATCGTCGACACCTCTGAGCGCTGCTGGGGCAGCAGCCTTGGCGGCGATGCCCAAAATGGAACGGGCTCAACCTGGTGGCCATGAAAAAGAAAAGAAGGAATCGAAGATGAAGATCTTCTCGAAGCCTTTAAGGGCGGCCCAGTCATCTCAGGCTATGAAAATGGTAGATCCGAAACCACTTCCCTCACCATCTCGATTAGCAGCGCCAATGCCTCGGATACCTTCCGTTTCTAGTGCTGATGGAAGCCGTCGACCATCTTTCACATCCACAATTTCTGACACTCTTTATTCGAGTTCGCCGCCTACCTCGTCGCACAGTCATAAACACCACCTACTTTTGAGAGGGAGAAAGGATCAACCGCTATCCAGCGCGAATTCTAATTCGAAACTAATCTCAGAAGGATCGAGTATCTACAACTTCAACCCAAACAGTCCATCTACTGCGAATTTCCCGGTTTCTGGTAGCGGGAATCCTAGTCAGAAAACGCTTGTCACAAACGCCGATATTAAGCATGTAGTAGGAGTAGTCTCCGGGAAGGACAAAGATGCTGCAGGTGAACAAGTCCTCGAAGAGGTGTGGCCACTTCTAAAATCTAGGGTTATACCCTTATTCACTGGCGAGGGCCTGCGAACACCAGTCGAAGATCTCAACAAGCTCGTTATGTAGGTGCTTACTTGATGGACTTAATCGTAACGTGTTCGCTAAACGTAGACTTTACAGCGTTCATATAAAGCGCCAGGTCGAAAAAAAAGCGGCAATTTTGTTGATAGATGATGTCCAATCATTGCTAGATCATGGAATGGCAATGCTAGACAGCTCCCTATCCAAGCTCACCGATGTTAGACTCATCCCTCGCCTCGTTGAGCTCTGGAACTTTATCTTTAGCACCGTTCTCCCATACTTCGAAGCGGTGTTCTTGCCCCTCCAGCAAGAGTTCAAAGGGATTGGGACTGTCTTGAGCTCTAGAGAGGCCCGGGAAGTATGGGGAATCCCAGATCAAAGACTTGATTTGCGACGTATGGCTCTCATCAGCTACCGGGATAGCCTTATTCTACCACTTTATACGCGGCTTCATGGTATGTGCTTTATGAACACCAAAGTTGGCGATGTCTATACCTAACCTTAGGCTTAATTAGCAATCTTTTCCAAACTCCAACTTGACTTTGACGCTCTGCCGAATGTTACGGAAACTGTCGGGCGAGTACTGCAATGCATCAGCGTCCTTGCATCGATCCTGTCGAACGACGACAAGCAAGCAAAGATGGACGAGTTGGCGAAAACTATGAAACACAATTGGCTTGGCCGTGGGCGAACCGGACGTAACAGACGTGGCTTCGTCGGGACAAAGACGCGTGCTCTTGGGAGTGCGAACTCGCTGGGCTCGAATCACGGTTTCGGAGACTTCACTGTGACCGTGACCGACTAGGACTCTCTCCTGTCACCCAGGGATTTGAAGACTGATTTCAAAAGAAAGCCCTTTGAATATCCTCCAACACTGAAAAATTGGTTGGGATTAGGAATCCGTCTAAGTCCTTTATCTGAGGTTGAGTTGATTCTGGAGACACGGCATCGAACACCGTAATCCTTTTCTCAGTCCGAAGAATACGCGCTTTCAGTTGATACCTGAAAGGTTTGAGGTTTCATTTTAGACCGGAATTTTAGACTAATATCAATCCGTCCCTATACAGGATGCTAATGGAAATCGTTCTTGGCTGTTTGGTTGGTATTGTTCAAAACTTTGTCTAATTATAGGCTTGCAGACGGATTAGTTGCTTGCAGCCTTGGCTGATAGATAAAAGCGGGCGACATCATATTCACAGCTAATCTCATGTATTGAGGATGCTACAGTGCTGGACAGGCCTGGGTTATTAGAAAGTATTAGCGGGGACACATTCACGAGGACCTCAACTTACGAAATAGTTGGCCTTCCGCTTCAGACGGATGTTGGGACTCGCAACACAGCCATCTGTTGTATTTGTTTTCCTCATCTCGATGCCGCTTCATCTGACCCTCCAATGGAAAGACGTCCAATGCCCAAGTGCACATCAGTTCCTAGAGGCATGCTTCCAAATTTCCCTAAGGACTCCAAAGAAGCGAAAATAACTTAATTATTTTCTCGTTCTGAACCGATTTATTGATGTATTCTACACGTGCCGCTAATTCGCCAGATAATGCTGGAATGAAGTACTCACTTTGTACGTTGAAATTCACGGCTATGATGCTAGACGACGATGTAATTATGCTCTTAGGTAGAAGTTACTACCGCTTGAAAAGCCACCTAAACTTGCACACCTGCCACTGTCGCTGAAGAAACACCATCGCAGGCGTGCGCAGAACCCCCCCNCCCGGCCCCAATCATTCCACTACTAACATTTTATGTACGCCAATATATGAGATTTTCCTGAAGACAACGGTGTGTAACCCACACATAGAGATATAATATAACGAGATGGGATTCGGTTCAATTTTGCCTTTCTAAGATTGTCCCGAAAACTCTAGTCTCCCAACAGGATTCAGCAGCCGGATTGCTTCGCGTTTTGGAAGATCCTTCTAATTTAGTGATATAAGTATAATTTTAAACGAGCCTTTCTATAAATAAAGAAAACTTGATCGACTACGCATATCAGTTTTATGTTTCACCTCGGTTATCCACATCGATGAAATAAGCAGCCGAGATACGGCACTATCTTATCAGATATATTCCAATGGATAGTCGGAACTTCAAACATATCACTAAATTCATGGTCTTAAGAAACAGGATGTGATATTATTATCCTCTAGTTATGGTATCAATCGATACACATCTAGCCTATATATAAGCCCTATCTCGCATGGTGGCCTCGATATATCCTTACACCGCATCTTATATCAGTTCCCCGTGCGGCCAATCTTATTTGAAGCTGCAGCGCTGGTCTCCCTTCAAGAATTTCTAAATCCTTCGCCTTTACTTCTCCCAAAACCGGCTTTCAAGAACCGATAAAGACCTTAAATTCGAAAGCGCTATACCTGTTGCTATCAATATGCTCGTCAAGAAACTCTGCGTCAATTTGGCTTTCGCATTGTCACTCGCGGTCTCGGTATTGGGATCCTTTCATAGGGGAGCGGTGTCGTCGTCGGAACTGAACGATCTTTTGTTTCACTTACAGCATATCACAAGAGGTTACGAAGTTGCCGCCAATGTGGTGAACCAAATCAGTACTTCTGGGCCTAGTAAAACTGTATTTTTCGACCAATCCGGCTCACTCTGGGTTTGGTCCCCACTCCTTCAACGTATCCCAGAGGACTACATTCTCTATATATCTTGGACAACAGTGATGCTAATAGATTGTATATATGATATCATCAAGTAATAGTTCAATACCGTGGAGAGCATAAAATATTTCGCAGAAAGGACGGTCAGTTTCGCAACCCGATTCGATGCACTGTCGAAAGCTACTGCTATTGATGAAGGTGAAGGTGAGGTGATTTCAAATCAGTTCACAGAGGTACGGTCCTCCATATAAGCCAAAAACTTTACCAAATTACACGCCACGGATATATACCTCTTGGGAAATGATAGCTAGCTAAATTAAAACCGGGGAAATTTGTTAGCTGCGCCGACAACAATGTCGATATTTCAAGGCTCTGCTAGCTCTTCGATCTGTGGCGAAAGACCCGAATGAAATTACTGGGTTCGTATTTTATCAAAGAAACCTACGCTGGCGTCTTTCTGATCTTAGGGCCTCTCAAACGGTAAGTTCTGATATTAAGATCTTGCTAAAGAAAGTAAGCGGCTGGATTAACTTCTGAAAAAAAATCTCTAGGCGCTATACATAAGCATAGAGAAATTGCTTAATAGCAGTTCGATTAGGAACACTAAACCAATCTTCTTAAACCTTAACGAAGCACGATATAGATTCATCAAGGCTATTACCCAGGCCGTCGATGCGTGGGATGAACCATCCGAGGATGGAACCGCAGATCCATGCGCCTGAACCCTGAGCACTAGTATCTGAGTGGGTTCAGATCTATGGCAAAGAGTGTCTGAGGACATCAATGCCTTTCACGCTCACCTCAGGAACAGCGAATATTTATGCCTACGAATACTTTTTAGATCATGCAATAGATATCACTGCAGTACTGCCACTTAGATAAGCATACATATGCCATCCGTCTATAAATACATATCCCTGCATTATAGTCCGGCGTTATCCATTGCATGTGTAAAGTACCACTCGACCGTATTAATATTCGAATTGGTTGTCTTTAAAGCTTTCCTATACATTTTATCATACGATCATCTGTGTGTCCAATTCTTCTTTCATAAAGACGAATATCCAGTCATTCGAGCAAACAGTAAATTGTTCTGCTGGCGCTATAAAAAATCATCCTCCCGATTTATTTGATGATGAGTAGTATAAGCTTACATTCTAAAAATGCTCAAAAAATCTTGTTACATATCTAAAATTAATATCATAGCACTTTCGCTCTCTTAATGCACTAACCCGACGTCAAACATACGACTTAGATATCAACGATGTCATAAGAGTTTTACCGTATGATGGAATATATATAGAATAGCACGCCAAGTACCTAAAAGACCTAAGCTTATGAAGCCTTGGCCAGGACAATTTCCCCAAGCACACGGGTTTCTTCTGGGTGTGGCTTCTCTTTCAACTCTGAAAGTCCAGATAATCCGATTAAAAAGGTGACCACCTTAACTCTGTAAATGATCCGAAAATACGGTCTTTCACGGTGCCAATAATGAATTAACATACAGGCGAGCTGTTTGAAACCGCGATTGGATTACTGAGAACTATAAGCACTAGGTGATTTGATAGAAAAGGGGCTGAAGCTCTTACCAAGCGTATAAAGAGGTAAATACACACTTTAGATGTTCAACATGGGGAGAATTGTCGGAAGATGCTATAACTGACGAGTTGAAATAGCCCTCATTGCTAACATGGACTGCCGGATTTTGGACTTACGAGCGAGCAATAGGCTCGAGCCTTTCCGCCACAACCAGAATCCAAAGCGTAAGGCCAAGGCAAAATAACACGATTCATGAGGTATCTCAAATACACTGGCCGTTATATTATTTTAAATTTTTAAAAAAAGGGATGGATATCTAGGAACTGCACTTGCGTTTACAGGAAGCTATCGCTGCAAATGATACAAGGAATTCAGATCAAACCTTATCTAGTCTGAACAAGTTATATAAAATATTTGTTAGCATTTAGTCAGCCATCCAGATTTGAATGCAGAAGCCTTGTTGATACGATGACATCCCAAGAAAAATTTCAATAGCCCTGCACCAAAGTTGAAGTGAGCGAATCAAGTTAGGCGAAAAAGAGGTACCTACTGCATAACATTTACAATCATATTGCACAAATGTCACCATGCATGAGCGCCACGTGCACGCCTCATATATATCCTTAGTTTCTTTTTTTTCTTCTTCGTCTGTCTTTTTTTTTTTTTTTTTGGAGATATACGCTTTGAGGTACCCAGCAATGCTCTCATTTATAGAATTAAGCTGTATAGTAGCTTCAGGATATATATCAGGACTATATTATACTGACTCCTACTGGAATACTGGAACTTGTCCTTTGGATTTCCCCTCGAGAACACTGTTCATATCGCGTTGTTTCTCAGCAGCTAACTTAAAATCCAACAGACCTCACAAAAAACCACCATTCCCACTCCCCCAAAGGAAACAAACCCATTCTACGAATGACACCCGGCGGCTGCGCACAATCTCAAAGCTCCAGCACCGCCTCCACACCTTTCCCTTTTCCCCTCTCCTTTCTTCCTCTCTAATTCCACTCCCTCGGCTTCTGAAAGAGCCTCGGGGTGTTCCGATTTCCACCGGCAATGGACGTACCTGTCTTCCCGGAACCACTGCCTCCACAGGTCTTCACGACTGGAGCGCAGCTGCTGGATCTTACTGATAGTACGTTACATCGGCCATACAGCTTGCGACGTGGCGTCGCCCGGAGCTATGCAAGCTAACCGACCACCTTCCCCCCCTCTTCGTGTATTATAGAGAAGCTTGTCATCGTGCTTCGAGATGGGCGGAAGCTTATTGGGACATTAAGAAGTTATGATCAATACGGTAATTCGGTCCCACCACCACCCCTACCACCCCTACCCCTCATGATAAGCTTAATCAAAGCTCTATATGGCTTCTCTGATATAGGTCTGATGTCTTTCGTGTCCACTTTTAGCAAACCTTGTGCTCCAGGATACTATCGAACGGCTATACTCCCAAAACCTCTACGCCGATGTCCCACGAGGATGCTATATTGTTCGTGGCGAAAATGTCTTATTACTAGGAGAGATAGTAAGCAAATCTATATTACCTCTGATATCCGTTCATACGTTAAACCCCCTTGCTTCGTTAGGATCTCGATAAGGAGGACGAAACCCCTCTAAAACAAGCAACTGTGGACGAGATATACGACGCCCAGCGTGCAGAAAACGCCTCCAAAAAGCAGAAAGAAAAGAAAAAGGCGAAGAAGCTCCACAGCCTGGGATTCGAAGCGGAGAATGAGTTGATTCTATAGGAAAGAAACGACTGCTTCGTGCCCTTCGTGGTTTATAAGAACCAAGTAAACCCGAGACTGGTAGTTAAAAAGGTGGATTTCGAAACAGGAGAGGTGTACTACGAACTTGGTGGGAAAATATATACAGGTGTGCGGCAGGATGACGATTCAGGCACTTCGATAACGTCGATGCTTTCGACTGTATTAGAAGACCCTGAGGGTGAAGAAGCAGCTGAAAGGGAGTTTGATTTCGCTGAAGTAGAAAGGGGGGAGGAGGAAGAAAACAAAAGCGGCGAAGAAGGTGATGAAGAGGACGAAAGTGATGACGATGACGATGAGACGGGTGAAGAAAGCGACGGTGAGGATGATGAGGATGAAACCGACGAAGGAGATACCAATGCTGGTAGAGATGACGCTAGCCAGTATGGAGATTTCAACAATAGAGGAGGTATCCAACTGGGGGGCAACTTCAACTGGTGGGCGAGGCGTCAGCACTGATAATTATAACAAACCTCGGATATTAGAAGCAAGGAAACGGCATTGGATGGTTTTATCGATACCAACCTATCCTTGCCTTGGATGATAGCAACCTTTAGAAAATATTAATAAAAGTATTGAAATCACAGATGGGTTTAGAAAACCCTAGCGATTGATGCCTTTCGCCAGAGTTGGAATTAGTCTTGTAATACGTCAGTATTTTAAATTCGGGCTATCCAGTAAGAATTGATTTTAGAAAACTGGAAGATTCCTATTTTCCCACATATTTTTGTTTAAGAAAGAGTCTACGTTTGATTCTATGCTCAGTCTATAGTTGATATGCTGACCTCCTTTCGAGTTTGATATTCTCCAAAGTCTCCACGGCCCATTCTAACGTTTGCATTAATGTCAAGTCCGTTTCCGCCGGCGTCCTTAATCCACCCTTCAAAGCCTCTTCTGTCAAGATACCTGTATCCATATTCTCGTCTTTGAACAGATAGCTATGTTGTTTGACATATGCTGGCCAAACTAGAAGCTCAAAATATCCTGGAGGATCTTGCCAAAACCCTTCCATTGTCGTGTATCCGGCTCGATCTTCCCTCCTCTGCTTTGCCTGTAGACAGTAAAACGATTAACATCAGATCTAAGTCACAATCAGTCCAGAGTATCCTAACCTTCTCATAGGGCGTTCGGATCATAATCTTGACGTCGAACTCTTGCTTCAGCTCCTCCGGGACACCCTTTCCAAATATCAAAAACCCATCCACGAGAACCACCTTGTCCACTTTTATCCCCAAATCTTCTTCAACACCTTTCAACCACCCTATCGCCTTTCTCTCAAGCGTTAAAATCTTCTCTTTGCCATTCTCCCCTTCCTCGTTCGCAATCTTCAGAAGGCTTTCATCGACCCCCACGGCGTGCGTGGTCTCGTAGCTTTGGTGAGAGTCTGGGAGGGCTCCGAATTGCTTTGCATGTCTCAGAGAGGAGAGAAACCGAGGGAAGTCCAGAGCTTCGGGACAATCCCAGTCTTGAACCTTTTGACCCGTGGTACCCAGTTCTACTATTGGAAGCTCGGAGTCCGGGATGTAGAAATCATCGGCGTGGATGATGGTGCAACCTGGTGGGGTTGCAGTAAGGGTGGTGGAGGTGAAGGCATCGCGGAGGAGTCGGGAAAGTGAGGTTTTCCCAGATGATGAAGGGCCTGCGGTATTAATATGGATCAGTTCCTAGATAAGAGCTTCCATGGCGGCGAGGTCATGGTAGTTATGTCTCTTGGTTGATGGACAGCGCTGTTGCCAGTGGTATTTTTATGCGGCTCTACAAGCGATACCGGCACATGCGGCTCATTCGAGAAGCGAAATTCAAATAACGCTCATATTGGGGGGCTACAACTAACCTGAGATCGCAATACAAATGGATGAGGATGCCATCACGCGTGCGAATCATGAAACAGGCCGCAAGTCTCGGCTTCAGATGGCTAGTGGCTGTTTACAGGCGTGGAAAATCAGAAATAAGCCGTTGTTGGATTCGTGACGTATGGTGCATATGCACCCTTTGCCTAAACCCCCAGGGCTGGAAACTATGGCACTAGTCGAACATATTAACGGCACCAAAGGGCATATTTTAGTCACAGATGTCTAGGCGAATTGTATCATGTATGATCATAGTATATATTCAAGCTAGTAGTTGTGGAAAGACTGCTAGTGGAGATACAGAAGGAAAGCCTGAATGTCGGCTTGAGGGTGTTCGATTCGTGAGAGAGTATCGTTGACTGTCGCCCAACGACAAGGCGTCGTAAAAAATATACAAGGGAATAAGATGCATGAAAACTCCCATAGCATGAACATACCAAAGGAAAACGAGACTACAGACGATGATATAAAAAGGGGGATAAAGCGTGAAGTAGGGCATTAAGAGGTGGTAGGCAAAAGACGAGAGAAAGATCAAGCAGCAACATCCTTCTTGAGAGTTCCAAGGAACTTGGACTTCTCCTCGCTTGTCTGGAAGCCACCACGGCCGAATTTCGAAGATGTATCGATCCATTCTGAATATACTAGTTAGCGAATGCTTTTCTTATAATAAGAAGTCAACACGATTAGAATGGGAAAGACTCACTGATGTCGACCTTCTCGAGGGCCTTCCTGCTGGTGTGGGTGACGAGCGATTTTCTCAGGGTAAGGACTCTCTTCTTGACACCCGGGCACGATCCCTTGATCATGACAAAGTCGTTCTTGACAGGACCATATCTGACGAAACCACCCATTGGGGTGATGGTCTTGTGAGAGACGTCGTACTCGGTGGAGGCATTGCTTGGATCCGAGCCCAAACCGACACGGTAAATCTTGTGATTTACCGAGGTTCTGTGATGGTAACCGTATTGACCAGCACGGGCAACAGTCCATTGAACTATAAAAATTATTAGTTTCGGATTTATCTTTAAGGCTCAAAATTTGAAAAAAGAGAGTGAGGCTAAAACATACCGTGGGCAGGATGCCATGCACCAATACAAGCGACCTTTCGGAGACCCTTGTGAGTCTTTCTCGGCAGCTTCTTGGTTCCCCAACGGGATGTAACACCGTTGAAACCGTGACCCTTGGTGACACCGATGATATCGATAACCTCGTCCTTCTCGAAGATGGATGGGATTTCGATTGGCTTCTCGAAGAGGTTCTTAGCGAAGTCAACCTTCTCGGCGATGCTGCCACCGTTGATCTGGATTTCCATCATGTGGGCCTTCTTCTGCTTGAGAGGGGTCTTGCGGATCTGAGTGTGGGCGATGAGACGGACAACGGTGCAGTACTTCTTGATGCGCTCGAGGTCACGTTCGATGGCAGAGCCATTGCCCTCGGAGTGCTTCTTGGCGTACTTGGTGAAAGCCTTCTTCTTCGACTTGTACCAGTTCTTGTAGAATCTTCGTCGGATTTCGTCGCTCAAGTGGGCGGCCCAGACGGTGGTAAGGGATCGGAGACCACGAGGAGTCTCGATGTAACCAACAACACCGACAGCAATCATCTACGCAAGCAATAATGAGCTTCCAAAATTCTTCCCAACAATAAACCACCAAAAATATCTTTTTTCATGTCGGAAGAAAAGCTACTGACTGGTGGGGTCTCAATGACGGTAACAGCCTCAACAATCTCCTTCTTGTGCATCTTGGCACCAGGTCGGTCCAAATCTCTGACGATGGTGGTCATACCGGCCTTGTAACCAAGGGCAGCGGTAAGGTGGACTGGCTTCTTAGCATTGTCCTTGGGGAAGGCCTTGCATCGTCCCCTGTGTCGGGCAGCACGCTTCCTTGGAAGGAAACCAAGGGAGCCGTGGCGAGGAGCTTCCTATATATCCAAAAATCATCGTTCAGCTTTTGTTGGTTCGGTGAGAGATCGAAGACATATTGTCGGAATCAATATTTGTGGGAACATACGTATTTTCGCTATAGACACCAGTGTCAAATGTTAGCTTAAAAAACAGGTTCAATCTTGATTTTGCCATCCGTGGACAGCATTGGGGAGGAATTGTATCTGAACGTACGTGAGACATCTTGACTGTTATCGGGTGCCGATTCCTGTGATGTGAGTATTGATGGTTGATGATGAAGTTCTTGAATTGAAGACAACGCTATATCCGCACACCCATACAAAAATTTCGTTGTTGTCGCCAAACCCAAGTCGTTTTTCGAGGGCTTGCTTGAAAGGTATCAAACTTTCACTATGCCTTTTTGAGAAAAGACAGTCGCAGGAATATCAAACCAGAGTTCGTTCACGTGAGAGACGTAATGGCAACACAGCAACGCATGACGAGTGTGGGGAAGTTCCGACCAGTCAGATCGTTGGTCAGATTATCTTCCGCGATAAGATCGATTAGATAAATTTGAGACTCGGAGCCAATGTTGGAGTAGAAACACGTTACAAAGCTTGTTACGACATGAAGTATACAGAGTCCCCAACGAAGCTATATCGACTTCCATACACTCACGAATTAAATCCATCGTCATTTCCCAGAAGGATCGAGAGTTCAGCTAATTCCGCTTCAACTGTATGTATGGCATGGAATCCACTTACGTACGTACGTGCAAACCACAATAGAGATAGAGATGTAGGTGGCATCGAACCCAAACACACGGTCCTAGCGAGAGCTCCGCGATCGGGTAGTCCTTTCCCATTTTCCTCGTTAGGTTGGACAGCCAACCAACGAACAGAAAAAACCTGCAGTTGCAAATGCGCCTACTTCATCGGCAGTATTTCATGCAGCTGGGGTTTATGGTATAACACAAAAAAACGGTAGATCACTTGACAGGATCTCGATATGTTGGCCGGGGCTGGGAGGCGGCGGCGAGAGAGATCAAATGGAATAGACACCCACGCTTACGCAAGGCCAAACGCCAATGTTTCGACTTGTCAATGCCTCAGCCGAATAGGAACTACAGGAAGGGTGGGAAATCTATCATGGGGAAAATGCCTTCCCATGAGGTGTGATGTGTGTAATTTTAGCATCGAGATACGCTGGAAAAAAGTGAGGAACCTGAGAGCGTTGCTGCTCCACCAGCCAACCAGGAAGCCCAGACCTGAGTGGGTCCTTCTTTCCATGGGGCACATAATTCCCACACCAAAAAGCAAAAACGCAAAGGGAGAGGGTCACGGACAGGCCAAATAAACCCAGCTCTTCGATGTGGAAAAAGAAACCAAAGGGCGCAAAAGCAAGCAACCGCCTTGTTTCATGATTTGGCCCTCAAGCGAAGTCAGAGAAAAAGAGCCGGTGCCCTTTCATATTTTTTTGCTTTTCTCGATCGATCACTGTTTGGCGCAGATGCGGGTTGAGGATTTGCCAGCCGGGAAGGGATGGCAATGGCATCGACTGGGGAGATCCATCATCTCCAGAAAGCTAGGTGAGGTTACAAACTATCTTTTTGCTGGTAACCTTTGGAGTTACTGATGGATGGTATCTTTTTTCTTCCTTTACTAAAGTAATTTTCTCGGGTTGGTTATAATGAAGGAACGAACTTTCTTACATTGTAGGAGGCTGCTGATACCAAATGTGTGACGCTCAATTCACTCACCGCCTGCGACAGTATGATGCGTTTAACATTAGCATTGTTGGAATGACCCACTCACACCATTGCAATAATCTTCCTATCAGGACCGGATGGTGGCCCGGATCCAAAAAAAAAAAAGAGGCTTATAATATAAAAAATAATCTCGGAACACGCGATGGGTTTTGCAAACGCTATTGCAGGCTAGGGCGTAAGACCGTTGGCTACTGCTCGATATATCGATAGCATCCGCAGACGCCTGTATAAGTATAAAAAGGAAAGAAAGATAAAAGGCCGACAACAAAGGCAAATAAAGATGCAGCCCAGCCGGCTTAAGCCAGTGTCATAGCCCTGACTTAGGACAGGTCAACATGTGCGTTTGAGCTGCGTCAACTGTATAGGCGGTTCGATGCGCACAGATCCTGACTGAGGGGAGGAGAGGACAAATGATTGAGTCGTTCCTATTCGTTGTTCTGGGGTAGAAGAGCGGCGAGGGCACCCTCATCACCAGGAACGGTTGTTCGCATGCAGCCTGCAACAGATCCTCCGCCAGTGCAGGTTTCCCCTCGCCTTTTTTGCAACAAATGAGTAACTTTCGAACGTTCCTCTCAAAAAGCAAATGGGAAAAAGGCTGACTGCCTATCAAAGGCAACATCACCAAATGACAAGATGTTGTAACCAGCTAAAAACTCATGCCCTGCTTTTTTCCCTTTTTCCTTTTTTCTTTGCTTCTATGCTTTTATCTCCAACCCTTCCTGTGTTACTTATGCGACAACGTTTTCTTTCGTTGCGGATTGGAGATTTCGATGGAAAAACTTAAGGTTTTGGCACAATTGTATCGAGTCGAACCTGAAAATCGATACCTCTGTCCCTTTCCGCTGTACTTAGTATGTATACAGTACATGAATTTGCGGGGTTTCCTTTTCTTCTTTTGAGGAATTAACCCGGGTCGGGTATTTGTAGGCCTGAGTGACGCCGCCTCCATCGGGACACCAAAAAAAAATGCCCGTGATATTTCCAGGATCCAAAGCAACAAAAAGTAATGAAACAATCCCGATATAAAAGGTTAAAGGTTATAGCTCTCCATATCTTCCTAGCTAATTAGCGCTTAAAAATTTTTGATCACGAGTGAATGCAAGCCTCAATCGGTGCATCAACAGCCCAGCGCCCCAAGCCTTTGCCTTCACAGCTACATGGTGCATATCGTTTAAGTTCTGACCGGCCAGACCCCAAAACTAAACGATATGTAGTCAGGTTCGCTTGTGCGCACAAACCTCACTCTTACTACATTAGTCAAGAAGGGTGAAGTAAGGGCGGCGTCGCATGCCGCCCTTTTTTTTATTTTTTATTCTTCTGCTTGCTTTTCCTTTGTTTTGCTCAATAGTGGAAAACCGTCCCGTACCGGAAGCGTGAAATTTAGTTCCTCAATTATTTTCGGGTGCTGGGTTTCATTTTTGGGGCGATTTTTTTTTAAATCACAGTCAGATATCTTGTGGAGGAGGCGGATATTCTGGATGATGAATGATGGATGGGTTTTGGAATGGAAGGCGGAAGGGTAAAAAAAACAACGAAGTGCAAAAACATTCCGATAGCGAGTCCCCCTGACGCCGCAGCTAAGGGCGTTGTCGGTCAGACCAGCATCAACCGGCGTGAAATTGATGCAGGTTCCACCCGTTTGAGTATGGGATAAGCCATAGAATATGTAAAAGTTCGCCGGCTTAACCTGTATTATAGTTTGCCGCACGCATAAGTATGCAATTATATATGTGGTATAATTATAATAGCGGTGTTAGTGATGTGAGAGAAGACAGGAAGGACAAGATATAGTAGGATTAAGGTTATAACACCCCCAAATCCGAATCCATCTGCGAGGCGCTCATCGCCGGGATCGCGAGAGGGGGTAGCCGAAGACAATTCCCCTCTTTTATGTACTTTCCTCATTTTCCGCCGCCCCCTTATGTTGCTGGATGTTTCGGATCTTGCCATAGATTATATCTAAATTGCTTTTCGCATCAACATTCTTTGGGTCAAAAGATTACACCCGGAGCTAGGCAAGGGCCTTGGCAAGGATTGCAAAAAAAAAAAAAAAAAAGGAAGGAAGGATCTTGTTTCTGATAATTGCGGGCTGTCCCTTTATTTTCCACTACCACAAGATCAACCCCAAGGGAGGATAAAAGTGAAAGAAGGAGGGAAGGAAGGAATTTTGGAACACGAAGAATTGTGATATATTACCCAGGTGGATGAGAAAATTCGGGAGATGACGTTTAAATGCCTCGGGAAGGGTGTGTGCGGTCCTGGGAGTGTTCGTCGATGCCTGCATATTAAGTACGAGGTACAGATTTCTATCGACCTTTTTTCGGATCTTGATAATACCAAGTACCTGCCCACGATGACCGAGCCACAGATGATGATATGTGCCCGGCTTTTAGTAACAAAAGATGATACATTTGTCATCGGTGCATGCGCATGCGGGAAGGGTGTGCAAAAACAAAAACAAAAAAAAAAATAATCAGAAAAGAAAATAGCAGCGCTGCATAAGGATAAGAAACGAACGAAGGGGCAAAAAGGCATGACAGAGTTACCAGCACTGGGTTTCGCGTATGCTTCTTCTGGCCTGCACTAACGTGATCTGGGATACATAGGCTTTACCCACCCGGCAGCGGACACGAGAGGAAAAAAGCAAAGTGCTAGCGTCATTCTCCAAATGTTGGCACTGTACCCACATTTCTATTTTTGCTTTTTGCTGTGGTTGCTCCAACCCTGAGACGTTTTGGAGTTGCTTTTTCTGGAGGGGAGGGTGACCAAGGCAAGTTAAGTTGCGGGAGCAGTCCTCGCCATTTGGGTGTGGGTGGATAGTGTGGAGGGCACATCAAGAGGCTTAAAACTGCACCGAGAAAAAAAAGGTCACCTTAAATGAGGAACCTATTGGGGAGAATTCACCGCGCTAACTCAGGCTTTCGATGGATAGTCCGTCTGGCGAATGGATCCGAAGTGAGGCATATGGAAACATTTTATTCTCGAGGAATGTTTTCCGGCCGGCCGTCAACATGAGGAAAGATTATGACATGGATTGTTCCATATTTACTCAAGTTAAGCATCGATATCAGGAATATAATACACTATTAAGACCGGTTTTCGGTTCTTAAATTATATATGGATAGATCGGGACTTGAGGGCTGAAGGTAGCAGCGTAATAATACTCATAGTATGTGCAAGATGCGTACTATTTGTCCAGGTCCGCCCCTCTCTTTGAGACAATTGGGAAGGAGGACCCCCAAATGCGATCTGTCCTGCGCAAAAGAATGACCGAAGTTCCGCCTAGGGAGATATGGTGGAGTTTGGAGTCGCAAGGAAGAAATAAAACGAGCAAGAAGCAAAAACGAGGAGAGAAGCAAAAGAAGCAAGAAATACTGTGCCCCTTCTGTCAAGTCAGTAACTTGACACAGGCGACCAATTGGCTGGCGGAGAACCGAACGCAAGGAAAGAGCAGAAAAAGCAAGGGGATGGGCCGGTCCATTTAATCTGAGTGGGACCCATCCCTTCAGCCTGGTCGATGTGTGTGTGTGTGTGTGGGTGGACATTCCATCATACCCTTTTTAGGTGTGAAGGGCGAGGGAGCCGATGTTCGAACAAGGGCCGAGGAAGAAAAGAAACTTCAAAAGAAATGGAGCAAAAAGAAAGCAACAATGTTAATTGTACGGACTGCATGTGCGTAATAGCGAGGGTTATTCCACACAATCCACACTCCACCCCCATCTTTTTGCATTCTAAGCCATAAGATGCAGGAAAGATCCTTAGCGTCGAAGATTATTCTTCCCATTTGTTTTTCTTCTTCTTCTTCTTCTTTTCTTCTTTGCTTCTGCCACCAAACGAAGCACCGGGAGCCAGTGGATTAGATATCCCCATGTTCTGGGTATGGTTTCTTCCACTGGAACGGCCGTTTGCTTTTTTATTATGTAGCGCAGTGTACTTTTTATTTATTTTATTTTATTTTTTACTTACGTATTTTACTTTTTCCATTTGTTTTCTCTATTTGAGAATATATGTTTTTGCTGCTAATGTAATCCCCTCACACGCCGGACTTCGACGGCCCAAGCCCAAATGATACCTGAAGTTCCTCCTATGGATGTCGCGTCGTCGCATGTAATCTTAGACATCTTGCATGTCAAGACCGCGATGTGTGCCTCGGGTCAGTTATGTAGTATTTGGAAAGAAGCACAAGTCAGAGAAAGATGCAGCATGTCATCAGAAGCAAAGGAGGATCACAAGAAGAGAAACAAAAGGTCGCCCCTTGTGTGTGTCTCCTCAGCCAAGTACAGGCTTCGACGTTCTGAGCAGACGCACCCAGGCAATCGTTACACCCTTAACCTTTCCCTCCGGAACATCTTGGGCCTAGTCGAAGGTCCGCCAGCCAAATAGGCTCGAGGACTTGCTTTTTCCATGCTTTCTTTTCTTTGCTTTTCTGCTGGACACCCGCGTGCGCCATATTTCTTTTTCTCTCTCGAATAAGAGCTTCCCGCTAAGAAGGAAAAAGAAACGTTGCGAGCCTAAAAAAAAATAAAATATAAAAAGAACGAATAAGCAAGTACGGGGTATGTTGGACGGAAGTACATCAGTCTCTGGAAAAAAGTAAACTTCTGGGTCCGGGGTCGAATAAACTACTATGTACGTACATTCCTTTCTTTTTTCTTCCTTGTTCCCTCCACAGAAGTTTGAAGTGAAGTGAAATCTGACTCGCTGATAGAAGGCGTGGCCGTGGGTCCTGATACAAAGCATCCGTCCATCCATCCATCGTTAATGGTCTTTGCCTGGTGTCTCTCTGCGTCTGTTAAATGGAAAAATAAAAAATAAAAAACGAAAAATAAAATGTACAAAGAATAAAATATACATGTACGGAGCTGACTAGTCCCAGAACTAAATACGTATATGCTTGTGGACTATGGAATAAGAAATATCAGATATAGTGACCACTAAACGCTAGGCTGTGATTATTACCCGTTCGTCCATGTGTGCTTTTTCCTCCGTCCCTTCTCTGCTGCTTCTTCTTCTCGGGATCTACCTGCTAACTAACGGCCCTTCTCTTCTCTCCTCTCCTTCCCTCTCCTCTCTTTTCTTTCTTTCCTTTCCTTCCCTCCTTTCCCATCGTCATCATCAACATCACCACCACCACCACAAAAACAACACCACGGTCTCCGGCACGGTCCCCTTCTCGAGGCATCTTTCTCTCTATCGCGAGAAAGTACCCGGACCTCGTCGTTGTAGATCGTGTGCACTGGGTTTCTGCTTTTCTTCCGCTATTGCTTGCTCCGTCCTCCCCCCCTCTCGTTCCCCACGAGAACAAAAAGCTTCGGTTGATAAGCGTTACTTTCCGAGCGTGTAATTGTTTTTCTGCGAACCCAATTCCATCCCTCTCCATCATTCCCCTTCCTCCTTCTATCGCTACCGAATACTATTGCCTTTATACTACCTACCGGTATCGAGTCCTCTGTCTGTCATCGTCCAGGTCGCGATACCATAGATAGATAGACCAACTTGGCAGCTCGCTTCGGTTTTGAAACTCGCAACCAATTCAAACTCCCACTCAGCCCTACCCTTCTAACAAACATCGACATCATCGCCACCTTGCCTCTCTTTCTTGTTCTTATTCTTCATTCTCCTGCTCATTGCTTCCAAGAATATACTTTGCACCTCCAACAACCTTCGCACATAACCTAACCTAACCTATATTGACCAAATCAACCCAAACCCAACCAACTGGACTAACGGTCAATATCCACCTATCCGACAAATCCGAGCAATCTTTTCCATTTTTTTTTTTTTTCTTTTCCTTCCTTCTTTCTTTTTTTTTTTTTTTTTCTTGTTCGGCTTCCTCTTCTTGCACTTTCGTACCTACCGAATTCCGTCATTATATGGCAGCGGGTCCTTGCGCTGTTGTTGTTTGAGCCGACTCGGTTCCCTGTCCACTCAATTCCTTGCCGCCATCCAAAACCTCGCCTTTTCCTTCTCCTCCTCCCTTGTTTCCTCTTCCTTTCTCTCCTCCTCCCTCGCGAAGGCTTCTTTATCCACCTGGAGTCCGTCAACCGATCCTTTTTATTTTTTATTTTACTTTTATTTTCTCCTTGCCTGCGTCGCCGTCGCCTGCAATTCAACTCGTCACGTTTACCGCCCTATCGAGTGGATACCTTTTCTTAGCTACAGCGGCACCACGATAACCCCTTCGCCATTCACCCCGATCTTCTTCTTGTCTGGCTTCCCTGGAACATACACTCATACATATCGTTTCCTTGCACGTTTTCATATACCTGCTCTCGACTGTCGATCCTCTAAATCTGATCCAACCTCAACCGCTACCCATTCGATAAACCAATATCGTTTTCGCGCTTTGGAAGGAAGAAGAAAAAAAGAAAAAAAAAAGGAAGAAAAAGACGACGTGTAGTTTTTTTCTTCTTCTTTCTTCACATCGTCATCGCCAGCGTCTAGTGTCGCAGACTATCGAAGGATAGTCTTGCCCGCTCTGCTTGGTATATCCCGTCAACCTTTCTAGGTATCCTTTCAAAAACCGAAACCGTGCAAGCGTCACCTCATAACACGCGCGTGAATCGCGCCACAGTCACAATGTCTGGTCCTCCACAAACATCTCCTCACCATCCCCATAATGCTCCTCCTGGGCCGATGCCCAACGGCCATGGACCTCCAATGGGCGGCCCTGGTGGGAAACCCAGCGCATCTCATCAACTCAGCGCCCTTAATGAGGCCGTTTGGTTGAAGATCGGTAAGTTTTCTTCTTTTCTTTTTTCTCTCTCTTCATACTTTATACGTAAACATCTCAATTGGCGTGATCCCTCACTCGAAGGATCTCGCCACATATCTTCCGGAAAATCTGTCCACAAGGCTAACTTGTACTGTCACCCTCTTCAGGTAGTATTGCCGAAATGATGGGAAACTTGGACGGTGCAATGGACGCATATGAGGCTGCCATACGACAGAATAGCTATTCGATACCAGCTATGGAGAGCATTTCGCACATATTACGGACACGGGAACAATTTCCTAAAGCTGTCGAGTATTTGCAGGCTATCTTGAATATTGATGCCAATAACGGCGAGGTCTGGGGCTCGCTTGGTATGCATCCTCCCGATTACGCGATGGCTGGATTTTACGCTAATAGAATTTCACAAAGGGCACTGCTATCTCATGATGGATGACCTACAGAAGGCTTATCAAGCCTACCAGCAAGCTCTATACCATCTTCGAGATCCTAAAGAACCCAAGCTGTGGTACGGTATTGGTATTTTGTATGATCGATACGGATCTCTTGAACATGCCGAAGAGGCTTTCTCGCAGGTCATGAGAATGGATGGCAACTTCGACAAGGCAAACGAAATTTACTTTCGTCTTGGCATAATCTACAAACAGCAGCAGAAGTTTGCCCAGAGTTTAGATTGTTTCAAGTACATTGTGCAGGATCCCCCGCGCCCTCTCACCGAGGAAGATATTTGGTTCCAGATCGGGCATGTTCATGAACAGCAAAAAGATGTAAGCCGTCGGCGCCTCACTTGATTGATCTCCGAGCCTTATCAGCTAATTGCTTCACAGTTCGAAAATGCCAAGAAGGCATACCAGAGAGTTCTGGAGCGCGATCCCAACCACGCCAAGGTTCTGCAGCAGCTGGGCTGGCTCTATCATCAACGAAGCGCCAGCTACGAGAGCCAAGAAATTGCCATTGAGCATCTGGAAAAATCAGTCAGGGCTGGTAAGTTTGCTTGGAATGTAGGGTTTGATTGAATAACGTGACTGATCCCAAACAGACAACACGGATGCCCAAAGCTGGTATCTTCTGGGACGTTGCTATATGTCGCAGCAGAAATACCCCAAAGCATATGAGGCCTATCAGCAAGCCGTGTATAGGGACGGAAGGAATCCAACCTTTTGGTGTTCCATCGGTGTTTTGTACTACCAGATCAACCAGTACAGAGATGCCTTGGATGCCTATAGTCGAGCTATCAGGCTCAATCCATACATTTCTGAGGTTTGGTACGATCTTGGTACACTCGTAAGTCAAGATTTTTTTTTCTTTCCTTTTTTTTATTTCCCTTGACTCCCACTCGAGAAGGGTCGATGACTAATGAAAGCAGTACGAATCGTGCAACAACCAAATCAACGATGCCCTGGACGCCTACCAGAGAGCTGCCGATCTTGACCCCACCAATGTTCACATCAAAGCTAGGCTCAATTTGCTGAGAAGCGGCCAAGCTTCGGGTGTACCGCACAGCAGTCAACCACCGCCAGCTCCTCTTCCCCAAGATGTCCAGCAGTACCAGCCCGCCGCCCCGCCCAGCCACACCTGGCCTCCGCAGGGGCCCCAGCGTAGCCAACAACCACAACAGCATCCTGGACCGCCGCCACCTGGACCCCCCGGACCAGTTCTGGCTCAGTTGCCGCCTGGTGGTCCGGGCCCAGCGCCTTCGCCTTACCGGGGCCCCGATCCGATGGGGCGTCCACCAAGCTTGCGTAGTCCTGACATTGGTGCTGCAGATCCATCTCGTCCACCTCCACCTCCACCACTACAACATCGGTACTCACCTTCGCCTAAGATAGGTCATTCGATGTATGGTCCGCCACAACCCGGCCCTAGCCAAGGGCCCCCGCCGCCGATGCACCACTCTCAGATGCCACCCCAGTCGATGAACGGCCCCCCGCCACCAAACCGTATTCTCAACCCTCAACATCACAACCAGCCGCCGCCGCCGCCGCCACCACCACCATCTACGCACCAATTGAACCCACCTAATGGGAATAGTGCAATGGGGATGACTTTTCATGGGACGCACGAGAGTCCCATCCCTGAAATAAAACCAGTGGGCGACCGTATGCCATCTCCAAGTTCCGGATTTCTTCATTCACATAGTGTGCATGGTCAAGCTCATCGTCAACCACAGTCAGGAATCGCTAGTGTCGCGCCGCCCCCGTCTGCAGCGCATCAAGCCGCTGAAAATATTGCGCGTGACAGAGAACAACGAGACCCGAACAAACGACAAAGAGATTGGGAGGACATCGATGACCCACACCCGAAGAAGCAAGCATCAGACATCACACGCGAGAGATTGGAGAGCCACATACAGCACCGCTCGTCTCCACCAAGGAGAAACACAACAATTTCTCCAGACGTCCAGGGGAGACGAAGTTCCTCAGAGCGTCCGAGAGAGGACTTCAGAGGCCCACCACCTCCGTCCCATCACAGCACTCCAGGCCCGAGGCCCATGCATCAATTTCCTCCTATGAGCGAGTCCCCGGCCATGCAACAGCCGCAACAGCCGCAGCAACCGAAGGTGGAGGAACGGAGGGACATCATTGAACCACCGGCACGTCAAATGGAGGTCGATGAGGACTATGACAATGAGCCTGAAGGTGACGACAGGCGTCCATCCTCAGGTTCTGCTGCCGTCAAAGCAGACGCTCCTAAACCAACCGTCAATGGTGATAAATGATTTCCTCCCGCCTCCACGCGAGGTTAATGGCTAGGCTCCTCTTTCTCCTCTCTTATTCAATAATGTCTGATGCTGACGATTTTTCTTCTTCTGGGTCATCATCCTCTTTTTATCTTGGTTCGTGTGTTTCGGTTTTATCAACTCCCTTTTTCCATTATATACCCAGCGCACCCCGCCTTTCGTTTCTACCCTATTTACAAATGCTACCTTTACTTCGGTATTTCCTTTGTCGAGCACGGTATTTGCGGTAATAAAAGCCCAAACGTTCGTTCTTGATACCACTTTTATATTCATTTCAATATTTCTTCTATCTATCCGACCTATTCTTTTAACTTGGTGATATATCTTGTTTTATGCATCTTGATTTAATGTTCTATTGTATTGTATGTGTATTATCCTTATCTTTGATGTTTTCCTTAGGGATGTTGTTGCGTTTTCGCGTTTGAGTTTTTATTGTTTGAAAGATCAGTGGCTATTCAGAGCATGAGCTACGCAGGGGTAGCAGGGCAGCATCAAAGAGGTGGATTTCCCGCTATAACAGAATTTCTGTCTTGATGTGGCGATAAAGCAAAGGAGAATTGAGAACGAATAGCAAAACAATATAACATTATACGAAACACAACTGTAGAGCTATAGAGCTTTAGATCTGTTAGATCCGGGACCGTACGTTGCGATTTTTGTTGTAGTTGTGTTGAAGTGTTGGGGCCGACGTCGAATCAGCCTATTTAAGTCCGAACGACGACGAAAAGTAATCATGCCAGTAAGATTTCCCGGGTTAATTAACGGGATTTAATTAGCAAACGGTTTCCGTTTTTTATTTTTTATTTTTTTGTTTGTTGGACGGACAGACACATGCATGGGCGGCACGGACAGTTTGGTTAAATTGGTCTGCTTATGCTTTATACGGGTCTTCGGGCTGAGTTTTTTCTGCTAAACTCTTCTAGAATGCTTTTTTGGTTTCGACCACCTTCCCAACTTTTCGTGATCTCGATAGACTTTGGGTAGCATCGAATGTTAATACATGTTATCGGTTTTATTCGTTAGTTATTTAACTTTTTTTTATTTTTTATTTTATAATAAATCGAAGGTGTAATTCTGCACCGCCCGATTGTTTCAATAAGTTTCATATTCCATGTACAATGTTACCATCATGGGGATTGCAATTTGTGGATCAGGACATTTGATGTGCCTAACTAGATGAAGGCCTATTAATATTATCGGCGCCAATAAAACTCTTTTTTTTTGAGCCTTTCAACAAAATATATTTATAGCTTTCG
Organism: Arthrobotrys iridis; assembly: GCA_036971165.1. NCBI lineage: Eukaryota > Fungi > Ascomycota > Orbiliomycetes > Orbiliales > Orbiliaceae > Arthrobotrys > Arthrobotrys iridis. The sequence continues at coordinate 940,334 of JAJTTS010000005.1, forward strand.
CGTTTCCGAAATCTCGAAAATTTCACTATCCTCTCTTAGTAGAGTTTAGAACCTATGATAGAGTACAAATCAAGGAGGGGATCAATCTTCTACGGAATCTTCAGGGCCTTTTTCCATACCTACCTACCTGGGTGCCTGTACATATAGCGGACTAAATTTATGAAATAGTTGAGGCGACGGCGATGTTCTATATATATGGATAGCTATACGACGCTGACGCTAAGGTAGCCTTGGTTTGGGAAAAACATATGTATGATTTCGATCTACCCCGTGTCGCCTTCGGCAAAAAAAAAAAAAGGAAGGAGAAGGAGAAGAGCAAACTAGGGATTCTCGGGATATTGAAAGTGGAATTTTCTAAATCTATCAATTTATTTATTGGGCGATAACTGTAGGTCTGCCGTATTCCGCTGGTTAAAGCGGACATGTGGTTCCCGCGCGAGAGTCATGGTTTTCGTTTGTGCAAAAATAGATCGAAAGGTGGTAAAGTGAAGAAAGATACGACCAAAGAATGTCGCGATCGCCAATTCAGATTGAACGCCAAAAATAACAGACACATACACTCGAGTGTAACATGAAAAAGGGAAGTCCTTTACNGGGGGGGGTTAAACGCCCTGCGTCTTATATACAATATAGTGAAATTTACAAAGTATCAGTCAATAATACATTAATGCCAAAGGGAAGGCGATGAGCAAGCGCACTGAAAGCTCTATTTTGTCACAATCAGGATGCAAACATGAGTATAAGAAGGGTATGCAATGCAGTCTATACGAGAATATGCCGTTCTATCCAAGTGTAAATGCTGGAGAAGAAATTTTGAAACGAAGGTGCACCTGCTAACACCTTGCTGAATGCTGGTGAAGTAGTTTGGTCTATATGGGAATCGAAAGGAAATCGCTAGCGATGGGGGAAGCAAAAAAAAGATGTGGGTTGAAATGCTTGAATCGAAATCGTAGCCGGTAAGACAGGACGCTCGGGTATATATGTATTCCAGGACAAAGGGGATACGTTAATTTATATGTGATAGTTGTTCGTTAATGGTAATTTGGTCGGGACAGTGGAAGTTTAGCAAGTATTTTCGAAGCTGTTCTTGGGCCTTGTGTAGTTTGCTGCTTCCCAAGTTGTAACATTCGGGTTCATGAAGGCGACGGGGTGGTCTTTGATGTATTGAGTGGTTTCGTATCCCGGAGGGTCGCAGGTTATTGACTCCTTGCCCGGAGGTTGGTAGATGCGAACCCAATCGACACGCATTTTCACCGGTAAGAGTTCTAGTGTATATTTGATTAGCCTCTTGATTCGCACAACTGGTTTATGGAAAGGACCACATACTAGCTATCTCTAGCCACTCCACATACGCAAAGCTCGTACCCATGCCGACATTGAGAATGATAGTCATCGGTTCCTTGGGGATCACTCGTTGTCCGATATTTCCGTTTGGTCTCACAGATGGCCCTTCCATCCTCCAGGTCGGGACGCGCCCAACGTCCCACTCGATATACCCATCTGCACCTGGTTCATACTCGTATGAATAAGTCTGATATTTCTTTCCATCGTACCAGTCATTATTCAAAGTTGTAAGTCCTGAAATGGCCTGCTGGAAGATACCACCACGGTATCCGTTCATACTCGTGATGGATTCATTGTAGACAGCCATGTATTCGTAATCCGGTTGGTACCAGACATCGAACGGTGCGAATTGGGCAGACTGAGATACTGAGCCGACTTTGGAACCTTGCGCGTTGATGGTGCTGACACTGGCTTCGAAAACATCGATTTCAGGTGCTGAACGAGATTTTCCTGGAGTCGGGTGGTCCGCGCCCTGAAGACATATTCAAGTTAGAAATGTAAATATCTAACGGGGAAAACTAACAGATTTTCACGGGCTCACCTTGCAAGTACAAGCCGGTAGTCTCATTCCCGGTAATCCACTGATACCGTCAGTAGACGATTGGTTCGCTGTAATCCCGGCGTCGCATACATCCTCGTAAGAATACGGCCACATCCCTTCCGTCGATGCCAAGTACCCTGGTCGACCTAGATTTCCCATTGTCCAAAAACCTGGCCAAAGACCCGACACATCTCCCCGTCCGGGCAACGATACACTAGCTTCGATTATTCCGCCGGTGAAACATAGTTTATTCCAGCTTTGCAACATTCCGGATCGATAAGGAAGGTCATGGGTTGGCCAGGCGTCGAATGTGATTTCGAGAACACCATCCTTGGTTGTTATTTGGTTCGGGTCGTACCACTACAATTCTTGAGGGTCAGTGCGGAACTTGCGCTGAATGAAGGCTTGTGTTCGGGATGACGTAAAAGAAATTCCCCGTGAGAGATCGGGGTTCTGGTTTCGGAATAAGTAATCCCACAATGGCTTCTTACCTCAGAGTCCTGTGTTGCTCCGTACCAGATATCGACTGCTTCCCAGAAGGGATCCTCGCCAGGATAAAAAGTTCGGCCGTCAACGTTGAATTCGTCTGAAAAAACGAGGTTCCAGTTTGTCCCATCGGAGGCCCTCCGGGTCATTGCGCTTTTTGGTGTGTCCGGATCAATCAATCCGGTTCTTGCGTTCTTCAACTGTGGTTGATTTTGGATGTTTGGTGGAAGACATTCCGAACCGCTACAGAGAGGTGTAGTCGATGCGTGGTCTTCTTCGAGGACGTAGTTTTGTACAAAGAATCTACGAAAACCCGGGTTAGCTTTATTTTTTTATTATCCTGAAAATTTATTGGGATAAAGTTTGGGCATACATCACTGGATATCCGATAAACAGGAATAAAATTCCACCGACGAGCAAAATCAAACCTCCTAGATTGACAACTCCTCTCTTTGTCCAGAAGTTAAAATCCCTATCGATCTTCTTGCCGTCTGGAGCATGTAGCTCATCATCCGCCTCGATATCCTTCGGGTAAACAAGCAAGTCGTCTGCATGCGCAAATATATCAAACTTTTCCGCCGTTGGATATATACTGCCATCATCATCAGAGTCCCTTGTCGGCGGACGTAGGCCATCATGCATATCCCATGGCATAGGGCTTGGTAGAGGTGTAGAGAAAGGATCTCGCGGTGCAGAACGATTGTCGAAGGAATCGAAAGAATCCCGACTGCTTTCATGGCGGACGTAGTATTCCGGAATAAAACTTGAATCTATCGAAGTGTTTTTGAACCTATGGCTTGAAAAGCCTTTGCTAGGAGGTAGCAAGTTCTCGGATGAATGCGCAGGACTGCCAGAGGGGTAGAAAGGTCGGGCATGTGCAGGTAGGATGGGAGAGCTCGGGGCTGTCGACGTTGGCGTTAGATTACGAATAGGCCCTGTGTATTGCGCCCGTTCGGATTGAACTAAATCCTCTGGGTTGGAGTTTAATGTAATACGGGGAGATGCTGGTCTTTGATTTTGAAGCTGTGAAGAAGGGAATGGAGGCGGTAGGTTCAAAGCATTTGTGGCGAGCATTGACCTTCTCGCCGGAGGGAGAGGTGGTGGCACCCTTCTTTGTGACATATCTTTTTTGGTATAGTTATATATGTATCGAACCCATGCGACTAGAATTGATTCTCATGAAAATTAATGATAGAAAAGTAGTGAGAAGCTAGATCTTGTTAGGTTTCTCTTTTTGCAAAATTGTCCACTCTTTCGATGATACTTCGAGCGTCGGGGACAGTTGAAGATAAACGAGGGTCGATTGAAGCGGAAATCTAGCTAGATCAGCTGCGGAAATGAAGGAACAGAATACGGTTGAAAGAAAGTGGGAAGATGAGAAATAAACTACAGTTGATTGAGCACAGAAAGAGGGTATTAAAAACGGTTGCGTCGGAAAATAAAAGGAAAACTTGTCTTTTGACGACAGGATGGCGAGCGAAGCGAGGCAAAGAAGATATTGCCAAGAGGGCATTCCTGGGTTTTTACCGACATTTATTAGAAGAGAAAGAGGCAAGAGACCTCTTTCCTACATGGGTTTTAGACGTTTTAGGCTGGGAAGGGGCGCTTTTCGGCCAGTAAACAGCTTGAAATTGACGTTCCCTTTTTCCCTTCGATTTCATCCTGGCTCAGGGATCCTCTGCCATGCGGGAAACCCTGGTACGATTCCCATAAGGCAGGATGTCAAGCGGATTGGCGGGTGGGATCTGTGCAAGCAGTTTTTGCCTTTGGGCAGAAATTTGGTCTCATATCAGGGTCCGGCGACTAATTAGATGGGTGGATATTTCTCGTACTCCGTCGAGGTGTGTTTGTACAGCCACCACCTAGCGGCCTTCCTTCTGGGCTTCGGTTGGAACACTGCAATTAGGTAAAGCGGCGAGTTTCAAATTTTGCCGTCACCACGTAGCAAATCCATCCCCTGATGTATGCGGTGTGTGGGTTTGGTCTGAAGCAGGTTTTAAAGAAAAAAGAACCTCGCGGGCGGGCGAAAAATTCTACTCTGGAAGCCAGTATTGTATTCCATGCAAGATTTGCACCAGATTTGATGTCTTTTGCTGGAGGTTATCCAACTGCCAACAAGATTGTTGGTAGCGCTCCACTTTTCGATGGATTGTTTGGTAGAGTACAAGCTTTGGAAGTTGGTTGGTCGAAGCATTTGCCAAAAGGCTGAACCTCGATGCGATGTGATGTGACGGGCTTTCAACCTTAGCTGTCAAGCGCGCTTCAGCTCTCGATTGCTAATGCTCTCAGTCCAACCAGCTGTCTGTTTTCCTTATCTAGAGCGATAATATAGTACCATTTCTTGGTGCCACTTTCCTCAACTTTGTAAACTTCAGGCGCAGACCCACCTGCGGCCCCTTTCACAGCTGAAGTAACATCCTCATAAGATTTGCTTACATCCCACTCACTGTATGGCATCTTCTCTGATACCTCGAGTCCCACAAGTCCCCCAAATTCCGCTGTTATTCGACAATTATAGCAAAAACTCCGTTAGTAGTTTATTACTATCAGGGGTGCGCCAGTCGTCAAAATATATTCTGCCTACCTTTATCTGGCAGGGCGTCTCCTTCCCAGCCGAATGTAACATCAGTGAACGGTTCATCCGAGTCTGAGGTATACCACCTCTCCCCGATCGCTTTGAGGCTCTCGTTTGCAGTGGCAGAGATACCCGTTTCCTGAGCAGCAGCACGTTGTGCAGACGGAGCAGAGTAATCCTTATTGGCCTTGTTTAAAAACGCTGTGTAATCCTCGTCGGACATTTTAATTGATTGTGATTCCGAGAAATGACGTGTAATTAAAGTTGGCCGGAATGCGAGGTTTGTATCGTGCCTGGCAGGAAGATTCCGCCCTCGTGGGCAATATAATCGAGGATATGAGTGGGTCTGAGCGCCAATAAGGGGAGCTGGCCGGACCCTTTGCTTGGCTCGGTTGTGGATTTGCTTAATTAAGCTTCGAAAGGAACATCTGGAGGTGATGTGAATTGATCGTGAGATGGTTGTTGAACGGACTGCGAGGAATGTAAGCATTGAAGTGCCTTTTGGTGTCGTCATATTGCCTTGCCTGCTGCACGTTCTGTGCGACGTGATGCGGCCTGAAAAAACCTCTGGTCAACACCATCGACAACACATTCCCCCGGATTGATACAACTCAACCCTGTCAACTGCAACCTCGACCTCGTGCTAATAGCTCAGATCGAATCATCGTCGACATGCCCCCACGTCCACCTCTAACGTCCGCTTCCAGCACCTCTAAGCCGGCTAGTAGCAGTGCTTCCTCTACTTTAGAGTCTCCAACAGATGATCCGAAAACCTTGGAGCTTCGCGAGTTCGCCGTTACCGCCTTGGAATCCTTCGAAATGCAAGCCATCTACTCTTTTACCCACGACCAGTCACTGGCCAGGACACGGCATCAACTGCTCAAACGTCTTATTGGTATGCCGCTAGATGAGAGACCGATAAGTCCAAGGCGGCTACAAGGCGAGGATCAAGGAAGCACTAGTGCCGCGGGAGGCATGGATCTCGCCGAGGCGGATGATTTCGCAGAGAGTAGCTTCCGGAGTTCAAGAGGGTCTCGAAGGTGAACCTCAAGATACCAAAAACTGTTGTCTTCAATCCTTTCCTATGCATGGATGAGCATTTCCTATGGGTGGTAGCCTTTTTAATTCTCGACTACGGTGTTTAAGTGCATGATGTTGGGGGGGTTCCAGCATCTAATATGGATCCATATAGTATTGCTCGCAGCCATACCTTCCTGGCTCAATACTGGAAACTCGTTTCTTTATCATGAAAAGCTACATAGCTGTCTAGCAGGTACTCTAGGTCTTCTATAGATGAATAGCATTTCTTTCTTCTCGTCAACAGCTATCGTCATCAATCATCTGTTTATGGAACCTCTCATGAGCGCCAATTGCAAAGATTGGAAGCCTTATATGACACTTGTTACAAAAGACCTCTTGACTTCCTTCGTCCGATGCCGCCCCATCTGAAAACCCATCGTCAGATAAGAATCCATCCTCGGCATCCTCCTGGTCTCCTTCCTCCTCGGTCCTAATCGTCTCGAATTTATATCCCTCGCTCGTTTGTTCTACTGACTTGCTTTCCCCTGTCATCTCATCGAATTGTCTTTTTCTTTCCTGGTCTCCTTCCGGGAAAACTTCAGTATAACGCCTGAACATCTCTGCGACGTCGCCGCCTTCGAGACCCGTTTCTCCGCCACCCATATTCATGGCTGCTATGTTAATTAACGCGAGGTCATACTTTGCTCCATTACTTTTATCAGAGTTATGCAACCTCTTAAACAGCGGTACTAAGGCCTCTTTCGTCAATCTTCTCGCCGTCTCCTCGATTCTTACATTTAGCGAAAACACAAAATTTGGCATCGGCGCAGACTTTGAGTTTCTACCGGGGTTTTTGGTTGTATGTCTATCTCTTGTTGATAATCGCAGCGTCTTTGGGAAAGCTTGCCATTTCTTGGAAGGAGGTTGACCCAGTTGGGTTATGTCGATTTGGGATGGATCACCTAGAACCGAGACTGTGGTTGTGGTCAGAAGGTCGGTTTTAAGCCTGCGAATGAGAGTTATTGAAAGACGTGCTAGGATTGATTCTAGCTCATCAATGGGCGTTCTCTGGGTCACTGTTCCGGAGCTGTATCATAATTAACTTCCAATCCAATCCTGAAAAGTTGATGGTGCGACACCAACCGAAATGTATCCTCTATTGACACTTGCGTGGGTACCAAGCTGGCTTTGGCGACCTCGGTATTGTCAATCCCGTGTAGCAATTCCCAGACTCTCCCGGCGCCGGGTGGTATGTTTCCAATATGCTCATCTAGCTTCTGCCTTGAGAGCATTATCCGAGCTTCTACAACTTTCGTTTTCACTTCGGAGTCGTTGTAATATGCTTCCATGAATCCGTCTTTCCCAGCCTGTTGGAGACGCTCGGTCTCATGCTGAGCTAGCTCGTCGGCTCCCATATCAGGATCGAGGTCGAAAATTTCCGTTTTGGTTTTTTGCGGGTCGTTATCTACCGCCACTTCTTCCTCCACAGCGTGGCTTTTAGCCTCTTCGATCCTCTTATGTGAGTTTACGAGATCTCGAATGATCTTCCCAGTCTTGCCTCCAATCCCCGGGATATTTAGTACTGCTAATCCATCCAGAAACTCTTGTGTATGGTCCGGGAGCAACAGTGTCTGCGCGCATGGTTTATTTATGGTGCCCGCCAGCTTAGCTGTAAGCTTCGAGATACAAACACCGGCGGAACATGTAAAACCCTGCTGATCTAGCAGTAGCAGTCTTAGATACTGTGCTAGATGTGTGGCTAGCAACAATCGCTTAGGAATCCGATCTAGTATTTCTTGGGATGGCCGGCTGTTTGGCTGTGTGAGGGCGGGGTAGAGATGACCTGGGATAGTGTTCCAGTCGAATTTGAAGCCAAAGTTCGGTTGGTCAGGCTTTAGCTGGTAGAACCCGGTTTCGAAGGATTCCTTTTGAGCTAGGTTAAAGTTGTAGTCAATCTATGTATATACTCATCATTAATACTAGAGCTATCCATAGCTATATCTAATTTCGAATTCCTGAAAACTCTAATCCGAGAGCGGATAGTTACCTGATCTGTGACATCCATAAACACTTCATCGAACCCCAACCTTTCAATTCGTCCGCTCCAAATATACTCCTTAAGAAAGAGAAAGTTTTCCTTCGAGCAATCCCGAAAAAGGTCTCTGCAAAATTTGAAGCTTTGTTAGAACTAGCCATAATCGATGTGACTAATCGCGAACATAATCCCCACAAATTTTCTCCATTGACGATGACAAGGTCGGGGCAAGCCCGTTTCGCTTCACTAAGAAGCTGAAGTTTATGGAGGCCCCGCTTCCGGGCTACATAATTGCATGTTACAATGATCTGTTTCTGCTGGATGGCCACTGTGTGATCATCATCATATATGTCAGCGTAAGGCGCAGTATTTGATAGGGAATGAGATAACGGACATGGTAGGGTTTTCAAAGCTGGGTTGAGTTTCTCATGGCACGACGCGTAGAAACAATCTTTGAATCATATAGATATATATAGTATTAGACGGGCTCATCATAATTGACGGGATTAAGGGACCTCTACCATAGTCCTAGATTTCGCATCAGCACGCTATCAGTGTTGTCGAAAAATATATAAATAATGTTTATTTCTAACTCACGAAATGCAAGATTACGCGCTGTCTAGACTTCAAATCAGCAGCTCTTGCCATTTGTCTTTCCTGAAGGGGCGGATATCGCGATGCGGCGGATATCGATCAAGAATCAGGAGTTTGTGCTTGTTCTTGGAATGCTTGGGGGTTTATGAACAGTCTCGGCACTAGACTAGGTATGTTTATGAAGGCAAAACGTTGCATTTTGTTCAACCAACGCATATAAAAACGAAAAATACGTGATGTTTGCTGTCGTAGTCCAGGCTGTGCGGATCTTCAGATTTGAGGGGTAATTTTTGTCTCGCAAGCCAGACCCGGACCTTCTCACGAATTTCGATAAAACATTCATTCCCACAAGTATCTACTTTTCAAAAGATTGCTTATTTGTCCTGGTCAAGAACTCTCAAACACCAACCATGGCATCACTTAAAGATCTTCCATTGGAACTCATACTTCTCATAATCCCCTATCTTCCGTCCACTTCCGTCAAAACCCTCTCCCTTTGCTCTCATCACTTCCGTACCCTTCTAATCCCTCATATATACCTCGATCTCCATCTCTCATTCGAAAACTACGTACGAGAGAAGTCCTCCTTTCTCTTTGTCAGTTTATTCAACCGGATCAGATCATGTGTAAAGCATGTCACGATCAGTGCCCCTAACCCACTTTGGCTTGATATCGAAAATTTATTGGATTTCTTCCGGAAATCCGGGCTATTATTACATATGCTGGATCAATTGATAAGCTTGAAAGTAATTTACGTCAGCTCGAAGCATGTGATTCATGAGACTGGCGGGTTTGACAGCTATGTTTTTTCACTTCTATTCTGCCCGAGCGATTCGGACGCAGGAGCGCAGAGTATGGAAAAGAAAAAGAGAGACGAAGGAGCGGATCGAAGTAGGCTATCACACTATAAAACTTTACGAATACTTCATATCCAAATCACAATCGTTCAGGAAGAAGACTGGCCATGGCCCGAGGAGATTGAGAGCCAGAAAACCATGACTCAAAACCAACTAAAAAAACTCCGAACGGAGTTGCTTCAACAATCGATAGACTTAGACTGCGAACGTAGTTTCCGCCCACCGTCGCTGTTACCCGCCCTTCACGAGTTCTCTGTCAAAGTCGATCCGCAACATCTCTGGCCATACCATGACAGAGGAGCAAGATCAACGCACCCGATATTTACTCTCCCGGGCGAAGGAAACCTACTTTCAATTCTCTCGGGATCTCTCGACAGTTTAAAATGTCTGAAAATCTGGATGAGGATTGACGATGGCGATTTCAGCCCATTGATTTTGTTCCCTCAGGGTCTTATATTTCCTAATGTTAAACAGTTAAGGTTTCACTTTCGGTTCATTATGCGCGAAGACAAAATCACGATGGAATTTGACGTGGAAGGTGGATTCCACCTCGATGAGTTAGACAAAGCGGCACCTAATGCTGAAGATTTGGCCGTCTATTTGGAATGGAGTTTGTTGAGAACTATTACGATGCGAGAGCTCGGTAGGATATTCGAGGAGTTGAGGGAGAGAAGAATGTTAAATTTAAGAACGGTGAGGCTGGGTTGGCCTCACAAAGAGGCAGAGGGATATTTTACAAAGGTACCACGCTCTGAATTAGTCCAAACGCAAGAACTCGGGGAGAAGATTTTGGAGTGGAAGTATGGTGGGTTTGAGAAATTGGAGAGCGTGGTGTTTGTGAGGTTACCTAGGAGAGAGAAGACTACGTATACTAGTGTTCAAGCTTCTGTAGCAGTTGAAGGCTTCGAGGCCATCGCCGGGGTCGTACGCACACGCAAAAATGGGTTGATGGAAGTAGTATGGAGCGATTTATATCGCGAGAGACTATTGGATATTGAGGAGCAAGACTGGCTGCAAAATTACGAACTGGGGTGCCTGTTTTGACGTGTGACAGAATTGCATAAAAGCGAGCGCAAGTTGACAGGTTTGATTTGTGGATTCGCTGGATTTAATGACATCTCTTCTCATCTCCCACGATCGACCACTATGAATCTGCTAGGACAGTTATGTATTGCAACCTCAGCCAATTCGTCTAAATCGAGAAGGCTTTCCTTCACTCAACAAGACTTGGGGGGGGNGAAGAAAAAGAAAAGCGGATTGATTTAGAATCTATAAAGAACGTCACCAAGTTTAACTGTATTTGAACACCATCATTTTTGAGATTTTGGTCTAGACACGAATGGTAAGGGATCAAAACAGACCACCGTATAGGATAAACAATCTACAGATTTGACAATATTAATATTCCTGAAATACCAAATCTCGCGCAATTACGATCCTGGGTCACTCGATTGAATCTATATCGCGTTCAGCTGCTAGGTTAATTATAAACTCTAACCTTATTTTCTTTTCTGCCTAAATTCACAAAATGGGTACGAAAAGCTTGGTCAGCTGACCGTCCAACCCAAATATTGATGCTCACTGCCCGGCTGAGCAGAGGTACTGTGTACATGCATTTGTGCATTTCAGCTACATAATGGATATCAAACTTACCAATAGGGGTCGTAGAATGGTACCATTACTCGCCGTACGGTGCATAAAGCTGCAACCGTATATACCGGAAGGTGGGGGAAGACTATGCACGACATTTAATGAGATAACAACCACTGCTGCTAACTGCATGAAGAAGGGCATTATCAAGCAGCTGCTGGTTAAATGGTTAAGATATTGCATTTTTTACGGGGCGAGATAAGGTCCTGAAGGCGCTAGGTTCGAGGCTCCCTGAAAGCCAGGCGGACAAAATGTTGGCCAATAAGGAGGCAGGCAACCTCCTTATGCGCGTGCAGAGCTGAGATCTGGTGCATCTACCAACCTTTCCTATGTACGACCTTATTTCCGTCCGGCTATAAAGGCTGCGTAGACGTGGCAGTATTAACAAAACATGACAGCCTGCCTTAGGATTCCTGTGAAGCCGAGTTAAGATGAATAATGTGATGTGAGGCTATGACAGGAGGTGTGTTGCATTGGTGGTGGTTAGTCAAGTCCATGACAACAAATTACCTGAGCTGCTACCTAAACACCAAGACTTTGACATCGCCGAATGTCTTCTACCATGGACGAAGAAGGAAAGCCCGCCGGTCGGGACCAAAATCGGTCTCCTTTTCCGCGTTCTTCGGGTCAAAATGGGCCCGAGAATATATGCCCGGCTTTCGCGGAGCTATCCGATGAACGGAAATTCTCATTCTAGGAACCTTGACATTACAACGGAACCACTTGACATTGAAAGTAAGTATTTTGTGTAAGATATTACACACACAAAATATGGGGAAAGGGAAACTCAAAGCGGCAACTTGGAGCTCCAAGCTCAGCCTTAGGAATCACGATAATGCAATCTATATCACACCTTCACGACATTATCAGTGTCAAAATGTTCCATAGTTGACATCATCTGGGCCCGTCTTGTGCCGTTAAAGCCCCTCGATTCAACTGTTAGTCTCCGCATGCGAAAAAGGCCAAGCTTTTCTGAGCGGGGACCAGGGAAGGGTGTTTAAGCTTCTTTTCTCCTCCTCGCCTTTAACTCGGTCTCTCGAGGCGAGGGCACGTCCATCATCATGTCAAACTGTGCATATTTCAGTGAAAAGCATGCGGGGCAAACCTTGGAAAAGATGGTGTCCACAGGTACAAAGCTTGAGCCTGAAGATGCAAGTTTGGCATTGGCGACGCTAGCCGGTGCATCACAATTTCGAAAAGGGAAACGACGAGGCGGTGCCATCATCGGTGTTTTACTCGGCTGATACCAAGAGATTCAGAGCGAGTCAAAGATTATATTTCTGGATCGATGATAACCTTCCCGTCTACTAGCGCAATATCCGACAGTGGCCCGGTGAACTTTCTGATCCAAGAGACGCCGAGAAAACGAATGTTCGGGAAAACCTACCCATTGTTGGTTTTGGAGTTTCATCTGGCGGATTTCTGGAAATGCAAAGGAAAACCCGGCTGGTAGAGTCGGGCGAAAGGACCCTTTGTCTCGCAATCTCGGATAACCTAAGTAAGCATTTGCCTGTAGACGCTTCAGGCCAGTACAAATTCGATCAGAGAGATTGGCCGTATGACAAGCATTCTATTTGACAGCTCCTGCTATTTCATACTTGACGTTGACTGGATACACAGAGGTTAACCTTTATCCGTATGACCTCTCTGCAGACGACTGCATGCAGTACTATGCAGTGGGGTGACTTCAACACCACCTATTGGCAAAATTTCAGTCCCGCAACATGTTCTTGGACTATCGATCCACAGCCAAGGAATACTTTTGGATATCGATATTTCAGATCTATGGCCGGGGTATGTGCTAACATCCTTGGCTTTCCTTGCAAACGATCTTCACAAGCTTGGACTAGTTTTACGGGATAGAGTTGGTTGTGTGAATTGGAATAGTGGTGGGTGCGGCGCTACCGAGCTCTTGAAATGAACTCCGCCTCTTCCTTTACCTCAAGAGAGGCTAAAGGATCAAAAATGCTCTCCATCCAATTCAAAACTCCTTCGCCTCTTTTGCTAGAACCCCCACAGATCAGAGGAAGGTACGAAGGGCATTACGTGCGGTTCTGCAGCCAAAATACACTTATGCAGAACGCACACCTCTCCATTCTCAATCGTTGATTCTCAGAGGTTAAGTTGGTAAGACCCCGGTAAAGTAACGCCGAACAAGCTTAAACCCCCCCTGCTCGAAATCCCCGGACTCGAAACCTTTTCACACACCTCTAGGAGGGGCACGTGAAATGCTGCCGGCCTTTACCCCTCGGAACGAATCATTTCCAGACCACACAAGGAAGTGAGAGGAGCTGGAGCTTAACCTCGATAAACTCCAGACATGTTCCCAAAAGATATATCTAGCCTCCCACCCCCCCAGTTTCTATCAGACCCTCAATCTTCATCTCACAGAAATTACGATAGATATACTTCCTGTGTCTTTTTCAATATTTTGGGCTTGAATACGAATTTATCTCCCGAGTTGGCACCGTCTGAAATAGTCTGCGACCTTATCAGCACCGTATCACCGTCGCCTATCTTGTCCGAACTATCAGAATACCGCCCACGATGTCTTCGTGGAAGATGTCGCGGTCGCTTCTCGACCAAATCACACACTATAGCACCTTTCCAGCCACGCCGGTGAGCCTGAGGCAGATGGTGCAGTTTGGACAGAACCCATCACCAGGTAATTGTTATAATTCAATGGGGTAGAATATATGGGATCATATGCTTATCAGCTGTGGTACATCAGGGACTCTGTTTCGAGCATCTCAGTTCTTGAGCGAGGAGCTGCCAATAAGACTGGCCCACCGTGTGAGGGAATTGAGCAACCTTCCGGATGGGTTGAGCGAGATGCCATCGATCCAAAAAGTTGCGAACTGGTATGCTCAGTCGTTTGAGGTAAGCAAAAAATTGTAACCCATCTTCAACATAGCACCATCACCATATCATCATTCTTTCACCTGCCGTCAGGCTACCCAATGGTTGCTGCTTTCCTCCATGTGCCAGCCATGTGAAAGTGGTCTGTTTTGTGAGTCAAATTCGGTTGGCCGGCTCATTTCAGCGTTGTGTTGCCGGCGTCGGGCGATTTGCCAGAGACATCAGCCAAAACTCAGACGCAACACATTCGCACCATCGGAACCATTTCTCGCTTCGTCCCTGCACAGGACCATGATCCCGATGCATGAAAATAGAGCTCAAAAGCTAACTATATCGGCTTGACATGGGTCGGGCAAAATTGCCTCGGCCTAACGGCTGCTCTCCGCATTTCATCATAGGAAATCACAAACCTTCCGAGACCTGCTCTATCGGCGGATATCAAGGACGCTCTGACTAGGGGCACCCGAGGGTCCCCACTTCAGTTATCTATGACAACCGAGAATCCCTCGATCACAAAAGGGATGTACACGAGTTCTCCCGTGTACGGGAACGTAAACAACGGCGCTAGGAAGGTCGCCGCTGCTGGCCGGTATGTACCCGATACCACAAATAAACTGCAGGGGTCGCAGGCAAGAAGCAGTGGTAGCCAGCGTCCGCAGGATGTTGACGATGAGAACAGCCGCTATTATGCTACCATCGACGAAGGCGTGAGATGGCCGCCCGAGATTCTTCAGTACAACAAGAAATTCACCCACACCCTCAAAACAATCAAAAAGAGGCATGACCCGGTCTTAACTACTGTCGGTATGTTTCACACTTAAATATTTTACCTCACAATCCCAAAATTAGTCTCAAGGCACATGCTAATAATTCATGAATTTCAAGCGCTGGGAATTAATGAATATAAGAGGCGGCGCCAGAGGACTGGCATTGATGAATCGATTCAAGCTTTTTTGGATAGGTTCTATATGTCCCGTATCGGCATCCGTATGCTGATCGGTCAACATGTTGCCCTTAACGAACAGCCCCGTGAACTGGATCATGTTGGCATCATTTGCACTAAAACCAACGTCAAGGAATTGGCCGAAGAAGCCATCAGCAATGCCAGGTTTACCTGCGAGAGCTTCTATGGTCTTTACTCTGCCCCACAGGTCCAGCTTGTATGCAAGGATGACCTGAATTTCATGTATGTTCCGGGCCATCTGTCGCACATGCTATTCGAGACCTTGAAGAACAGTCTTCGTGCTGTTGTGGAAACCCATGGTCAAGACAGCGATGACTTCCCACCTGTTAAGCTCATTGTCGCTGAAGGCAAAGAAGACATCACAATCAAGATCTCCGATGAGGGTGGCGGTATTCCACGAAGTGCTATCCCATTGGTGTGGACATACATGTACACTACCGTGGATAAGACCCCGGATATTGATCCGGACTTCGACAAAACCGACTTCCAAGCTCCACTCGCGGGTTTTGGATACGGATTGCCAATCTCGAGACTTTACGCGAGGTATTTTGGTGGCGACCTCAAGCTGATCAGTATGGAAGGGTGAGTGGCCATCATGATAACTTAAATTAAAATTCTTACTAACTCCGTGTTTGCAGCTATGGGACTGATGTTTACCTCCACCTGAATCGCCTGAGCACTTCGTCCGAGCCACTGAACTAAAATATCATCGACGACACTTTTTATTATCTTGACGATCATATCTTTCCATTCTTCCGGACAACGAAACCTTTCTACTTTATATTCATATCAGGTCCTTTTGTTTCTCCTCGAGCAGCGGCAACCAATTTCTATTCACAAAACCGATTTGCACATCTTTTCGTTTACGAAGTTCACGGCCATTTTTACTGTCGACTTTTCTAATCTCATTCAACAAATATCAATCTCGGGCATTTTCATCTCTTTGTCTCTGGGCGGAATATTTTTCTTTTCGACTTCGATATCATATATTACTATTCGATAAGCATCAAAATCTATATGTACACTAGCTGATGATACCTAGCACCTACTCCTTTCTCCTTCTCCTCCTCCTCCTCCTCCTCCTCCTCCTCCTCCTCCTCCTTCTTCTTCTTCTTCCTTTATTTCTGTTACTACGGCGGACACTGGGCGGGTTTCCTTTTTCTTCACTATTTTACTATGCTTTTGGGGGGGTTTACGGAATCTTTTGTTATCTTGGGTTACGTTTTGCTTTCCTTTCCAGTGGGATTACACGCATTTGTATATGTGTACATGAAGTACGACTGACTACCAAAAGTGGAGTTTGTTGTAGTACTATCTAGCTTATATTTCGTAGCTATTAGGAATACGAGCTTCCTTAAGCTCTTGTCTCTGGACAAATTTGGGTTCCATAATATAAGAATTTGTTACAACTCGTATCACAGGATCTTAAGAGAGCAATACACTGTATTAGCATCTTAATATTTTCAGCTGGACTTTATCATATATATATCTATCTCATCATACTCTAAACATCACCATTCAATCGTCGAATTTCCCCCTTCACTGTCTCTAACTCATTCAAGACCTTCGCATATCGTACAACATCCCTCCTCACACCCTCCCCAAATCCTTCATACTCCTCCAATTCCCCTTCCGCCTTTCTCGCCTGTTTCTTCATCCTGACCTTCACATCCTCCAAGTGCTCTTTGTAGAAGGCTAGAGCACCCACTGTCTCATCATCATACATCCTACTAAGCTGCTCAAAGTACAGAATCTTAACTTTCCCTTCCAAAGATTCTGATACCAGCGCTAGGTGTCTGGCCTGCGTTTTCTGTGCACGTGAGGAGACCCCGTACTTTGTCCGTTCTATCAGTTTGATCGTCTCGGATATTTGCGTGCGCAGGAGACTCGTTAAGAGGAGTGATCTCTGAAGGCAGGATGTTCTGAGTTTGTAGAGGTCTGTTCGGCGAGATTGGAGGAGCTCGAGACGGCGGGATAGGTGAGCTGGGAGGGTGTAGGGAGTTACATCATCACCACCGCACATTGTAGATAAATCTGTAGCATCTTCGAGGAGGACTTTATTGAGGGATTTGCAGATTAGAGGGAGTCCTTCCTGTATTATATTACTTGGGTCAGCATCTTGAGCTGATATTCGTTTATAAGGAGATAGGGAGTACCAGGAAGAAAGATTCGTCATCTTTGCGGAGATTGGTGCCGGATGTTTGGGAGCAGAGATAGAGGTCTACAACTTCCTTTAACTGGATGGGGATACACAGAAGTTTAGTTGATCTGTCTGTTAGGAGTATAAGATATGGAGATTCGGACATCTGCTGGAAGCTCATTTAATATATGAACTAGCCCCTGCTTAATGATCTTGGGCTTTACGAGGTCTTCTCGAAGAGCTGTAAGTCTCTGTATGAACGGAATAGAGTATGATTAGAATATATCTATGGAATATATTGTACGGGGAATACCAAGCATATGATGAACATACCGTATCGACATCTTGGCTTGCCTTCGAACTCTCATTTGAGAGCTTTGTCGACGCGTCAGTGTTCAGCTTGTTGACCGTTAGATCTTGGAAGAGAGCTTGGAACTGTGGGTTCTTTTCTAGGACTTCATCCGGGTAGATTGGTATCATTGTTTCTCACAGACTGGGTGGATGTCAATGGATATATTGAGATAGCGGAAGGTTGCAAGTTCCCCCATATGCATAACCACCACGCACCGGCGACAAGGTGTGTTGCGCGCCTGCCAAGCCTCCAGTGTTTTAAGCGTCACCTCGTCTTCGTCTTCTTACTCATTTACATTCGCGCCTCTCATCTATTTCCACGCCAAACGGTAGTTCACGATAGAACCTCCTCCCCCCCGAAAACATGGCGAAAGATAACGTCGAAGAAATCTCCATCGAGGAGACAAATGCTCTCCGATTAAAACTCGGTCTCAAACCGCTCCGAGCGACTGCTCCGGCACCGGAACCCGCCCCGAAGCCCGCAAAGATGGATTCAGGCGACGGAGAAAGTATCTCCATCGAGGAGACGAATCAGTTGCGAATTGCTATGGGATTAAAACCTTTAAAGGTTGATTCTGCGACTTCGAAACCGGATGAGGATGACGATAGCTTCGATGCGCAGGAACGTCGTGCTGCTGAGAATTGGAAGAAACACCAAGCTGAGGAAGAGAGGAAGAAAAGGCGGCTTGAGATTAAAGAACAATTGAGGAAGGGGCAGGAGAAGGCCGAGAGAGAGAGGAAGTTAGAAGGGAAGGGACTGGCAGATGATAGCGACGACGATGATGCGAAGGCCTGGATCAAAGGTGCAAAGAAGAGGCAGAAGAAGGCACTTGCACAGATCGAGAAGGACCTGAGGGAACGAGAGGAGGAGGAGGCAAGGCTGAGGAAAGACTATACATCGAAAGATCTGGCAGGGTTAAAGGTTGGGCACGATCTTAGTGAGCTAGGAGAGGATGTGGACGGAACTATCCTTACACTGAAAGATGCAGAGATTCTGGGTGGGGGCGATGAAGAAGGTAAATTTGAGACGCTCCTGCTAGATCTACCGTATGGCAAAATTGCTGATGACTTTACAGGCGACGAACTCGAGAATGCCGGTTTGGTTGAAAGCGCAAAACTAAAGGAACGCTTAGACCTGAAGAAGCGCAAACCGGACTACAATCCATACGGCGATGATGAGGACGGCGAAGGGGAAATCCTCTCTAAATATGACGATGAAATCGACCCCAAAAAGAAGCGGAAATTTTTCGTCCTCGATGATACAGGCTCCACGGCTGCCCCGCCTCCTAAATCAATCCAGCGCCAACAGGCCATCTCTGAAAAGCTCAAAAAGATCCCAATCAGCCTCGATATCCTAAAACCGGTCGGTGAAGAACAGTCGGACTACATTGATCCGTCCACAATCAAGGTAAAGAAGCCAAAGAAGAAGAAAGCCCGAACTCAAAGACGTGTTGCTGAAGAGGACGACGATATCTTCTTACCTGAAGACGTCGCTATCAATGGAAGTTCCACTAGTGGCGGCGCGATGAACCTAGATTCTACGACGGAGACTAAACCCAAGAAAGTTCTCGAAGAGTCATTCGTTGATGATGAGGATCTATCGGCTGCATTGACTATTCAGCGACGGGCAGCGCTCAAAAAGCAGAAAGCTTTGAAGCCGGAAGAATTGGCAAAGAAGTTACTAGAAGAGGCTGCGGATGAGATGAAGGTTGACGAGGAAGAGGCACCTGGGCTAGTCATTGATGAAACTACAGAGTTCGTAGGAAGCCTTCAGTTGCCCGTGCATACAGAACGTCGCCCACGGCCTACATCCGTTGGAGCCGAGGTCAAATCAGAGCCCAGTTCGCCAGACGTTGATGGTGATGTTGCCATGGGTAGTGCCGAGTTTGGTAGAAGTGTATCACCTCAGGCAGCAGTCAAGAAGGAGGCACCGGAGATTACATCTACCGGGTTAGAGGAAGAGACGACAATCGGAGTTGGTGTTGGCGCTATGCTGTCTATGCTACGGCAGAGACAATTGGTTGAAGCTGCTATGGATCCAGAGGCCCATCGGAAGATGCAAGAGAAAGAGGCATTCTTAGCTAAGCAGCGTGTCGCACAGCTGGAGGCTGATCGAAAGGCTAAGGCCGCGAGAGAACGGGATCGTAAAAGCGGAAAGTTCGAGAAGATGTCGGCCCGTGAGAAGGAAGAATATGCTCGTTATGAGAATAAGCTCAGAGATACACAGGAAGCTCGGGAAGCAGCAGCTAGGTTCAAAGACTATAAACCAGATGTCAAGATTGAGCATAAGGATGAATACGGTCGAACAATGAACCAGAAGGAGGCGTTCAAATATCTGTCACATCAGTTCCATGGTAAGGGTTCTGGTAAGCAAAAGACTGAGAAGAAGTTAAAGAAGATTGAAGATGACAAGAAGAGAATGGCAGCGAGCAGTTTGAACCCTGAGGGTCTGGTTGGCACCATTGCAGATACAGCAAAGAAGTCAAGGACAGCAGGTGTTAGACTTATGTAAACTATCCTTATTTTATGGTTCAACGAGATTGGAGTTCGGAGGTGTTTATGTACGCCTTTCTTAAATGCGTAATACGGCTTGCTTTCTCTATCTAATTATTATACAGTAGTCTATGAAACATGGCCCGCTCTATATCAAATAACGTCTGAATGCCTAAAAGATCGATGCCTCATAACAACTTCAAATGCCCTGTGATTTGGTTAACCACACTCTTGGGAGCCGGACCAATCCCCAAAACTGTCGCGGAGCCGGATGCTATCTGTGTTCTGCCTGCGTCTCTCACGACCTTAGCCACCAATCCCAAGCTCATGGCTTGTGCCTGCAGTGTCAACAATTCCTCTTCTGAATCGACTTTCAGGGCAATCTTGGCTTGACCTAGGTACTCCCAGCGTTTGAGGACGAGAGGCGCATGACGGCTGATAGCTTTGTAGCAGGCAAGAGTAGCGTGACCACACTGAGCAGCGATTTTGCCCTTTGTCATCCCAAGATCCGTGCGTACGCAGAGAACCTAGAGGGAGGTCAAGATAGAGTTAGACATGCTTACACCAGCTTGCATAATTTTGTAAACCGATATAAAGTAACATGAGCTAGCCGAAAAACAAGGTTGTTCTAAACTTGATATACAGTGGCAAACCCTGCGATAAAGACTGGTGGATAGGTATAGGACATACTAGCTTGCACTCTTCAGTCAGAGCCTTTGCACCAAAACTACTGTAATCGGATTGAATCATGGCATCATTGTCGCTATCGTCTTCATCATCGTCGCCTTCGGTTTCGGCGGCACTGATGTTCTCGAAAGAATCCTTGGATGAAGAGGGTATGACTGGTGACTTTGATTTTGATTTTGAGGAGGACTGGTCTGCGGCAGACGGAGGAAGGTCCCGTATCTTATTGGAAGAGGAGCCGATGTAATATCCACCGAGGCCGCTGGCGACAGCTGTGGCGATAAGTAGGAGGAGGATGGAGGTAGGGTAGTCCATCCGGATCATTGATGCAGGGCCGGAGCTGAAGCCTCGTGGGAAAGTTATTGAGAAGGGCATTGCGGAGGAGGCAACTAGAATAGTCTCGTGTGAGTGAGTGTGGGGTTGCACCTAAGCTCAACCCAGATTGCCTACATATAAAAACATCAACGACTACAGCTCTTAGATTATTAATTTATCTAATTCGGTCAGCTTTGGATATGCATTTATCCAGGGCTGGATTTCTCGAGAATATCGAACTCCTGAAAGAGTCATCTAGATGCATCTCAGCCATCGTCTGGACCCGGGTGAAGGGAATAAACCGGATGGCTCTTGGCTTCTTTCGGCGACCATGAGTAACATTTAAAAAAAAAAACTCCCCCACGTGAGGCTGCAGATGCAGATGCTGTTATACATAGCGCGATCCCCAGGAAGAAACCATGTACGGTCTCAAGCGCCCGCTGTTCCTGCCGATTGGCATTCTTTGCTTCTTTGCGCGAGAGCAGGTCACCGTGGTCCGAACGCTAACGGCATCTCTGAAAAATTGGACTGCTGGGGGTCGATTCGAGNNNNCAACCGAGCTCCGGTCCTCGCTCAGCAAGCTTGCCGTCAACCTCTCCTGGCTTATAAGACCCCTCTAGGCTTCCTTTCTCTGGCGCCATATTCGAGGTAGTCCTTTGTGTCTCATCGTTCATTCTTATCTCGATTGTCGACAATTGTCTCGATCAAATAGTCCGAAAATGCAGACTGCTGCTCGCTCCGTAGTGCGCGCCTCGGCCCGCCACAACCTCCTCGCATCCCGAACCGGAGCTCAGGCCGTTCGGTCCGTGTCCACTTGGGCCAATGTTGTCGAAGGACCCCCAGTAAGTATCACTGTGCACATCGATTCCTGTTGGTTTTTTTTTTCCCGGCTGGGTTGTCTGGTGTCCTGGTCCGGTTTCACGGGAAATTATTTCTCCACATGGCTCTCTGATAACGTAGTGGCTAACCTATCATATCGGATCTATCTAGGATGTAAGCAAAATACCATTTCGGATCAATTGATAATAAATCGATTCTAAGAGCAGATGGCTAACCTTGGTTCCGTCGCGATTCGGAATGTTAGGCTATTCTAGGTAGGTTGTCGTGACGTTATCTGATGGTGGGGGTGGGGAAGATAAGGATGCCGGATGCTAACGATCTCTTGTAGGTATCACCGAGGCTTTCAAGGCTGACAAAAATCCTAAGAAGGTCAACGTCGGTATGTTATATAACAACCATCGGCATCCTGAAACGACAAAACTGACCCGGGCATCAAGGTGTCGGCGCGTACCGTGATGATAACGGCAAGCCATATGTCCTCCCGTCCGTCCGAGCAGCCGAGAAGAGAATCTTCGAGCGAGGAACCGACAAGGAGTACGCCGGCATTACAGGTGTTCCGGCCTTTACCAAGGCTGCCGCTTCCCTCGCCTACGGCCCAGATTCTGCTCCATTGAAGGACGGCCGTATATGCATCACCCAGTCCATCTCCGGCACTGGTGCCCTCAGGGTTGGAGGTGAATTCCTTGCCAAGTTTTACCCAGGCGAGAAGACCATCTATCTTCCTGCCCCATCGTGGCCAAACCATAAGGTCCTCTTCAGCAACTCTGGATTGAATGTCAAGGAATACAGGTACTACGACAAGGCCGGTATCAAGCTTGATGCTGCTGGTATGCTCGAGGATATCAAGAATGCCCCACAAGGTTCCATCATCCTTCTCCACGCTTGTGCCCACAACCCAACCGGTATCGACCCTACTGCCGAGCAATGGTCCGAGATCTCCAAATTGATCAAGGAGAAGAAGCATTTCGCCTTCTTCGATATGGCTTACCAAGGTTTTGCTTCCGGTGATATCAACAAGGATGCCGCCGCTATGCGACAATTCGTCGCTGATGGACACAACGTCGCTGTTGCACAATCTTTCGCTAAGAACATGGGTCTCTATGGTGAGAGAGTCGGTGCTTTCTCTTTGGTTACCGATTCGCCTGCCGAGAAGAAGGCTCTTGATTCTCAATTGAAGATCCTCATCAGGCCAATGTACAGGTATGAATATTTCTGGATTCGATGATCAGAGATTACTGGATGTTAAAGTTAATGGGTGTAATTTCGTAGTAACCCACCCATCAACGGTGCTCTCATCGCCAGCGAAATCCTCAACAGCCCTGAGTTGACTGGCCAGTGGCTCAATGAAGTTAAGGGAATGGCTGATCGTATCATCGTCATGCGGGAATCGCTCAAGGGCAAGCTTGAAGCTCTCGGTTCCCAGAAAGATTGGTCTCACATCACTTCCCAGGTATAATCTATTCTACTTCCTTCGTCTCCGTATCTGCTAACATAGCTTGATAGATCGGCATGTTCACCTACACCGGTCTTACACCCGATCAAGTCGGCCGCTTGGCCCAGGAATTCTCCATCTACGGAACCAAAGATGGGCGTATGTCTGTTTCCGGCTTCAACTCTGGCAACGTCGAATATGTCGCCGAGGCTATCCACAAAGTCACATCCTAGATACCCACTTTATAACGTTACAGGTAGACCGGGTCACTCAGAGCTAATCTGTATCTTATTATCTACATAACTCACGCTTACGCTCCCGCCATTACCCTCTCGCATTTTGTAAAGTCTGCATAGATTATTTCGATTCACCACCCCGAAAAGTCTTTGTGCTCATCTTTTTTCCTGTTTCTTCAGAAATTCTTTCCCCCTTACTCTTCACAATATATATTTTGCATTCGTGTAGATTCATGGAAAAGAATTAGAAGAAGAACGATTTCGGTCTCTGCTTTAATTGGTGGGTTGATACCCAGGGGACCTTGCATAGACTATGATCCTGGTCATGTTGGGTGTATTATTTGCTTAGATTTGCGGTAGCCTTCACTGTTGGTTAGCTCTTGACATTATATCGGAAGTGACGCTTGAGGTTCCTTCAGTGTGGCATGGCATCCCTATATTATCTTGTGAAACTAGGCTACTGTCGACCAAATAAAAAGTTTGTGCTGTGGTAAAACATCCTTGCTCTTCTCTGACGTATAGAAACCGGGGCACTGCGGCATCCAAAACTCTGCTGTAGGATATATCAGCCTCGTTGGATATATCTGAAAAAGAAAAAAGAAAGGAGAACCGGAGTTCGTCAAGACTGTCGAACTACATCTGAGGCCAAAGGAAAACCGTATGCGCGTGGCATACTAGGGGTGATAGTCAACATCGGATCAGTTAACCACATGCATGTACACAGACAGATCCGCTATAACATGTCATGACCTAGCCTGACCCTGAGAAATCCGTTTGTTTTGAATGTCAGCCACAAGAGCTGCCGTGTGTGCTCCGCATGTAACTAGGTCAGGGATAGCTCTATTCTGGCTTCCAAGAACTTGACAGCAGCAGCTTAAACTGATTAAATAGACGACCCATCGTCTCTAGTTAGAGGCTAGGCTTCTCACATATCCACAGTTCAGCAGACGCCGCGCCGGCATACCATACCACTGCAACACATTATTCCTGAGGCCTTATGGCGACGGTAATTAGACAGCTTAATGGCAAGAAGGACCCGAGCTATGAGTTTCTCGGGGCGCTTGGGCAAGGCGGATTTGGCTCTGTCGCCAAAGTCCGGCGCCTCAGTGATGGGAAGGTAATTAGATGTCTAGCACTCAAACGAAGTGTCTATAAAATATTAAATACCTTTTTTTCGATTTACTAGATAATGGCTTGCAAAGCAATCGACTGCTCCTCACAACCACTTTTCGTAGACCTTGCAAACCGCGAAATACGAACCTGGTCCTCCTTCGCTTCTTCGGAAAAGTACATTGCTGAGTTCGGTCATGACGTGACCTGGGCGGAGGAAACAAAGACTATTAGACTGTACATGAAGCTTTACGAGGGAGGAGACCTTCAGCGCGTTATCACGGAATGCAGGCACCAAGACTCGACAGTTCATCCGTTTATCGCGACCTACTGGGCTATGGAGATTGCCAGAGGGCTAAAGGCTTGTCATGATCGTGGAATAATCCATCGGGATTTGAAGCCGGCTAATGGTGAGTGAACTTCTGGCCGGGTTTGTTTACATATATATTGGCGCATTCATAGAGCACTATTAGCTCGAAGAAGTCTGGCTTACCCGATTAATTGCAAGAACAGTGCTCCTGGAGATGCCATATCTATATAACAATATGCTTTGGCGGTTAAGCGAAGGTCGATTGTCTGCAGAGGAGAACGAAAGGGAACTCGCGAAACGATTATCGACTTGGCTAGAATCCCGTTCGCCCTGGTGTCACATATCGGACTTTGGATATGGCAAATTCACATCCGCCGCGTACCTCTCCGGACATCACAGTAATGGCTCTTTGGGTACGGTTGGGACCGTTGGGTATCTGGCCCCCGAGGTATTACAGTATGAGCCCAAGTTCTCCGTTAAATCGGATGTGTATGGTTTCGGATGCCTCGTCTACAGCCTCTGCACGTCCAAGCCGCCGCCGCCCATTGCACAACAAGAGGAACCGGCCCCCGAAATACCTGAAGCATTTCCAAAACGGCTGAGAAAAATCATATCACGGTGTATGAAATTTCATCCTGAACAGCGGCCGAACAGCAGAGAACTGGCCAATGAAGTCGCTGATGCATTTATCGATATTCAGAATGACTATATTTATGGAGATATAAAACGCAAACTAGCATGTGCAGCGAACCAACTTAGTCAACTTACATATATTGCCATGCTTGTTCAGACCAGGGATACGAGGCCGCAGGATACAGAGTCCAATGAGTACAGAGTATTAAGTCAAAGGGAACTAGACACCCTCCTTCGTCAAGCAATGGCAGCGGAGGATTGCCGATTGATGGGGATGCTTATCGATGTTGGTGCGAACGTCAATGCACACGTATTTGGCGAGCCGAAACACCTGGAACAAGATCCATGGACAGGTGTTCATCCATTTAAAAACAAGGCCATCCCATTTGCTAAAACTGTTTGCCGATTCATAAATAAAAGGGAAGTAGAGTTCCCGTTGGTAACCGCTGCTGCCTTCAATGGCTCTCGGGAATGTGTGGATACCTTATTTGCGAATGGGGCTAGACGCATGGCCGGAGAAATGGGGTCAGAACCTGTTCAATATGTAGACCCGCTGACGATTGCAGCATGCTACGGCTTCACGGAAATCATCAACACTCTTGTTCGCAGGTGGGGATTCAATGTGAACGGTCCAACGCCGATTACAACAGAATCTTTTTGGGGTGCGACGCCTCTAAGCGTCGCAGCTCAATTCGGGTCTCATATTGGGGTGGCGCGGCTTCTTACACTCGGCGCCTCAGCCAGAATTCCCGGAAGCAACGGCAATTTTCCTTTGCATTCGGTCTTTCTCATGGACGATATCAGCGCTCGCAATATAGAAAGGTGTGCTCAGATGATTTACCAAGCTGCACCCGACCTCATAAATAGTCAGAATGATGCTGGTTTCACGCCTCTTCACCTTGCTGTCCAAAAATCGTTTACCCGCGGGCCCGGTTTTGTGAAATTATTGATAGGATTAGGCGCCGACCCGCACATCCAAAATTCAGCCGGGCACGATGCTTTCAACATCCGTGACTCCCAAACACAATTGGTTATAGCAAGTTGCCTTCCGGAAGTTAAGAAAGCATTGGATGCTTTTATATATAGCAGATACCCTAAAGTACCTACCCCGTAGGTCATCGGCTCACATTCCCTGCAAGGTCGTCTCGTAGCGATTTCAAGTATCAAGCTAATTTCTTGGACCTGCTCTGATGTTCGTGTTTGGTTCATTGTACCTATATCGAGACTAGACTTAACTCTATGAACCATTGGCTCTATTCTCTAATATCATAACGGGTAGTAATTTTATGGCCTTGTAACCTTCGATGCGGCCCAAAAAACCGCCAATTTGATTATTTGAGCGATAGTAATACTATGTAAAAGTACAGCTGTCTTTCCCCTCCACAAAAGATTTTGTTGAAACTGATACCAAAGGCACTCATGCGATCTCTACGACTAGTACAAAAGTCATTATATGTACCTAAAAAAAGACTCCTCTCCTTCCCTTGGTGCCACAAAAGCTCTCTTGATGATCGGGTCCGCCGCGGAGATCCTAATTCTCTCCGGCGTGGCTGGCGATACTAAGCCCAGGACATCTTCAACTCCATGATCCTTCCTCGCCGCCTTCAATGCATCTCTAATCGCGAAGAACACTGAACTGCCTAGGAATAATGGTGGTCTATTGCAGCCAATTTGTTAGCAATTTACCCACTTGTGTGAATATAGGGGTGCTAGATCGTCTTGGGAACTTACTCTCCTACTCCTCTGCTCCTCTGAATCGTTTGAAGATTTTTCCATTCAACATCCTTCAACATGCTGACGTTGAAGACCTGTGGGATGTCACGGAAACCTGGGATCTTATAAGCCCCAGGGCCTCTGGTAAACATTTGACCGTTCCGCAGCCATAACGACTCCTCAGTTGTGAACAATCCTTGGCCTTGAACGAAGGCTCCCTCGACTTGACCGCTATAAAGTTAAGGACCATTAGTATCCCAACCCACTTCAACGGGTGAGAAGGAGAAGAAAAAACTTACTAATCAATCGCCGGGTTAATCGATCTGCCCACATCCATCTTCAGATCCACCTGATGGACAGTCCAGTCTCCGGTCAAAGTATCAATCTCAACCTCCGCCGCGGCAACACCCTGCGTAAAGTAAAAGAACATCATGCCTGAGTTATCTCCCCACTTGTACCCGATTCTTGGTGTCTTATAAAACCCGTTGGCGGATAGGTTCACACGGTCAAAGTACGCTGCATGCGCCAACTCCTTCATCGTAGCATCCGGTCCTAGTTTTTCCTTGTATGGCGCTAGCCGTTCGTTAAGCTGCTGGCAGGCGTTCCAGACGGCATAGCCGTTCAGATCGCTGGATGCGGAGGCGGCAGTACTCGATGTGTTTGCAACTGTATTTGTCGCGGTTTCGCTGATCAGAACGCTTTCCAACGGCACGCCCAGAGCTTCGGCTGCCACCATTGTCATCTTCGTGTGCAACCCTTGACCCATTTCTGTTCCACCATGGGCTACGAGTACTGAACCGTCGTGGTAAATATGCACTAGCGCGCCTGCCTGGTTCAGGAATAATGCCGTGAAGCTGATGCCAAACTTCGTCGGGATCAACGCAAGCCCCTTCTTTCTCCACTTGTGTTCAGCGTTAAACTTGTCAACTGCCTCTCGCCGTGCCTCATAGTTGGACTCTTTCTTGACTTGGTCTATTATCATTGGAATATGATAGTCCTCCAAGGTTTGGTTGAAGTGTGTCACGTCACCTTCTTGATAATAGTTAATTTCTCTGAGCTTATCGACGTCCATCCCTAAGGCATCGGCTACCTCAGA
Source organism: Arthrobotrys iridis (assembly GCA_036971165.1). Classification (NCBI taxonomy): domain Eukaryota; kingdom Fungi; phylum Ascomycota; class Orbiliomycetes; order Orbiliales; family Orbiliaceae; genus Arthrobotrys; species Arthrobotrys iridis. The sequence goes on from JAJTTS010000005.1 coordinate 968,612, forward strand.
CATGTAGGTCTCGGCAATAAACATGCCTTGAGGCCCGCCGAATCCTCTGAAGGCAGAATTTGACACTGTATTCGTCCTGCACATTCTGCCTCTCACATAGACGTTGGGAATATTGTAGCATCCGTCAATATGTGAGAGAGATCTCTCCAAGACAGCACCACTCAGATCTTGCGTCCAGCCAGCATTATTGAAAACCTCAGCATCTAGGGCTACGATCTTTCCGTCATTGTTTACGCCAACTTTCCACTTCGCGAGGAATGGGTGTCTTTGGCCGGAAGTCATCATATCTTCGTCTCGGTTTAACATATATCGAACCGTCCGTCTCGACTTCTGCGCAGCGAGCGCGCAGATAGAAGACAACTGAATTGACCTTGTCTCTTTCCCGCCAAAGCCGCCACCTAATCTTTTCACTTTTGCGACGATTCTATTGGCCGAGACACCGGTAATCTGGGCAGCATACGCCTGCGTCTCAGTAGGATTCTGCGTCGACGACCATACCTCCATTTCACCATCTTCCAATTTGGGAATTGCAACGCAGGCCTGCGTTTCGAGGTAAAAGTGCTCTTGGCCGCCCATCCGAGCGACACCTTCAATGACACGGTCGGCGGAAGCAAGAGCTTCGTGGATGGGGTCTCCCCGTTGAATATAACGGTAGTGCTCGTAGAAACTGTTCTCTTGGATAGCCTCCTCAATCGAATAGATTGCTGGGAGTTCTTCATATTGAACAACGACAGCTCTGGCGCCTGCGGCGGCCTGAGTCGCACTCTCTGCGAGAATCATGCCAATCGGTTGGCCAGCAGTGAAGACTTCGTCGACAGCGAAAAAAACTTCGTCGCAGACGGGAGCGCCCCACCAGTTTGCCTCCGGGCTTGGGAGATCGCGGTGGTCGACATACATGACAACTCCAGGGAGGTCAAGAGCTGGAGATTCATCGACGCTAAGGATCTTTGCGTGCGCCTTTGTGGAGAGCACGAAGCATCCGAAAAGCTCGTTCTTTCGGTGTGGAAGGTCATCTGTGTATTGTGCTTCTCCGACAGTTTGTCTCATAGCTGCAACATGCGGGACACCCTTCCCGAGAACTCTTTGCTCATAGGCGACAGTCGCGTCTTGATCCCGAGTTCCTGTAGATATATTTCTAACAATTTCCTCTGTGGCTTCGGTGTCAACTTCTGTGGTTCCGATTTCCAACTTATGTAGTGACTCGTGCCAGAATTTGTAGAAGAACCCGAACGCTAATGCCCTGCGGTAGGTAGCCATGCCACCTGGCACTCCGAATTTTAAGTCAAAGTCCTCCTCAAGAGAGCCCATGGCGCCTTCCAGGACTTCGGGATCTCCCCAAGTCTTGCCCTTCAAGTATTCCATAGTCTTTTTGGCAGCGATAGTTACAGCCGCCATACCGCCATAAACAAGGCTTATATCCTCAACAACATTCTCGCCCCCGACCTTGACTCTCATTGCAGCGTTAACAATCGCGATATCGTCGTCCTTCCTCTTAGCCTGCTTGAAGGCTTGGAAAACCTCGCCGGTTTCCTGTGTAAGGGGTATTTTCAACCCAGCAATGATTGCATTTTGGGGCAATGCTGTTGTTCTATATCCTTTGAAGAATTCTGTCATCGGGATTTCGATTTCCCCTTCCTCTAAAGACATTGCGATCAAGGTAGTGTTGCTCGCAACAAAGCATGGGTTCAAGTCTGAAATTGGACTGGCAGTTGCCAGATTTCCCGCTGGAGTTCCGACGTTCCTGATCTGCCTTCCTGCGAAATAGTGGAGCTGTTTGAGCATGGCGGCAAACGACTGAGACTTTGCGGCGCCGTAATGTTCGCCTGCGAGTTTGCAGACCATCTCGAGGTCGGTAAGGGTGATGTTCGCGCCAATATAGACATGGTCATCTTCGAATTTGTATTGTCTTAGCTCCTGAATGTCTCCAACGTATACAGAGGCGCTGTATTGCATCGCCTTAAACTTGATTTCGATTTGAGTTTCTGTGCTCCCCCCAATAACCTTTGCAGAAGGTAGTGCGTTTTTGATTTCGAGAAGTTGCTGTATTGTGACGGGCCTATACCACTTCTTCCGCTTGTTCCCAAATGCCAATGGTTGGAACTTGTGCTTCGTGAGGGATGGTGGGAAAATGAGTTCCTGGTCTGGCCTGAACTCTTTGAACCCTGGTGGTGTGAATTTTTTGACCGGTTCTGCATCTTCAGCGCCATTCGTTCCCTTGTTCATGCAGCACCCAGCCGGACGTTCTCCGGATCCATTCTGCATACAACAGCCGCCGCCGCCATTAGATGTAGACTTTGCGCAGCCGTCCACACTGAATGTTTGCGCCGCATCGAGGATAGGTCTGTAGCCCGTACATCTACAAAGATTGCCATCGAAGGCCTCTTCGACGTCATGATGAGAAGGTTCAGGATTGTTTCGTAGTAGAGCGTAAAGACTCTGAAATCCCAAATCTCTAGTAAGCCTGTATTCACTCTAATTAAATTTTTGTATGGGTGATTCGCGTACCATAACAATACCCGGCGTGCAGAAGCCACACTGTGAGCCGTGCCATTTGGCAATGCGCTCTTGTACCGGATGTGGATTTTTGGAATTTCCGATCCCCTCAACTGTAATGACATGCTTCCCGTCAACGCTGACGACGGGTGCTAGACATGCATTTACGGACGCATGGTATATTTTCTTTGTCGTTGGGTTATATTGCGATATAACCTAGCGTGTACGATATTCAATCAGTATTTGAATATATAAAAATGTGGTGACGGCGTAAAATGCGCAGAGATCAAAGACATACGACTGTGCAGGCACCGCATCCTCCTTCGGCACATCCCAACTTCGTCCCTGTCAATCCGATCCCTCGTAGATACTCTAGTAACGTTATCTCTGGGTCTACGGATTCTAAAGTAACTTTGGACCCGTTGAGGAAGAATACAATGGTATCGTCGTATGAGCTCGTGACGTCTGCAAGAGAGTTTGACTTGCGCTCCTCCACAGCGGCTGTGCCGGGCTCGACGGTGATTCCCGGAGCCATGATTGTCAATATTTCGGTTTAGCAAGACTGAAAAAAATATGCGGTCCGAGATATTCGGAGGGTCCAAACCGGGGGGTTGTTAGAGATGCAGACCGGGTATCTACGTTTATATGCGAGATCGATCGATCTAAGATCGAGATACTGATAAGCTCCGGAATGTGTTGTGGGCTGTCAAAAACCAACAGTTAAGCCCACACAAGAGCTATCGTAGTCTAGTTTCTAGCTATCGATAGGGCAACTTGGGCGGGCGAAAGAAGTAATGAAGCTATAGCTATGAGGGAGGAAAAGAAGAGGAGGAGGAGGATGAAGTGAGAAAGATAGGAATTAATCTAAAGAGATACAGAAAGAAGAATAGCTTCACTTTTCAAAGCGCTCCCAAGTTTAAATTGCGGAGAAGAGCCAAACTATGCAATGGCTCTGTAGCCCGTTTGATCGGGAAGGAAGGCAAATCAGTGGCGACGTCCGATGATAGCAAGCTTCGCCCCGGGTCTGACATGGCTAGCTCCAGCTCGAAATTGGCCGCTCGGTGATTGGTTTATCGGCTGCTCCCGCCATCTCTCACAGTTGGGCGTGGGGAGTTTTTTTCGATGCAAGCTCCTGGTTTGGAACTGGATGTTCGAACCGGGATGACGGAAAGCCCCAATTGAAGGTTGGTCCAAGTCCAAGCTGGGAAGGTCAGCGGTCGGCGAATTTTCTTTGATGTAGCTCATCGAGATCATATTTCAGTCCAAGGTCCATCCCCGCATAACGGCGGCGTGAAATATAAGCATAACAATAAGAATTTGGTAATTTACGGCCTCAGTTTCGACTGATAATCCAAAATCCCTTCTTTCAGTGTAGTCACGTATACATCTTTTTGAGTCGTTGCCACCCTATCCTACGGGCAGAGCCGCTACTCGCGTGTCACAGGCGCCCGGAGCAAACCATATGTAGTAGACAGAAAGAAAGGAAACGTGGGATATCTTGATATCTGGTCAAGATACGGGGGACTATTTTGATATGTAGATATGGTGTAATTTTCATATTGGGTAAATACCGCTCGATAAACTATTTAGTTATCGTTATCTTATCTGCGAGGCCTGCAGCTTCACTGCAGTGAAGCTGCAGTTATTAATGTTTTGCGAAACTGGGTTTAATTCTTATTCTGGCTGTGATAGTATATCCAAATAGATTCTCAAGGGCCTAAATACCCAGACGGGGGAATTAAAGTGAAATCGAGGATGCAGTACGCGGTTGCTGTGAGAGAGTCTTCAATATTAAAGCAAGGCTGTCTTGGACCCCCATGTCCAGCACACGGCAAGCATGCCAGGCCGGGTTATCAGGAACGCCAACAACTGAAACCTGAAGGCGACGCAAATGTAACTGGTGCACTGCACACGTATACCGCCTAGGTGGATACAATGATAGATTCGGCTACATAAGCCCATTGATTTAGTATTTATATTCTGCTATAAAACTGGCAGTTACATTTGAGTGAGTGGCGAGCGCCTACTGGCTCGTGAGCCCGTATCGAAATTGCCGTTGTGATGATATCAAGTTTTCGAAGGTGGATACATAGTTATTATAATTATTGGAATGTTCCTACATTATAGACAACAGCATTGAAAAAGCAATCCTGGATCAATTGAAGAGCAGAGATAGAATCTGGGATTAGCTCGAGAAGTTAGTTTGCAAATTTGGGTGTCAATATTGAAGATGAAAGCTATTGTGCGTCCTCCACCATGTGCAGTTTTCGAACGTTGGTATGGTTTCGATCCTTTCCTAGAGCGCTTGGCGCCGGGACACAGAACTGGTTGCATTTGATGGAGTTCGCTGCGGTTAGTTAGTATACGAAATCAAACCTTCAACTTTCCATTCAATATATTTCTTTGGAGACACCAACGTTTTAATATTTAAAATATATTGGGAAACTCGTCATTCCTACACACAGCAAAACTATGGAAGCTTCTCCCTCTACTAAGTCCCAATCTCGAATCAAAGGCGCGATCATTGGTGTCGCAGTCGCAGATGCACTCGGCGGGCCGTACGTACTCCATTTGCACTTTTGTCGCAACTTTTCATGGAAGATGGGAGTCGATGCTGGATGGACTAAACTCTTGAGCTGTCGTATAGTGTCGAGTTTCACAGACGGGGAAGCTTCCCTCGAGTAACGGATTACCAGGCGAATTCGAACTTTGGATTACCACCCGGGTAGGTGCAAACCGCTTGAACGTTCCCGACCCGGTCAGCCTGTAACTGGGGTACTATGGTACGCTACAACCACAGACAACGCATTTCCAAGGCGTATATGTTGAAGTCTTTTTGATTAAATTCAATCCAGAACTCACAGCCTTACGGTCATAATGGGAAATGTCATGACAATGTAGCTGGTTGGAAACTGTCTTCATTAACGCGATAAACTGATATTTTACCTAAACCTCAGAGCATGGACTGACGACACCTCGATGACCCTCTGCCTCGCCCAATCCCTCATAGACACGAAGACCTTCTCACCGGTTTCCCAACTCCAAAACTACATCGCCTGGTTCCGAAATGGCTATCTATCTTGCACAGGTCACTGCTTCGACATTGGAAACCTCACTCGTCAGACACTATCCTTCTGGGCCTCTCACATCCCCGATAAAGGGGCTTCTTCTTCCAACAACACCAGTAACAACCCGCCGGACGATGTGATCGAAGGTCTACAGAAGCAGTTGAATAAGCACTATGCTAGATCCGCGTACTGCGGTAACGGAAGTTTAATGCGAACCGTTCCGATAGGCTTGTTTTACTACTCATCATCCGATGAGGAAATTACAAAGATCTCTCATCTGGCGAGTCAGCTGACCCATCCGTACAATACCAACGGCGAGGCATGCGCTGTCTACAACATTCTCGTGGCGTACATTCTTTCTTCATCCTTTGCAACGGGACGGATACCCAGTAAGCGGGCTGTGTTTGATAAGCTCAAGGCCTTCGAATTCCAGGATAAGGCCTTGAACGAGAGGTTCGCGGTTTATGAACGGCTCGACGATTTTGACGATCGCGAGGAACAGTTAATTTCTAGTTCAGGGTACGTGGTGCACTCGCTTGAGGCGGCGCTGTGGGCGTTTTTTACCACCGAGACGTGGGAGGATGGGGCCTTAAAGGTGGTTAATTTAGGTAGGTGCCCGGTTGTGCTTGTTTCCTTACTTATGGAAGGCTGTTTTGGAGACATTATTGAGATATGAGCGATATAGGCGATGATGCGGACACCGTAGGCGCCATATACGGTGGTTTAGCAGGTGCATACTATGGACTTGAAGCTATTCCTGAGAGGTGGAGGGAAGGCTTGGTTAAGAAGGACGTAGTCGAGGGTATCGCAGATGGGTTGTGCAAAGTCATCCTCGAGCGGGGGTCGGAATCGAGTTAGGAAAGTTGGAAAAAAAAAGCGAAAAAAAAAAAAAGTAAAAATTGTAGCGCGGACAGAAATGACCGTAATTCGTTCTCACCGTGGGAAGGGAGGTTGTACGAGAGGTTATGGCGCCCTCCGGGGTACAAGACGTCGTAGGACTGTGCAAGCAGGGGTCAGGGGGACCATGAATGGTTGCGCTAAAAATGTTGTATACTTCTGAATCAGGACATTGACGAGTCATCCCCAGATCGCAACGCCCATATATTCGTGAATGTTGTAGAAATTTTGGATAAAACAGTTGTTCGGTGTGATTAGTCTTTCCCTATATATATACGACAATTACTTGATTATTGGGATATCATAAATCCTCGCTGGCATCCGGAACTAAAACAAATTCTACATCCACGGTCTCAAGAAGCCTGCACAATATGAGAAATTGTGGGAGGAAGTAAGAGAAACCTGAGATATCAAGGGAGTGGATGGGCAGTATGGTAGCGGTAGTAAACAACTAACAAAGATTTCCACAGGGGCGGGAATAATGGGAAAAGAAAGGAGCGGTAAGGGAAGGAAGTACAAGACTGAAGAAGGGAGAGGAAGAAGTAGATGACACCGCTGATACTAAGAAAACAAGAAAGCCCATTCCTCCCCCGCCCTCTATCCGGATCATTCGATTTCGCAAAAGAGAAACAGCAAAACACAACTTCAATTCTCCCATTTGCAGCCCACGCCAAGCTAGCCATTTCTTCCCCGCCCAGCTTGAAAAACCACTCCATGGTCCCTGATCTATAATAGTCATCTCATTCATGATTTTTCATTTTTCGTCTGTTTCGTCTTCGTCGATGCGGTAAAATGCCCTCAGCCAGGCTTCCGCAGCGTAATAGTCTTTCTTCATCGTCGGCAGGATTTTTTTGATACTCTCTAGTGCTACGTTTTCTTTGATATCGTCGGTACCTGTTTCGTCCTTCATAGCACCTAAATTTTGGATTTTTTCGCATGTATCCTTGACTTTGAAGAGTCCCAGTGTTGCCGAAGAACCCTTGAGAAAATGACCCAATGACGAGAGGCCGTTGAGATCCTTTGTGTCTCTGGTAGTTGGAAAGGAAGACGGTTAGTTGGCAGATTCCATAGTAGGAGCGTTAAGACGCTGAGTGGCATGAGAGACCCGTACATGAAGCCATCCATTTCCTTGAAAGTATTTTCTGCCTGCTCGAAAAATCCGAGTACTAGCCCCCTGCTGAACTCATGGTCAGGATCGCCGTCGTCCATTTCCAGTATCTGCTCGAAGGTTTCCGTATCGACATATTCGGCGGCATCATTAGGGAGATCATAGTTGGCATCACCCTATAATGAATTTAATTGAGTGTTCTTAGGTCCTTGGATAGCTGGCAGCTGGGAACTTACGTCGTCCGACATTTCTGAAAATAAGACTGAGGATTTAGGAGAGATCAATGGTGAGAGGAGAAAGGAGGAGGAGGAGGAGGGGTAGCGATCAAAGAGGACGAATGATGATGTATGGTTTGGTGGGGTGGTTTCGAGTTGGTCCGTGGACAAAGTCGGGCCGCTGTCTGATTTTTGACTTGCGAGCCGAAACACCAAAAAAAAACTCTACCGATGAAGGCTATATCGGGGTTTGTCGATCCGGGAAGAATCTTCGAGGGGCGGAAAGTGTATTGTTAGCTTGGCTATGGATGCATATTTAAGTGTTTCCCATGGGCTGGTCTCTGTCTATTTTGGCTGCAGTGTGGGGTTGAGAGGGGGAGATGGCAGCTGGCTGGCTGGCTGGCTGGCTGGCTTGTTAGGTAGAGCAGGGTAGGCAGGTAGGGCCCTGGCCTGCGTCGGTGTTCCCGCTGAACGGTGCAGCAGAGGTTGTTATGACATAACATAGGCCGAGAATCACACCAAACGACACACCGGCTAAACCATACGACGACCACAACCCGACCCGACCACAACTACAACAACGGCCACACAGCTTCGATGGAACAGCGATGAGGCGAATCAGGTAATGGGGAGCGTGAGCGATGGTCGGTGACTTACGAGGAAGCTCAAGGCCCGGATAAGTTGGGCAGACAGGCGCGTGGACCTACGGACAATGAAAGAGAATCAGAGGTTGCTCGTGGAAAGAGTCGACAAGTGCAACGGTAGTGGTATGACCTGTTTTTTTTTTTTTTTTTTCCCTTCAATTTGCAGGTTGGCTGACTGATCTGAGTCCTTGGTTTGGGTAAGATGAATAGAGAAGAGATGGCAGCGGGAGTGAAGGTGGTGTGCCCCCCTCGGTCTGTCTGGATTGCGCATGAAACAAACGAGTTAGAACCGAACGATGACGTTACGAAAGGCGGCCACGCCTGCCTCGACGAGAGATTATTATGAACAATCATCCAATGTCAAGCAAGCACGAAGCGAAGCAAAAGTCGCGGAGCGAGTAATATATAGTGTGTACTCACATACAAATTAATATAGCTTCGATCACTCGAGTCACAGACTGGTCAAGAATTCATTATAATAAGAACAGTGTGCACCGAGGAAAAAATAAAATAAAATGAGACCTAAAAAAAAACAGGACACGAAACAATAGAATTAAGGCCAGGAACTTATCCAGAAGCTCGAAGGGAAGGGCAGATCGGGATATAATATGGAAAATGATCAGATCACGACCAAAAAAAGAAACGAGGAGCCTCTTAGCCCGCAGCGCCGAAGCAATATACTGGAGCCTGCCTGCATCTACCACTAGCTCGCTGGGCCTAGTCGAAGCTAAAGAACCTGGCAACGTTCGAGCAAATGCGGAAGAAATCCTCATGAAAAGTTGGCAGTAGCCCCAGTTGCCTATGCAAGGGAAGTCAAAGGTAAGCAGAAAACGGCACAGCACCGATCTCATTTACGAATAGCCTCTCTCTTGCCTTTTGCTTTGCACTCAAAAGAAGAGAGGCGTCCCTCTTTTTTTTTTTTTGCTTTTCTTTCACCTTTACCACAAATATTTTTATCAATCACTAGTTACACCCTGTTTTTTTGTTTTTTTTTGCAGAAAGCGCCGGCAAAGTGGGAGAGAAGGTGGGGCCGCATCAGTACGTGTAAATGGGGATACTCTTAAACAAACTGGCCCCGGTAGTTACCAGGCATCAGTATCATATCTCATCCTTTACATCGTTGGATCGAACAAAAGCGACTGCAGATGCGGGGTGGTTAAATCACGCAGACCCTCTATTGATTCAGAATCAGACGATGAAACGAACAAACTATCTCCATGAATTTGAGGATTTGAAGGCACAGACCGTATCTCAAGACAGGCATCTTACGATGTTATTATAACCTAAGTCACTATAGATCAAATGCTGTTCGATTTCATCTTTGGACCTGGGAAAGTATATGGCTCTTACGCCACCATTCCGAATTCTGATTCCTCCGTCGTCATCCAGAACCTATCGAATATAAACCTTGCTTCGGTCCAAACTTTCAACTACTTCTCCGAAAATTCTAGAACAAACTCTCCCCCCACCCAACCCGGCTTTATCTACCTCAAGCGGTGAAACCAGACCTTAGCATGACATTCAATACTCTTTCCGTCATTTCCAAAGGTTGTTATAGCCGATGAGCGGTGCCACCAACGCCGCCGTCCAGCTTCGGCTCGACTTCCTGTGCGGCCCCTCCAAAAAGTTGAGAAAGTGACCCAGATGGGAGTGTGACACGAATCAGATGGCGCATGGATGTAAGATAATTTCGTGTTTCTGATTCGGTGCGCGAATCGAGAATCCTTTTCTTACTAGCATGAAGGCGGACGTATCCCGGATCCCTGGACTATGTATAGTATTGACGAATTAGAGACCCCGGGTAATATATTCTTATTTTCTCATATCGCACAGGCCACACAGGTATGCGATGCTTCTCTACGAAAAGTCGCGAGACTCATGGGGAAAGGAAACGAACCGGCGGCGGATTTATGTCCCATCGGCTCGATATATCACATTTATTATAGCTCTATCGGGAACAGCCGGTATAGCTCCAGGGAGATCGAATAGACAGATATCCGTTCTACCATATGTATCCTCTTTCATGGGCGCTTAGGGAGGGAAAAAGTTCCGTATGGAAGGCGTTGTTAACTGCAGCAAGCATATGCGATCTTCACTTTAATCCTCCAATTGAGAATCGAAGACACCGCCTCGGAATGTGCACCTCGTATGCTCGTGCGCTACCCATCCAAACTTTTTTCTCAGTACTTTCTCCAATTGAGCGGTGGGGATGGCAGCCCTTGATGTTCTGGGCCCTGACGGAGCTGTGCCGTCCCGAGTTCTCACCTGCACCGTGACATCATCGGCGCCAGGACAGATGTGGAGCTCGTCCTTTCCTTCGGGCCTTTCACCCCGGCCATGCTCCTCGCGGATGAAACCCCCAACAACTCGCAACACAGAGATTGAATAGCCCGCATACAGAAGGTAGACGATGAGGTACTTTACACAATTGGAATGTAAATTAAATTTATGCCCCACTTTAGCCTAGGAAGCTTAGCTGATTGGTTCGGAACACCGTTTTACAAAACCAGGATTGACTTCTCACTTAACTCTCAGGTTGTTTGGTGTTTTTGGTTGCTGGAGAGTCGGGTAGCGGGCTAGCGAGCATTTAGGTAGGGATCAAGCTTCTGCTTGTACCAAAGTATTAACTACAAGTTAACTTTTATTTATGCCATCTAAAACACATATATATACATGACGGCGATGCACAGCCTTTGAAAAATCGTGAATTCGACACCCACTTCGATACAGAAGTCGGTGAGTGCTGCAAATTTAGTCTTTTTATATATCAAATCTCAATTGGTATTAGAGGATTAAATTACATACACTATTCCTATGTATATCTATATGTTTTGGCAGCACTTAAGCTAAATTCCATTCCTAGTTAATACCTACCTATTGTTTAGACCACTCAACAATGCCCGCCAATCTTGCATCACACCAGTTACGTCCACGCCTGAAGTTACACCGGGCGTTTGGAAAATTTTAGCGCCGGTTTGGGGATATAGAAGCTCTGGTGGTGCAGGCGAGCTACTCGGACTATCGTCATATTCTGGTATGTCCTCGAACGCCTTTTCTGTTAGAACGTTACTGTCTCGGGTCGAGTTATCGTTGTCGATGTCGGCCTCTCCTGACAAAATTTCGTTCTCACATTGCAAACGATATACTGTTTCCGATAACTCGACGATATCCGTATCTTTTGATTCGAGCTCTTTCTCGAGTTTATTCATTTGATGTCGCAATTCGTCTCTTATCAATATTAGCTTCTGGATTCGTAGCCTCTGCATCTCTAATTTGTTTGATTCTCGCTCTCCCTGACCAACAAATTCTCGGACGTTTTCAATGCCCTTCTGAAGTGTTTCCAACTCTTTCCTCAGCGAGTCTTCCTCACCCTGCGCTATTTTACTTCGACCCAATTTTTTGGAGGGCAATTCCTTCGCCAATCTTTCGGCAACAGCTATCCATTTCATGCTTTCAGTGTACACCCGGCGGCAGGTGAGAATTGTCCTTTCTAATGCTTCGAAAAGGTCGACCCGCCTTTGCTGGCTTGAGCTATCGCTAGAATCTGTGGTTTGACTTGATGTTGCAGCGCCCGTATTTTGCTACTTAACGATTAGTCCACATAAAATATACTGAAATATATAGGTCTAGTTCTTTGCGGTATGGCTTACATCTGCTTCGCTCTCTTCAATCCCAAACCAAAAGCACGGACCCAATGCCATTGTGGGAACCGGCCGTCCCCACGGCAAATCGTTCAACTTGAAAACTACCACCTCCTCTTGCCCTGTCAGGGCCATTTTCTGAGGATCCTGGCCGCTCCATAGCCGTAATCGATACGTCGAGACATTTCCATTAGATCTTTTCGACAAGCCGCTGGGGCTCCAGGTGACATAGATCAGACTTTTGATTCTGTCATACTTGAAGGCCCAAAAGCCCTCGGGCACTGACAGGGCGGCTTCAATACTCTGCTTGGTTGTCTCCTGGGAAGAACTGAGGTGAATGAAAGTTCCGAATGTGAGAGCCTTTGTATCACTAGAGAGTTAGAAAGGTTCTTAGCCTCACGCTAGGTATGACGATCTTACAGTCATTCTTTTGGATATCTGGATGTGTTTTATGTTCACTTCTAGCCAATCGACGGAAAGATCCGGAGGGGTAGGCAACAATACAAGACTAAGTACTCAGCCAGTAAAATTTGGCTCATTCACATTGGGTATTCAACGTATTCAACACTATTCGGTCGCTGGAGATCTGGAAAGGATCAACGAATATTAAAAAGGAAAAGTATATGTATTGTGATTTCAAGGAGGGATTTGGTGCGAGTAAATATTTTAAGGCTTTGTACATGCGCATGTGCTCGGTGTTTATACCCGAGTTTCAGCCCCAATCGTATGTATAGGTACCTGCTACTTTGTGCTAACATCTGCGGCTGAGGGGTACCTGTACGGAAATTTTCTATTTGTCAAAGATCTCATGCAATGCGTTGCCACAAATGCACAGCGGAAGTCAAGGTGGGCAAGGCTGATGCTATGGAAAATACTTAAAATATTCGTGGGCTTGCGCAACTATAGCAAGTGATATGTGAACGAGCTATAGATAGAAAATGACTCTATGACCTGATGTCCGCGTACGCAAAACAAGAAGGTTGAGTTCACTCTTAATTGTATAATTTATCGGCGGAGAGTTTCAGGTAGAACGTATCATATCATTGAATTTTAATATTTTACCAACAGATGTATTAAATTCCGAATTCGGGTGTGTTTATATTCGGCCTTTGGTCGTGACACGAGCCTAAATTCCAATAGAACCTCGAAGCCTCGAATTTATTTAGGCAATCGGGAAAATCTTGTGTCGGTGGGCCTCGCGCACGAACCGAGTTTCTACCGCCTGCTAAATTACCCTTCGGTCATGACTGATTTGGGCACTTTTTAGGTTAGGTTAGGTTAAAAGATAAGCGCTCTACTAATAAATATTAAATATCACAGCGCTGCCAGCCACTACAAAACCGCGTCCAAAGGCCAATTGGCAATAATTTAGGAATTCCTAGATTCTGAGAATAACTAGAAGGAGGATTTCGGCTATCCCTTATTTGCTCTCATATTTGCTATAGCCACATTGATGGCATTCACAGCTGTAAACACGTATAGCTCGATATAATCATTGATCGAGTCAACTGGAACCTCTCGATCAATTTACGGCTAGCACTCGCAGTGATACCGAAATTCTTGCCACTGGGCTTAATGAATGATTGGGTTTGCTTTCTGCAGCCTGGTTTACGAGACAAGTTTGCTTTCATAATAGACCACCTGATCTGTTTATGTGATCCAGAACGAGCGATTTCGGAAGGAGTCGGGCTCGACGATCTTGTTATTCTAGGTTCATCCTCCGGAATTATGATGCTTCTTCGTAGAATCAGCTTTCGGAGGCGAGGTAGAGTACTTCGACTTATCCTCCTGCTAAGTGCCACGGTAGCCAGGCCTCTAAGAATGGGCCCTTTGATGACCATATCGATAATTCTCGTCTTTTAAAGGGATCGATGCACCTCTGCTCTTTCGATGAGTGGGGAAGGGTAAAGATATACAGTTCACTCCGGCCGGGTGAGGCGAGGAGATATTGTTATATAGACAGATCTAGGTGGGGGAACTTGTCTGAACGATCTCAACGTCCCACTAAGTACTAGGGTTTGAAGCTAAGGGGTTAGTGCTGCAGTAGTTATTGTTTGAAATGGTGAATTAGATACTTTACCCTGAAGGTCACCAAGAATGGGGGTCCGTCAATAGGCTACTACTTACTAACTCGGCGATTGAACGACTGAATTATCCGACACATGTGCCTCCTAGTTTGAAGACTCGGATACCTCAAAAGGAAGAGCGATACAGAAACTCATGCTCTGGAGTAGCTTCCCAACATTTTGTTCCGGTTTTAAGAGTAAAATTTGCCGAAGAACAAACTTTATAAGCTAGTTCTCATGTAGCAAGGGTCAGAAAATAGGAAGCTGGTAAGAAGTGCGGCATCTTAATTGCGTTCTAGAAGCCCCAAACTTTCGGCCATGGCTGTTGAATAAGACTTTGGGAATTTTAAATTTCAAAATGCGGGAGACAACCACAATGTCTTCTGTTGATATGATACGTATATACCCCAACTTTGAGCCTTTTGCTCTCCGTACCCGTTTTATCTTATCGCGCCAGTTTCAATAAGATCTGTTCTAGCATGCATAGGCTTTTCTATTCTCCAGACCCGAATAACAATTTCAAGCAGCCGCATCCCGGCTTCGCCATATCGCTAAGTCAGCCCCGAAGATTCGGAGAGTAGCTGCGTTGCGAGATATGTTCGGTATTGACAATCGTGAAGGCTGTAGGCACATCCCGGACTGGGGTTTTAAGATTCCCAAATATAACGAGTAACTTCTCTGGGGCTACATCTCTTTCTCTTGGGCAGTCTCCAATAGTGTATTTAGAAATAGGTAGTTGTGAGTGAGAGCATGTGTTGCTGCTGTGGTATTTTGCCTCCCATATCTAAAACGGAAATATGGGATACAAAATCCATAGACACAAGCAATACCCAAGCCGTTATATGTCAATCCCTTGGGTTGTATTGATGTCAAGTTCCTGAATTACTGCACGTGGGAAAGGGTGATCCAAGATCTTGGTCCCTGTCCAACTTTTGTTGCTGCAGGCGGAGTTTGAGTGGATGGTTTGCTGGGAAGTTCGCAACGACGTAATGTCCCAAGACGTTTGGCTCCACAGCTCGTCAATCCCTGGCCATCCTAATATCAAAGGATCTTCAGCGGGAGAAACCTTGGAAACGACCCCGGGGTGTGGCTAGAGGTTCGACTATGTCATTAAGTGAGGTTTTCATGATAATATTGCGATGGTACAGTATATAGCTGCTCAGTGCCCACAAGTCCATGCATTGGGTTCAGCACTGAATTTATTTATTCTCTACGTATGTTGCAGCCACAAAGTCAACCAAGGCAGCGCATCTGATGTAAAGATACCAAATCTTTATTTTACAATCTAAAATTCATTCATATCTTCCACGGAATTCGTTCATTTAGTAATTTATAGCGACATCCTACATCTTATACTTACATACCTATATATCTTTGCATATCTATCGCATTTTTCTGATACTGGGCGTCGGAGTAGCTGGTATCTCTGCGATCGGGACATTTACGTCAAATCTTCAGAAAATTCACCTTATATTAAAGGACAAAAGAGAGCAGGACAAAAATGCTGTTTCTCAGGCTATTAGCGATCCTTTCTACTCTTGTCGCTTCTGTTTGCGCGCAGGACGCCGATGAATCATATACCTCGGATAAAGCGTTCAAAGAGGCAGTCTTGAATGTCACCAACAGTGAGTACCGATGTCCAACACAGATATCCCAACACACAAGATATATAGAGAAGGAGTGTGTATATTAACCATTGAGTACTGCGGACAGCATATAGAGATTGGTATAATGCCACAGCATTAACTTGGAATGATACTCTGGCAGAGGCTGCGGAAGATGCCATCGAAGATTGCATATTTGAGCATTCGGTACGTATTATACCTACAACTCGTTTTCATAACAATCTGTTTCCTAAATCAAATTATATAGGGCCAACCATACGGTGAAAACTTAGCTGCGGGGTATGCCAATGTAACAGCAGCGATTACCGCGTGGAAGGATGAAGTAGATAAATATGATTATGGGGATCCGGACTTCAGCATGGAGGTAAGCGCTTGATGGCTACCGAAAAGATGGACACCGGGCTAACTTGTGGATTTGGATAGACTGGGCACTTTACGCAGCTAGTCTGGACAAATACGACGCAGATTGGATGTGCGAGGAAAAAATGTGGAGGTGAAGGGGAGGCCCCAGGTTGGTTCCTTGCTTGTGGTAAGTTCTTTCCCCGATATTATTGGGTGAATAATACCTGCAGTGACAGATGACTGACACTCTACCAGAATACTCTCCACACGGGAACGTCCTTGGACAGTTTAAAGATAATGTTGAGGAACAAGTTCGAGGTCCTGGATCTGGTACTGGGAAGAACGAGGCGTGGACCCGGCTGGTTTTTGTATGGGTCATGATGCAAGTTATTGCACAGTTGATTTAAAATTGGGAGGGCAGGATCTATGAGGACGCAGAATTTTATTTGTTTCTTTGAATACCCCTTCTTGCATTTGAAGTTGCAATGATCGCATTAGCATGTTGGCTGTATCGCGTTTGATATTTCCCGTACGATAGATAACAGCCGGGCTGTTTCTGAATTTAATAATATATGTGTGTATGAGCTATAGTTGCCCTACCATGGAAAGCATTTACAAATGAGTTCTAGCCGCCAAAGCGAGGTCCTTTCGTTCTCTACTTCTCCAATCTGTTAATCAGAGCCACTGCATGTTCTAGTAGCTTTATTCGGGCTCTATCTCATTCTCTGCCTCAAGTGCCTGGTTCTTCGAGGCTATATCTCATTTTTGTAATTGGGTATCTATACTGTATTTTTAAGTAGTAGGTGGCAGCTGAAAAATATATATTATTGCCTTTTCTCGCTCTCTAGCACTCATTAACTTGTTTAATACCCCGCTCTACGTTAACAGATCACTCGGATGGCACAATCCTATACCGAGTCCTTGAAAATCATACTATATTTCTTTCTTGCCTGTTTGCCAGCCGGCTTGTGCAGCAAGTCAGCCCATAAATGCGTGGGCTAGTACCTACAAGTCCCTCAGCATGTGGTTTTGGCGGCGTTTTGCCAGCTCTGGTTGCAACGTGAGAGTGATTCTTGGGGTACACTGATCTATTGATACAGGATAACTATATGTAGACACTACGAGCGTATTCTCCCCCCCTTTCCCCTCTCTATAGTAAACTGGATTTGATATTGGGTATCCTGGGTTTAGTCAATAATGTCATTTTCAAATTCCAATTGATTATTTCGGTATATAGTTAACTCATTAAATATATATGGCAAAAATCTTCAATCGATTGCTGCGGCTCAGCACACTATTTTCTCTTCGAAATTTACTGATTTTCGGCCCTAATCCCTTCCTGAAGGTATAGGCTGCTGTTTTGGCTGTCCTATCGCTTCAATTTGCCGGCCTTGAACGACGACGCAATTTATTCATATGATACGCTAAACTAGGTTGAAAAGGAAACCCCTATTCCGGTAAAGAAGCTTGCAATGCCACTCTATAGCTAGCTGGCGTTGCGGCAGAAGGGCGTTCATTTTGATGGGTAGTAAATTGGCGTAGCCTCGTGACTAATTGTTCTGTTGTCAATGAACTGATTCCTACGGCTCGGCTTTGGCCATGGGCTTTCGCTGAGGCTCAACTAACAAAACCTCTGTTATGGGACTTGGTGTACCAACCCAATTGGTACATTTCCTTTCAAGCTCCGGCGACATGCGGCTGGGCTCGCAGTCAGCTGTTCGCTAAATTTTGTCTATCTTGATCAACGAACTTATTTTGGACAGCTGCATTAATTTTACTAGCCTGTCGTCACGGTTGGAAAGAATCGAATCATGGCGTTGTGCGTTGAGCGTTGCAATTGGTCTTTCTGCTGCCGGCTTATGCATGGGACTTCCAGGATGCAGCAAGGCTGGTCTCGCAGAGGAAAGTCAGATATTGGGTCTTCTTGTTAGAAACCGTGCTTATACCCGGGTTCATGAAAGTTCAGCTTCATCAAAATCCTAGAAACTGTTGGAAATTTTTCAAGGGTATATCACAGTTCAGGTATAGGTGCATAATCAAGACCGCCTTTTCGGCTTAATACCTAGTCTAGTGCCGAGACTGCTTAACTAAATCATTAGGCAGGCTGATAGATCTTTCAACTCATCCATTAAGCCTTGCCTGGAAGTGATAGACGCCGATATGAACATGCGTCTACAGATTCTATGGACGGAAAAAGAAAGAGAACACCTAAAAGCTCAGCTCTACCTTTTCTAAATGGGTACTAAAAGGTTGAATGCAATCGTGTAATTCATGAATTCAATTCCAAACTATAGTAAATGAGAAAGATATTCACTTATTGCCTAGAAGAGATTCCAAACTCTGCTACTTCGTATATTCACGCCTCATTTCATAATTTGCTGCTCATTATTCATATAATTGTATTACTCCCTAGTCCCCACCACCACCGCCATCACCTCCACCGCTGCTATCACCTCCGCCGCTGCTATCTCCGCCATGACCATGGCCGCCATCGTCCGTATCATAGACGCCTCCACCTCCACCACCTCCACCACCTCCACCTCCACTACTACCTCCACGGTCCCGGGAAGTAGTATTCCCCCAATTGAGAGGATCTACACTCAGTTAATTAGGTTAATTTTGGTTCAAAAACTAGGCAAAATCCAACTTAAACAGAAACTACTACATACGGTAGATGGTAGTCCTCATTTGTAACTGTAGATTGTAGGTTTGATGTTTCCTCTGGAAGTTGATCCTTGGCTATATAGGGTGCGTTCGTATGAAGAAAAATAGGAGAGTAATTTAATCAATAATCCTTCTCTCAAACGGATGTAAAGATTTCGTTGAATATGAAATGGAGAATGTGATCCCCTTATACTTGCGAGATGGGTTGGAAGTATATAGGGTGGTTTGAAGTTTTAGTAGAACAGACACAACCAACGAAATAAGTGAGACGAGGGCCTGAATTTATACTCCTAGGACACTCTCTTCAAGCTCAAAGGAAATGCCGAGAATTCTCTCAGAACATATTCGCCGAAGCTACTCTGCAGCTTTGTAAGATGTAGAGTAATACGTCCTGCTGATTCAGATAACTTGAATTTGAGCTGAATGAACTGGTGGGATTGGCAGGTTCATGCATATATTTCACGTAATCGTGTAATATGTACGGAATTCATAGCCTATCGGCCTCCAAAGGCGGTCTTAGCTGAGTAGATACACTACCCCGCACTTTCGGTGGCGTCTAGATATTCGTTGGTGGCATTTAATGCACAAGTCTGATTCGTGAGTGTCATGTGGATAAATATTTTCAGCTGCTCAAATTGAATATGCAGAAAGGCTGTGGGATTCAAATAGTTCTATTTCAAAACGGGTACATATTGCGATTATGTTGAGAGCACGTTAGGTTTTATCGTACACTCGAGCTAGCTGTTACAGACGGCTCATGAAGTGGTTCAATGCGACAGACTGTGACTCTGCGTTATAACCACAGAAGACATTTCGATTCAAGCTCAGAGGCTTCTCTATACCATTTAAATTTCTATGATGCATGATTGTAGGTATAGAAGAGTCGCACATATAGATACCTACTTGCGTATATATTGCTAGCGCTCACGCAATTTAGATTGAATACCGACCCATTTGCGAAATAAAACTTGCATGACCTAAACACCTACTCAGCTCCCCCAATGTGGGGGTGTCTCTTTACCTTTTCTAGTAGCGTCCAACTCGAACGGCTAACAGTCGTGATATTGGTCATATGACTGAGAACGTTTACAGGTTTATATTTATATGTGGCGACTCAATCGCGTTTTATATCGGCAGAATTAACCTGATTTGCCAGGCAGGATAGCCACCAGGGGCAGAAACAGAAAAGATGCAATTAGCGGACGGTATCCTACTCCAAGATATTTGTTTTTAAGGGAACTGAAGAATACTATGCTGTCTATGAGATATCCATCAAGTTTATAGCACTATAGATTCATACAGCCTCGAGTCGACTCAGCTGCCGGCATTTGACCGTTCAAATTTTTGTTTGTTGCGTTGCAGATTACTGTTTTCACAACAGCGGTCTCAGTCTCGCAGCAATCTAGCGTCCGGTTCGAGACTGACAGCAATGTATACCGAAGTACCGAAGTACATAATTAGCTAAGCACATGTCTAGCTTTTTGTAGCATATTTTTTGCCCTGGCCCCGAATCCGTATCTCGGTCGTTACATAAAAAAAACATGATACACGATTTTTTCTGCTTTCTGATAAATATAGGTGTTCTTTGACTTATTTAACTTGATACTTCAAAACCAATGTATCATTTCATTCATTGCATTTACACAATATATTATCTGCAGGGGTGCTAGGAGGGGGGGGGAAGCTGATAATTGACACTGAGCCCTAGCTATAGTACAATGGCCAGCGCCTGTGCTTTCAATGCTATGCTACATGGGCATCGGGATTTTGTGTTGTCGGGTTATCGATACAGCACCAAAAGTTGACGTAGTGCAGTCCCGCACCCTAGCAGGCCTGAAAACCACAGCGTACCTCCACGAAGCCATTCTGTAGATACCCCGACAGCACCTCCGAACACACCTTTATTCTTCGCGACGGCAATTTACGCTGGCGCAGAAATCATGGCTGAATCTAGACTATCTGCTCAAGAGGCGTTCGCCATCAACGCTGCAGCCGTAACCCGTAACTACAATGTCCACCCTCGTATACGTTACAACACCGTCGCCGGTGTGAACGGCCCCCTCGTCATCCTCGATAACATCAAATTCCCCCGCTACAATGAAATCGTTGAACTCACTCTACCCGACCAGACAAAGCGTGCTGGTCAGGTTCTCGAAGTCCGAGGAAACAGGGCTATCGTCCAGGTTTTCGAGGGAACTACGGGTATCGATGTCAAAAAGACAAGGGTGGAGTTTACGGGATCGAGCTTGAAGATTCCAGTTTCCGAGGACATGTTGGGACGTATCTTCAACGGCTCAGGGAAGCCGATCGATAAAGGCCCTAAGGTGTTCGCAGAGGATTATTTGGATATCAACGGGTCTCCAATCAACCCTTACACTCGAGTGTACCCGGAAGAAATGATCTCGACCGGTATCTCTGCTATTGATGGAATGAACTCTATTGCCCGTGGGCAGAAGATTCCCATCTTTTCTGCCGCCGGTCTTCCACATAACGAAATCGCCGCACAGATTTGTCGTCAAGCCGGTTTGGTCAAGGCACCGACGAAGGGTGTCCATGACGGTCACGAGGACAACTTCTCCATCGTTTTCGCAGCTATGGGTGTCAACATGGAAACCAGTCGCTTCTTCACCCGAGATTTCGAAGAAAACGGTTCACTGGAGCGTGTCACCCTGTTCTTGAACTTGGCGAATGATCCTACTATTGAACGTATCATTACCCCTCGTTTGGCGTTGACAACCGCCGAGTACTACGCCTATCAGCTCGAGAAGCACGTCTTAGTTATCATGACAGATCTTACGGCTTACTGTGATGCTTTGCGTGAGGTGAGAAACGAAATTTCCTGCCAAAAGGGTCTCTCGGGTTCCGGAGTTAACATAAAGGTATAGGTTTCCGCCGCCAGAGAAGAAGTGCCCGGTCGTCGTGGTTACCCAGGTTACATGTATACGGATTTGTCCACCATCTACGAGCGAGCTGGTCGTGTTGAAGGTCGAAACGGTTCAATTACTCAAATTCCAATCCTGACCATGCCGAACGACGATATCACGCATCCAATCCCGGATCTCACGGGATACATTACCGAGGGTCAGATTTTCGTCGATCGTGGTCTATGGAACCGAAACATCTATCCTCCAATCAACGTCTTGCCATCGTTGTCCCGTCTCATGAAGTCGGCCATTGGTGAAGTATGTGGACGGTTACTATATTTTCCCTCATTTAGCACGCTAACAGATTGACAGGGTATGACAAGAAAAGACCATGGCGATGTCTCGAACCAGCTTTACGCCAAGTACGCCATTGGTAGAGATGCCGCTTCCATGAAGGCAGTCGTCGGTGAAGAGGCTTTGTCCTCGGAAGACAAGTTGTCTTTAGAGTTCCTCGAGAAATTCGAAAGAAATTTTGTCTCTCAAGGAGCATACGAATCGAGGACCATCTTCGAGTCTCTCGATATCGCATGGTCTTTACTCCGAATCTACCCCAAGGAGTTGTTGAATCGTAAGTCCTATATTAAAAAATGTGGAATAATGCAGAATATGGGGCAGAGAACTAATTATAATTGGCTATAAAGGTATCCCAGAGAAGGTCATCAACGAGTTCTACCAGCGATCCGCGGGTGATAGAAAGGGAAAGAAGCCTGCGACAAAGGATACCAGAGATACAGCACCAAAGGATGCAAAGGATGACAACAAACCCCAAGAGGAGAACTTGGTTGATATCTGAACACCGTAATTTAAGTGCTTTAGAGACTCCTAGGGTATTTTGGTTTTTGCGTTTAAATTCTGGGGGGTTTTTTTTGCGAGGGGGCCGGAGGCAGTATTCGAAAGAAACATGTCCACATCATTTTTCTTTCCCTGTTTATTGGTTTGAAGCGATAATGCAAGATGTTAGATTTTTGGTAGCCCATGGTGAATTAAGCATAAGACTCAGTAAATCTAGACATATCATGAACCCTGTGGATTTTGAACATCGACATTGCATTGCATTGCCGGCTTATCCGCAATCATTCCGACGTCGGCTCCAGGTAACACTGGCGCTGTCGCGGCAGGAACCCTGTCCCTACACCCAAGGCCCGGGGCGGCATTGCACATGGTCTGTTCCGTGTCAAAAAAGATTTTACCGGGATCCCATAGTGGGGCGACAGGCTTCTGCGGGGCAATTTGCCTGCAGATATTCGCCCACCAGACGCCTGCGAGCCTGGGCCGGCCCTGGCCATCGGATGGCAATTCAATATTTATCCAACAGACGAGCCACCGTGACCTTACTAACGCTTAGAAACTTAACCGTTCTACAAAAAAAAAAAAAAAGGAAAAGGGACGCCATCGTCTTTCTGGAGAGTTTCTATGAGTCATCAATTTCCGACTCTACGCGGTTTTCGGGAATAAAAGCTTCGCATCTTTTTTGAGAGCCGTTGTAACCTCGTAGACGAAATCTCCAACCAACACTTCAATCCAGACGTTCTCTCAGTCTTGCTCCATCAACGGTTTACTCTCTGCTCCACTCCAATTGGCTCTTACCCCGGAAAATACAAACATCTACCATAAAAATGGAAGGTCTTAAAGCTGCGTTTGCGAAGTGCAAGGCCGAGGGCAGAGTTTGTTCTCCCTGAGATGGTCGCGATCGAGTATTATGACTAACGCCAATTGCTAGAATGCCTTGGTCGCCTACGTTACGGCCGGATACCCAAGCGTCGAAGCCACGGTTCCTATCCTCCAAGCTCTACAGGCTGGTGGTGCCGGTATGACGTTCTAGGACTCAATCGCTGTTCAATGGCCGACTGCTTATGCCTCATATAGATGTCATCGAGCTCGGATTACCTTTCACTGACCCAATCGGCGATGGTCCCACTATTCAAGGCTCGAACACCGTAAGCCCGTCACCTGGATATTCTCCAAAGTAGTCATAATTCTAACAACTTCTGCAATGATAGATTGCTCTCCAAAACAATGTCAACGTCCCTACTGTCCTCAGCATGACCAAACAAGCCCGAGCATCCGGTGTCACGGTACCAATCGTTATGATGGGGTACTATAACCCTATGCTCATCTACGGAGAACAGAGATTGGTTAAGGATTGCGCTGAGGCAGGCATCAATGGCTTCATTGTGGTTGATTTGCCGCCAGAGACCGAGGCGCTGCAGTTCAGAGATCACTGCAATAGGGGAGGGTATGGTCTACACCTTTTTGTCCGAGCACGGACAATTCGCTGACTTGTATGAGTATAGTTTGAGCTACGTCCCTCTCGTGGCACCCTCGACCTCGGAAGCTAGGTTGAAGAAGCTCTGTAGCATTGCAGACAGTTTTATCTACCTAGTTTCTCGAATGGGTGTCACTGGTGCAACCGGAAAACTTAATGCAGACCTACCGGAGTTGATCAAGAAGGTCAAGCAAGCCTCCGGAAATAAACCGGTCGCTGTCGGATTCGGTGTCAGCACCCGGGCGCATTTCCAGCTCGTTGGTTCCACCGCAGAAGGTGTGGTCATCGGCAGCCAGATCGTGAATGTCATTCGCGAAAATCCAGGAAACGAGACTCTGGCACTTAGAAAGTACCTATACGAAGTCCTCGGAAGATCGGATTTGGGAGATTACTCGAAGCCGAATGGCGAGAATGTTATCTATGCGAACGGCGAGAGCAGAGCACTCGATGGGTCAAAGGTTACGGTTGACGGTGTCATTAAGGAAGGACCATATGGTACTGAGCCTGGTCTTGCAGATCAGCTCGAGGCGCTAAACATGGAGCATCCGCCGCATCCTGAGGTAAGATACTCTGCCAATATTTAATTTGTCCGGGATTAACACGTATTATAAACAGATTCTGCCCTCAAGGATTGGCGAATTCGGTGGCCAATACGTCCCAGAGAGCTTGATGGACTGCCTCATCGAACTTGAGAGAGGATTTGATGAAGCCGTTAGGGATCCTGAGTTCTGGAAGGAATTCGAATCCTATTACCCCTACATGGGTCGGCCAGGTCATTTGCATCTGGCCCCAAGACTTACTGAGTTCGCTGGAGGTGCTGACATCTACCTCAAACGTGAGGATCTGAACCACACTGGATCCCACAAGATCAATAATGCCCTTGGCCAAATGCTTCTCGCTAAACGTCTAGGCAAGACGAGAGTCATTGCGGAAACAGGAGCCGGCCAGCACGGTGTTGCTACTGCTACCGTAGCTGCTAAGTTCGGTATGAAGTGTACCGTATATATGGGTGCTGAGGATTGCCGAAGACAGGCCCTAAATGTCTTTAGAATGAAGTTGCTTGGTGCTGAGGTTATTGCGGTCGAAGCCGGTACTAGAACTTTGAGAGATGCTGTCAACGAAGCCCTCAGGGCCTGGGTCGTGGACCTTGATACTACACATTATATCATCGGATCTGCGATCGGACCGCATCCATTCCCTACCATTGTCCGAACTGTAAGTTTTGGTCCTTCTTCAGTTGGCTAAAGGACCCGGGCTAACAGAAGAAATAGTTCCAAAGCGTTATTGGTCGCGAAACCAGGGAGGGTATCCTTAAGCTTACTGGCAGGCTACCAGATGCTGTTGTCGCCTGTGTTGGTGGCGGCAGCAACTGCGTCGGCATGTTCTATCCCTTCAAGGACGATACGGACGTCAAGCTCCTTGGTGTCGAAGCAGGTGGTCATGGTGTGGATACTATGATGCACAGCGCTACTCTGGTAGCTGGTCAGAAAGGTGTTTTGCATGGTGTCCGAACTTATATCCTGCAAGATAAGCATGGGCAGGTTCTAGACACACACTCTGTAAGTCAAGGATCTTGGGCATTTTCCAATGTCATCACACATATACTGACTTTATTTAGGTCTCTGCCGGATTGGACTATCCTGGAGTCGGCCCACAGCTAGCTCAATGGAAAGACGAGGGAAGAGCTGAGTTCATTGCGGCAAATGATCAAGATGCTTTCGAAGGTTTCAGGAGACTATCGGAAACTGAGGGTATCATCCCGGCCCTCGAGTCTTCACATGCAGTCTGGGGCGCCATGCAACTGGCAAAGAAGCTAGGCAAAGGGAAGAACATCATCATCTGTTTGTCAGGCAGAGGTGATAAGGTGCGTTATGATCACCACTAACACGTGTATAGACTATTTACTAACTATGTGGTAATAGGACGTCCAAAGCGTGGCCGAAGAATTGCCAAATATTGGTCCCAAGATTGGATGGGATCTCAGGTTTTAATTCGGTGATCTTTCTAACTGAGACGCCACCTTGAGTGTATATAGCATGTGATATCTTTTCCGAAGCCAGTCATGTACATCTAGTTGAACTTGGTATCGAATATCGCTTTATAATGATCATACATTATCCAAAATAGACAAACAACCTAATTATACCAACTTGAAGAATTAAAAATA
This sequence comes from Arthrobotrys iridis, assembly GCA_036971165.1. Classification (NCBI taxonomy): domain Eukaryota; kingdom Fungi; phylum Ascomycota; class Orbiliomycetes; order Orbiliales; family Orbiliaceae; genus Arthrobotrys; species Arthrobotrys iridis. The sequence continues at coordinate 994,732 of JAJTTS010000005.1, forward strand.
GGGGCATTGGGGATGTATGGGAAATAACGTATACCCTGCCAATGCATGAAATCGAGCTGTGAGTCACTAGGAGTTATCGAGATCCGATATCGACATCTCAATGTCCGGTGTTGTAACTGCACCAAAGCAGTCTCTTCATGCATACATACAGGGGAGCTCGGGGACGCTCCAGGGCTACCCATGAACATATGAAAAATCTGCAGGGCATCTCTCAATAGCTGCAGTTTTACCCGGTCTAGCGTATCGGCGCCGCGGCCGGAGTAGGTTGGATTCCTTTGCGGGTTTTTCACGGCGCAACAACAAACATCCACTGCCCTCGCCTCTGTTAGCACGATAAGCAACCAGAGATCGCTTCTTAACATGGGAGTATTAGTCACAGCGGAATCTCCGTCATCTATTCAGTTTCGTCGATTGCTGTTTTTCAGGGTTGCGGAGGTGACCTGAGCCTTCCTGTGGTCCCATTATTTCAATACTTTCTTTGTTACGGTTATTCCGTTCGATACAGTCCTTAACACCGGCACTCGACAAAAATTCAGCAATGGCTGCACTCCGACTGTCGATATCCACGAAGTGCGCCCTCGGAAGATTGGCTATAGCTACACCTCGAGGTCAATTGACTAGGACCATCATCAGAGCTGCGAGTACAGCTTCGCAAGCTGCTCAAACGGCCGAATTCGAATCCGTAAGTCAATGTTATGGCGCTCTGCACGAGGACAACGCTAACGTGAATATTCGATACGACAGGCCTCAGTTCAATTCGATGCCAAAGATGTCATCACTAAAGAGGCGAATTACATGGTTGCGACATATTCCCGGCCGAACATAATGTTCGAGAGGGGGGAGGGCTCTTATCTGTACGGAATCAGTCCTATCTGAATCGTCCTAGTTGTAACCTTTGGCTGACATTGTGAACTGTGAACCTTAGATGGGATACAAACCACAAAAAATACCTCGACTTCACAGCCGGTATTGCTGTAAACTCCCTCGGACACGCTGACAAAGGTGTTACCAGCGTTATCGCAGAACAAGCACAAAAGCTTATTCATGTCTGCAACCTCTACCATAACCCTTGGACGGGCGAGCTATCCCGTCTCATCATTGACACCACCCGCGCTGCCGGTGCTATGACTGATGCATCCCGAGTATTCATCTGTAATTCTGGCAGCGAGGCGAACGAAGCCGCCATCAAGTTTGCCCGAAAAGTTGGAAAATCCAGCGGGAACGAGGAGAAGACGGGGTTTGTGTCGTTTCACAACTCGTTTCACGGACGGACGATGGGATCTTTGAGCGCCACGCCGAACGTCAAGTACCAGAAGCCATTCGGACCTATGGTTCCCGGATTTCAATATGGAAACCTCAATGACGTGGCTGCAATCCCTGAATTGGTGACCGAACAGACCTGCGGTGTTATCGTGGAGCCGATTCAAGGTGAAGGAGGGATTCACGTTGCTACAGAGGAGTTTTTGATAGCGCTGAAAAAGCGGTGTCAGGAAGTCGGGGCAGTCTTGATCTATGATGAAATCCAGTGTGGCTTGGGAAGAACTGGTGAGCTATGGGCTCACGCTGTGCTACCGAAGGAAGCGCATCCGGATATAATGACTACAGCGAAGGCACTGGGGAACGGCGTTCCGATTGGAGCTACTATTGTGACAGAGCAGGTAGCTGAAAAGATCGTCATTGGAGATCACGGAACAACGTTCGGCGGCAACCCGCTAGCAGCGAGGGTCGCACATCATGTGTTTGGAAGACTAGCGTCTAAGGAAATGCTGATGGAAGTCCAGAGGAAAGGAGATATCTTCAAGAATCAATTGGAGAAGATGAGGGGGAGGTATCCTGGTTTAATATCAGAGATTAGAGGAAGGGGTTTGATTATTGGAGTGCAATTGACGAAAGATCCCGCGGGGATTGTGACAGAATGTAGGGATAAGGGACTGTTGATCCTCACCGCGGGAAAGAACACCTTGAGGATTGTTCCGCCATTGGTAATTACTGATGAGCAGATCAATCAGGGATTGGACATTCTGGAGGGTATTTTGGCGGAGGCTGCGAAGGAAGGGAAGGACGAGCAGGATGCTGCTGGAAATTAGGTTAATCTCAAAAGTGGTTTTACAGTTCTAGACTAATTATCTTGTTGGTATACATACGCACATGCAAGCTTGTCTTTTAATACACTGGAGTCATATGAAATATTCCAGATGATTATAATATCGCGCAACATAACCCGCAAGACCGCATCCACTGTGAGAGAGAGGTACGTAAATCATAGCACCACTAGAGAATATCAATGCGTGCGCTATCGATACAATAAATATCAGAAATTCCGCGCACAGCATATCTTCCCAGTCGCTCAACTGCATTCGGAATACCTATAATCTGTCGACACACTAACTCCAATTGATGCAAAGCTATGGCATGCCGGCAGCATACATTTGAGAGAAACCGCACGTCAATTTCGGATTGGCAAGGATAGAAAAGAAGATGCCGAATATCAAGAACAGATACAATATGTTGGTAGACCGGTGAACTATCTACATCTTGCAATAGCACACCGTTAAGATCGCAAGATATCATCAGCTAGCTTTCGAAGCCAACTAACTAGAGACATTCCCAATAGGGCTGCCCTAATGTGAGGCTCCCATAATCTCTGCTTATTTTTGTGTTGCGGCTCTAGCTCCAACGTCACACAAGTAAAAAAAGGTTGATGCAAACGCTCGACGCGTCTTTCGCAACTTCATCTTCTATTCATTCACAAAAACCACACATACTCATCACAATTACCGACTACACGCAAGCTACATAGAATGGTCAACATTAGTGAGGTTCGGGGTAACACCCGTGAGACCAGAACCGCCGCGCATACCCACATCAAAGGTCTTGGTCTCCGATCTGATGGAACACCTGAGAAGATCGCGGGAGGATTTGTAGGGCAGGAAAAGGCTCGAGAGGTATAATCATCTGTCCATTCTTGTCGCCGTACCTCTCTAACCTGTTTGTGATCGATTATAGGCTCTAGGCATCGTTGTAGACCTCATCAAGTCCAAAAGCATGGCCGGAAACGCCGTTCTCCTCGCTGGTGGACCCGGCACTGGAAAAACTGCACTCGCCTTAGCAGTATCGCAAGAACTTGGAACAAAAGTCCCGTTTAGACCTATCGTCGGCAGCGAAATTTTCTCGACGGAAATAAAGAAGACCGAAGCTTTGATGGAGAACTTCAGACGGGCGATCGGATTGCGAGTTAGGGAAACGAAGGAAGTTTACGAAGGGGAGGTTACAGAATTGACACCAGAGGAGGCTGATAACCCATTGGGGGGGTATGGCAAGACAATTGCGAGCGTTATTGTGGGACTGAAGTCTGCGAGGGGAACGAAGAGGTTGAGATTGGACCCCTCAGTCTTCGAGAGTGTCCAGAAGGAGAGGGTCGCTGTTGGAGACGTAGTTTACATTGAAGCAAACACTGGGGCAGTAAAGAGGGTGGGAAGGTCCGATGCGTACGCCACTGAATTCGACCTGGAGGCTGAAGAATACGTCCCAATCCCCAAGGGAGAGGTCCACAAGAAGAAGGAAATCGTACAGGATGTTACTTTGCATGACCTCGACGTCGCGAATGCGAGGCCTCAAGGCGGACAGGATATCATGAGCATGATGGGCCAATTAATGAAGCCGAAAAAGACGGAAATAACAGACAAACTACGGCAAGAGATCAACAAGGTAGTCAACAAATACATTGACCAAGGTATTGCGGAGCTTGTTCCCGGCGTTCTCTTTATCGATGAGGTAAGTTTTTCCAAATAAAGGGTTTTCTGCATGACCGAAGCGCCGGGTTCTAATTTGTCGTGTGGTACTATTTGTAGGTCCACATGCTTGACATCGAGTGCTTCACATATCTTAACCGTGCCCTCGAATCGTCGATCTCGCCTATCGTTATCCTCGCTTCCAACAGAGGCATGTCCAATATCCGAGGCACGGAAGATATCGTATCCGCTCACGGCATACCGCCAGATCTGCTAGATCGTTTGCTCATCATTCAAACTTTGCCTTACGACGCTGATGAGATTAAGACAATCGTCAAATTGAGAGCCAAGACAGAAGGAATCAATGTTTCCGACGGCGCTCTCGAGATTATCGCACAACATGGTGTTAATACTAGCCTGAGATATGCACTGCAGCTCCTTACTCCGGCATGGATTCTTGCCAAGGTTGCGAGTAAGCAAGAGGTCACGGAACTTGAAGTGCAGGAATGCGAAGATCTATTCATCGATGCGAAACGCAGCGCTAAAATCGTCGCAGGGGCCCAACCGAACAGCTTTATGTCGTGAAGAAGCAGGGACACACAGTATATCGAAGCAGTTTTTGCGTATCGAATGCGTGTCGGATGCATAACGAATGCATATCTATCAAAGTGGTGCGGGGTAATTCTGACGAATTCATGCTCTGTTTTTCTTCAATATCTGCACAAATATCCGCACGGGTTGGAGTTTTTGTGCATCGTGGAGGAACATGTTTTTAATGTGGATTGGTGTGGAGGAGGCTCTGTAAGCGCCATCGGCTTACCTTACCGATTGCTTGCAGGGGAGAACACTACAATGTTGCGGCTGTAAATATAGTCGGGTTTTTGTTCGTTTTCGCCATTTAGACCGAGGCATCCTAATAGAAGAAACCGTCTGGTATTCCTTTGCCGTTTCACATTATTAATCCTATGGGGCTGTGGCGGTGGGTTCTGTCCGCATTGACATCTAGAAGCGAAATTGACGGGAAACAAAAGCTTAGTCTCCAGATCGCGAGGCCGGAGTCGCCCATGCGATGGAGGTGCGGATCCCAGAGAAGCAAGCGGTAAGTGAGAAAGCGGCGAAGAGATCTCTCGTGGGAGGATGCCAACGCCATGGTCCAGGGACCAGTCTGATATCACGGCTTGCTGAAGCGAGAATCTGGGGGGTCCACACTAGATATACGAGGTTGAATCCGAATCTTCTAATTTGCCTATAGGATGGTACAAGGTGTCTGACATGTCCTCGATCTTGGGACGCACACCACATCATCGCACTCCCTCCACGGGCCTGTGAATGTAGTTGAAAGTGGCATATTTCAACTGGGGTCGGAGCTGCCTGTCCTGGCCAATTAGCAGAGGCGTGATCTATTGGGGATTGGTACCATGATCTAAAGTTAGAAACTGGCTGGCGGCAATGAACTTGTGAAGCTAACCCAACATCAACATCAAAGCCCGGCGTCGTCTGTGCCGCACTGATACAGCACGCGCGGGATTCACCGCCCCAGCACCGCACTAACATATGCAAAAGCTGAGGAATCGGCCGGGTTTGGTATATCAGAAAGGAAAACAACAGAGAAAAGGAAAGCGACAAAAATCACTCACACCGAAATTGCAGGCGAGAGTCGAGTCCCAGAAACCCGGGACTGGTTATATGTCAGTTTGCAAAATCGTTTGAAATGTTTCCAAGGATCGATCTGGATTCCTGTCCAGCAACGCAAAATCGACACCTCCAATGTTGGTTGCATTCATTGGCCGTAGTCTTCTGCATACCGATATCACACCGTCACAACCAGATGAAAGATGTGGGTTTCGATAGCCCAGTGGCGGAGTTAACCCCAGCGGCTCTGGTACTTCGTCGTCGTCTGCCGTCCCTGGCGCCTCATTCCTCTGACTAACTCATTTGATAACAAATGTTGGATTGATATTCGCAATTGATATCGGAACGCTTCCACGTGGCTCCCCATATGTTACAATACGAACGGCGATTCTTGAAACATGTGTATCTCGCTACATTTTATGTATACAGCATTGCCAGAAGTGTGTGGATCCAAGAAGGAAAATGGCTTGCTTCCATTCCAGGACACCCCTGGCCTCGGAGTTGCAGCTCAAGACCTAAAAGATCCAAATCAGCTGCAAAGAGCTTGCAGCGAGTCCTGCAGGATGACCTGGAGGGAGAATACTCCCACTCACGCAGGGGGGTACATACTGTGTACATAACCTGATTCCGAAAAATACTGATTTTAATCAACCCATGTCTACAAAAGACAAGCTCGAACATGAACAGGTGAGCTCGATGCGCAGTTTGAGAGCCCTTCTTCGTATCCAACTGCCTGCAATTCATGGTAAAGGGCACGGCTAGCCCTACCATGATGCGAGTGTGCGGCGCAGCAACTAGTGCTAACGCTCCAACAGCTAATTTAGCTTTCTAGAAATGATATGATATACAGTACGACGATGCATATTTTGGCGCTATTGGTAGACATCTGTCTACAGAAGATCACATATCTCTGACAGGAATTCGGATTCTGAAATCCTAACGATGCAGGCTGATTGGAGGGGGTTTGGAAGAATTTCTCGGCCTATATCCTTCCCTGTTGAGTGTGCGTCTCGATCCACTTTTTGGCCAATTTACCGACAGTTTGGTACCGACTGGACCTAGCGCGAGGCCGCGAGTATAACAGGTAACCGTTTTTAGGTTGGGTCAAATCAATTTTACTGCCAGTTGGAATATCTTCCCAGTTGTCCAGTTGTCTTGAGAGATAGATGGATTTCGGTCTCGGGCAAACCGAGTGCTCCGCCTGTGAGACATCCATCTTAGATCAGGCATCACCCCCCCAAGCTTCCACTGAATTTGTTAATCGCCCTTTCACCAAGCACTTACCGCGTCTCAGTTCGTTTATTCGACTGCGGTATGCCATCTGAACTTTGAAAGAAAAAAGCAAGAAACACTGTCAGTCCATTTCTGCCTGCAAAAACGAGAAATTGAATTACTTTGCAATCAAATGGGAGGCTCTCGTGATTGCCCGGACAACTTTTTGACACCGATACCCACCTTTTCCAACCCGAACTGTGCTATTTCGGCTCAGAGAGTCTTGGTGCCAATTTGAGCACAGTCAAAGATCTTATCAGCCGCGCAGGACTGTTCAGACGTTTATAGCGTTAAAGATAGTGGGTAGGACATCAGGGCCATGCCGCCTCATACAACTGTCGAGGAGATACATGCCCAAATGTATGCACGAGACCCAAACCTTTACAGCTACTTCGACAACCTAACACCTACTTGTCAGTCTGTTTCAATCCAATCCTTGGCTTCTCAGAAATACAAGCTACGACTATAGGCTATTTTGTCTAACACAACCCTACCTCGGTGCACCTCTATCATACCTCCCGAGCTACCAGTCGCTAGCTGCAGCTATAGCTTCCAAAAAGATCATCCGTTTGAGGCGGATATGGTTAGTTTAGCCCAGGCATACTGTCTCGAACAATTAGTGAGTCCCCTCGTCTACTGTCCGTTTGGATCTCCCCCTAGCCCTTTAAGTTAAGTGGGTAGACGTGGTGTCACTGTGCCTTTACGCGGCACAGTACTTGCCCTGATCCCAGTACTGTGTGTACCACCGTGGAATCAGAAGAGAACATTTACTGTCTTGGGATGGTCATTATTGGTTTTCTTACTGAACCGGAAAGGCTTGACATTCAGATTCGAGTTCGCACCTACACTGTGGTGTCTTGCAAGAAAACAAAGGTACATGGCACAAATCTCTGAATACAATTGTATTGTTCTATATACGAAGGCTGCGGCTTGCATGCTCCTTTTGTCCCGCTTGTAACTGAGAGCAAAGAAAAGGGCCAATTTACCCACTTCCTGGATCTGTTTTCCATCGACTAAAGCCAGACTTTCTTCCTTTCCTTCGCCTCAAAATATCTCCAATATATTGCCCTTTGCCATATTGCAAGCTTCCTATAGATCAGATTGATCCCTCCCGCTTTAGATACACTGCCCCGGGTTCTTCTAGTTTTCCCTTATATGCAAGCCATATCATTATTCCACTCAGATGGGGTATATATTCACTCAGTCTTTCGATAATATTTACAAGAATTCTACTATACCCCCCTTAGAGTATATCCACCATCATCAAACACGCGATATCCGGCTCCAGGAAGAATATAAATTCCCAAAGTCCTGTCGACTGCCGGCCATCGCGAATGGAATGCCACCTAGAAGCATACAACCGAAAGGGATATCGGAATCTCAGATGTCTTCGTCTCACTCGAGCCCACCTCCAGCGCACATTTGCCTTTGTCAGCCAACGCCAAAGATTCCACGGCCTAGAAATGGTAAGCTATGAGCTCCTCTGTCTTGAGCTTCTAGGTCAAGCAGATAACCCCTGTATATTGCTTGCTGTAATACCTTTCCCTACCATCTTGGGAAACCCATTCGAACTAATGAAGGAGCGCTAACCCGGCTTTCATGTTGGATTTTTTGTTTCCAACAGCATTCATCTTGTTCCGCCAACATCACCACTCCGCCGTCATGGCCCAGAACCCTGGAAAGTCGAATCCTGCGATCTCGAAAATCATCGGCGACATGTGGAAGAATGCGACAGAGGATACTAGGAAAGAATGGCAAAGTCATGCGGATGTAAGTGCGCTCGCATCCCCTTCAATGGAGCTCATCCCTCTATAACATTCCTAAGCCCTTCTCACGTGGGCACCAGCTTGAACTCGGGCTTTAATCATACTCTTGAGCTGACTATATTTAATGTCGCCCGTCTAGGAAGAAAAAAGGCAACATATGGCTAGATACCCGGATTACCGGTACCAGCCCCGCCGGTCCAGTAAAAAGGGAAGCAGTGGATCCACACGAAGTCCCAATGAGCCTATTGGCGAGCCTTCTCGGTGCTCAAGATGTGGAGGTAGGACTGGCGCATATTCAATGACGGACTCATATCCTATCCTGCCTATTCCAACACTTTCGACACCCTCCATGTCCAGCGGGCTGTCTAGAAGTGGATCTCTCCGCGATTTACTTGGTCCATCACAGCCGTCATTTGGTCGACAGCCTAGCCCAAGCGATCACAAACGGAAACGAAGCGATGAGGTGGGCTACCACCATGGAGCAGAAGCTCTGTTGCAACTTGGCTCGCATGAACGAGACTATCCATCAAGAAGTATGGCTCCTCCCACCTCCACTGTTATCACCACTACCACAAAACCTTCAGCTTCACCAGAAAGAAATAAAACGAAAGATACAAGCCCACCGCGGCTATTGAAAAGAAGACGAATAAGAGAAATAACCACTACAAATGAAGAAAAAGGCGAGAGAGGTGAAATACCTCTTACAATTTCTAGCGACCCTAAAGTTAACCCAATTACATCTCGGACAGCTACATCTCCAGCTATGAGCTACCAAAGTGACCTCCCGCTTACAGGGGATCGACGTGCGTCCGACCCAGCGAACTATCGCCAATTACAACACCGACGTGAAACATCTTCCTTCTCCCCAGATTATCTGGAGCCTCACCACTTCTCTGGTGCACACATGCAGATGCAACAAAGAAACACAACAGCAGCAGACCGTCAATATCTAACAACCTCAACACCAACATTGCCAGGTATCGAAAAAATACAACAAATACAACGAATCACACGATCCCTTGCCTTTGCCGGTGGTTCCAGTCAGTCACCAATGATGTCTTCGCCTCCAGGAAGGACATTCGTGATATCAGTGGAAGTGAGTGATAGCAGGTTAGCCGCTGAGCTCTCATTCGTTCTACATTCCGAGCTATCGGAGTATTATAGAACGGTGAGAGTTCACCAACTTATGGATATCACCGAATGGCGACAATTCTTGCAGCAATCCAATACCACAAGTCCTGAGGATTTGGCATCAGACTACCTCCGTGCTGTTGCTGCGGCTAGACGACAATTTGAAGCCATTGTTATGAATGCTGCAGTTACGCATGAAGGTGGTAGTAGTGGACTATCTTCGGGTTCTCCCGCTTCTTCTGTTGCAGCAACCTCACCTTGGGACCAGAGGGATCGGAGACCACCTCTTGGCCCTCCAGCCTCACAACTTAGACCAATGCCTCCGCTTACCATATCTATTTTACAGCAGTATATACTTACTCATTCGGCGACCGCTAGAAGGCGACTTTCTCCAAGCGGAAACATAAGCCCAGTGTATACTTCAGAGTGGTGCATTGACGTTTGGAGGGGGAGCCCTCGGCCTAACGTTACGATAATTGTAAGACCTGATGATCCTCTGGGCGTAGTCCGAGTTGAGGACCCAACTATAGGATTAATCAGTATGCCGACCCCGACTAGTAGCGGTGGCTTAGCGGGGAAGCCGTGGAAGTCCACGGTCATCAGAAGGCTAGTGTTTGAGGTCAATGAGTTTATTACGAATTGACATGAGCTTTTAATTGTTTTTCTTTTTTCTTTTCTCTTTTGAAGCCCTGATATTCGATAGCTAGCACGGATCCCTTCCATTATTAGTATCTTCTGGATCATAATCTCGTTATTATTTATGACTTATAGATAGGGATTTCATGTATTCATGTATATATTCCCATGCATATGAGCAGTACCTATAGAGCGAAAGCTGATAGCAGCCCTCCGCTCAATAATTGCAAATCAACTGATGACTTCTCACTATATCCCTGGTCTTGGAGCCGTGTAAAACGTCTCACCAACATCCCAAATATCAGATCGATTGCCCAAACTCCTCAGCCCCTTCTTCTTCATCATCATAAGCCTCCGAATCAATTCGAGTTCCTAGATCGGTGTCCTCCAAGAATTTCTTCCCAATCAGCCTCTCCGGCAGGTAATCCTGTTTCACGATCCCGTCCACATAGTTTGGAGGATACTTGTACTCTTTCCCGTACCCCAAGTTTTTCATCAATGTGGTTGGAGCATTGCGTAAGTGGCTGAGTGTGGGTGGAAAAGCGACAATTGCGGCAAAGCAAGAGTCAGAAATATTGCGTTAGTAACTGTAACCGACGGGAAGGACAGGGGGTTGGTAAAACGAGAGGAGGGTATATCGATTCGAGATAATAAGACGGCGGGTTAAGGGGCCTGGGGCTTTCTTCTTTTTCCTGGCTCTTTCTTTTTTTTCTTTTTCATCTTGTCTGTTTACTTTGCAAGGGACAGCGAGCAGGTTGCGCAACTGCCTAGGCTAGCTCGTAGACGCTAAATCAACTAGTACAAAGCACCAGCTTTGAGATCTTACTGTGCCGTATTATCTTCTTTCAATGAAAAATACGACACGTCTGAAAGACGAAACATATTTAGGCACCAGGGACAATTGAAAGGGCCCCAAACATGATGCAGGGAAGAAAAGTACAATGCAGTTTTCAATAAAAGGTTAGCACATACAGAGGGATTGGGGCACTCGCAGCCTCCGGATCAGACTGCAGCAGCGCCAACACATTGTTGAGACCCCGGTATGCCCGGGTTGACTTTCTTGCAAGACACAGCGCCACGGTACCTGAACAATACGGGGCTCTGTTAGCACCAGCCTTTATTCAACGCCCTGTATTGTTTATGTGCAGGAGAGGATCTATTACAATGGGCGAGGTTTATTCTATAAGTCCATTCGTATCAAGAGGGTCAGCTTGTCAGCCCAATTGATAGTTTGCGGAAGCCATGTTGCATGGTCGCACAAGGCGGAAATTTACCTTGCTTCGGGCATTCCAACGTTTTGAACGGCAAAATGCGTTGCGGTGGCTAACGGGAGCAAGGTGTCTTCAAACTCGTGTATCCATCCGTCAGCATCAACATCGATACTTGGTAATACTGATATCAATTATAACAGAAAATCAAATTGAGAAAATAGAACTCACTATCTGCTAGCCCAATGTCTTCACTAGCCATAACCATCATCCGACGAGATATGAATAACGGGTCTTCGCCACTTGATCCACATCGTTAAGTCAAGGTTTCATATGCTAGTTTCTGAGCAAGCCGAAGTTGACCTACCTCTCGATCATTCGGCCGAGGTAATATAATGCTGCATCCGCACTATAAAGGGTCTAGTAAGTACTTCGCAATTTATGAGGCTGAACAAAGGATGCCATTCTTACTTGTTACCCCGCACACTCTTGTGAAACGCGGATATCGTATCGTAGTGACTATCTCCTTGCCTGTCATAAACAAGTGTCCTAGTCAAAGCTTTCTTGAGATCCTCTTGTGTGAATTCTTCATGTGACCCGCTTTGATGTTGGGAGGCGAGCTGGATTGATATTTCCAAAAGATTCAGGGCTGTTCTCGCATCCCCAGAGGCGAATTCCGCCAGATAGGTCAATAAATTATCGTCCAGGAGCGGCGGGATCTCGCCCTTCTCCGGGAACTCCCAGGATATAGCTCTACGCAGTATCTTGAGGGTAGAGTCTGTGCTCAGGGGCTTCAAAGTGAAGACCCGGCAGCGGGATAGCAGAGCCGATTGGACTTTGAATGACGGGTTTTCTTTTTCACATCGTTATATCGTATCAGCTAAGGGTGATCTTTCGATCGAAGATATAGTGATGCTCCTGTCTTACCGGTTGTAGCCCCGATTCTAAAGGCCAGAAAAGAGGTTTATTAGTTTCTAGGCTCGAGAATCAAAGATCGATTGCCTAGGGGCTTACAAAATCACCTGACCACTCTCAACTGGAGCCACTAGATAGTGTGATTGATGTTAGGCTTACATCTTGACAGAGATGTGATATGAAGATACACTTACAGAACACGTCTTGTTGTGTCTAACTTGAACTTCTGTTAGCTTTTGAGATTTACCTCGAAGAATGGCTTAGAGTTTGAGTAAGCACGAACGTTACCTTAGTAAATCTATGGATCTCATCAATAAACAATATAGTCTTCCTCCCCAGCAAGCCTAGCTCGCTCTTCGCCTGCTCGAAAATCTTTTTACAATCTGCAACATTATTCGTAGTCCCGGATAGCTCTACAAACCGGGCCTTTGTGCTCGCAGCTATTGTCCTAGCGATAGTGGTTTTGCCGCACCCTGGCCCACCCCAAAGGATCATGCTCTTAACAGAGTCGGACTCTATCATTCGGCGAAGAATTCCATTAGGGCCCACCAGATCCTGACCAAAAATATTGTCAACACTATTTGGGCGGACACGCTCCGCGAGTGGCATTGCTGACCGCACCGTAGTGGTCTTTTGCCGCTTAGCCGCGGGCGAGTCCGGATCCACTACAGCATCGTCTCGGAACGATTTGCTGATATTAGTACTCTCACCACCTACATCTGATTTTTTGCTATCTTGACCCGACCCTTGAAATGGTAGAGGAAATGTTCTTTTCTGCTGTGACTGCTTGGAAGCTGGTGAAGAGCCTGATAAGCTGGAGTTCGACAAATCTTTGCCTCCCCCAAAGCTCGAGTTTATTCTTGAGCGTCCAAGGCTAGGACTGACAGTCGCAGATAAGGACGATGTAGGTGGCTTGCTCCTGGCTGGAGCGAAGAAGCCGGAATTAGAGGCTTCCGATACATTTGGTTCCTCAGGGCACCCCTCGTCCAGATGTCTGTTTATAGACGAAAGGGCAATATCACGGTTGCAGACCGGACAACTGATGCGTTGTGACATGGACATGATCAAAACTGATCTTTTATTAGAAAATAGCTAGTGGCTCCCTTTATACGTTTAGAAGTTGAGTCCGAGACTTTGTAAGAATTTGCGATCAACTTTTCTTGTAGTTTTGAATGTGGTATCGGATGAAATGGAGGACGCGTTCAGGAGAAGGTTGGATTTTACGAAGGAAATGTGTTGCATCTAGTGGCGAAATATTAGTCATTACCGGGTTACAGTCTCGGCCCTTACATTACGGCGAGACCAGGCCACATGCTGATGTAGTGATGGAAAAAGAACATCTCAAATCTTGGGTTTTGAGCACTACGATGTCTATTATTTGACTGAATATATGGTTCAGCTGTTCCCCGGCATCTCGCCTGCTTAGGGAGAACCACAGATTGAGATTCTTTTCATTAAGAAACAGAAGTGATCTCAAAAAATTATACGCCGTTGGAATCCGTATACACACATAAAAAGGAATCGACATGAGATATAGTATAAAAGGAACACATTGAGAAAGGAGGAGGAAGAATCGTAAGTGTTCTTGTGGAATGCTGCGTATGTAGGGACGTAGGGGCATGAGAGTGTGAGAGAGAGACCAGCAATGTGATATTACAGAGTCATAGTAATAATGCGTTAAGAAGTTCGAGGGAGACGGTCGATGAGGAGAGAAGCAAAATATGATATTAGAGAGTTTACTGGGTAGCGGCTGGAGGAGCACCACCACGTCCACGACCGAATCCGCCACGGCTGCAAGAGGTATTAGCATACTCGCCTTCAATACCGCCAATATAGGAATTTAGAACTCACAATTCTGGCTTGAATTCACCTGGGGCGCCACCCTCCTTGTCTCGTCTTCGGTAACCATCACGGTCACCACGGTCACCACCCCTCCTCTCCCGTCGGTCGTCGCCACCCATCATTCCGCGTGGTGGGGCGGTGCTTCGCTGTTGCTTAACGTGAGTAGCTGGGACAATCTCACTTGGGAGATGTAGCCATTCACGGAGGTAGTCGAGGCCAGCTGGAGTGAGCGTGTAGTAGTAGTATTGCCAGGAGAACTGGGTCTTAAGGTAGCCACGGGAGGTGAGCGATTGGCAGGCCTTGATGACCTATTTTTTGAAATAAGTTAGACTTTATATATCCTTGGTGTATCCTGGCCATGTTTGCGAGTAGATTACTAACGAAGAGGTTCTTGACGTCGAGCTCGGTGTGCTTGGGAAGGTTGTAGTCCTTCTTAGCAACCATGACACCCTCTATATGTTAATGATTTCAGTCAGCAATCTCCCCTTGAATATCTTCAAACCCCCCGCATCTTGCTTTTCCTCCTATTCCATCATATAGATTCTCGATTTGTCGTAGATTCCTGCCATTGTCGTTTCAATTTTGTCGCCAATATGCCACCACCAATTCCACCAACCCAGTGTTCATCTCCAGCCCTTCCTCTTACTACTTCCAGAACTATATCGACAGGAGGGGTAGTTCTCACCTCGGAAGAGGTACTCGTGAATCTTCTTGCGATCCGACTTTGGAATAAGCCTGCATTGACCACCAACATCAGCACTTCCACCCTCAACTATCGCAGTGAAATCGCAGCTTTCGAAGTCGAAAAAACGTACATCTTGAATGGTTTGGTAGAGGACCGTGTCGACTATGATTTCGGAGAAGGTCGGAGAGGAACGGGTGTCGTTTCGACGATTTGGCTAGATCTGATGATGTCGATGTTGAAGTTGCTGCTGCTGCTCTGCTTTCGACTATCCTCGTTTGCACACACAACTGCTGCCAAGACCCTTCTAATTTTCGATTTCGCGGAAGGGGTTTGTGCCCTCAACTCGCGCTAGCTATATTGAGTAATTTATCTGAATTAAATATAGTTACCACTTTAGGACTGGATTATCTCTCAGCCTCCTTTTGGCAAGATTCAACATCAAGTCATCGCCACCCATTCCAGCGCCGCTCCTCCGCCTAACATCAATCATCAAACTGCATCATCATCGTCAAAGACGCGTATCAATACAACCTACCCCATAGAACACAATCAAATAGCCATGGCGACCACAAATATCCTCATCGAAACGTTCTCTGGCCTTGGTCTTCCTTCCACATTATCTCTACCTTTCCCGTCAACTTCCTCGATATCCAACGTCTTCTCCTCTCTCGATGCCTACCTCCCACCCGTGACGACACCCCTTCGTCTCACTACTGCGAAGGGTGTAATCCTTTCTCCTACCTCCAAATCTCCACTCTCATCTCTCCTCGGCGATTTGACAAATGACTTCCTCACCCTACGCCTCACCGCGCCACTCCCCGGCGGCAAAGGTGGTTTCGGATCCCAGCTCCGTGCTGCCGGTGGACGTATGTCCTCAAGAAAACGCAAGGGTCAAGAAAATAGTGACAGTTGCAGAAATCTCGATGGAAGAAGATTAAGAACCGTCAAGGAAGCAAAGGCGCTCGCACAATACCTCGAAACCAAGCCGGATATGGACAAGAAAGAACGCGAGAAAAGGAAGGAAAGATGGGAGAAGGTCATCGAAGCTGCCGACGAGAAAATTAGAGGCGGTGGAAATGTCAACCAGAGATTTGACGACGCGAAATGGTTGGAAGAGAAGGATGAAGGGAGGGATAAGGCCAGAGAGGCTGTCCTTAGGGCTATGAAAGCGAATGCCGCTGTTGCTAGGGTGCCGAGTTCGTCTGGACAAAGCTCTTCAAGTGAGGATCTCGAGGGCGATGATAATGAGGAGGAAGAAGAAAACAATAACGTAGAGGAATCTTCGAAGTCTAGCGAAGACGAGAAAGTCATGGAAGCTCCGAGGAAAGTTAAGGCACAGCCTAAGAAAATCTTTGGTTTCGACGAAGATGATGACTTTCTTTCGAGTGATGAAGAGGAAGAGGTTTCCGGTAAAGGAAAGGGCAGAGCTTGAGGATCTGCCTCCAGGGTTTCCTATCGTTCGATGTACTTTCTATCAATTGCATGTCCATATTTTTTCGAGATGTTGGCGCGAAGCACAGGTTTGGAGAGCGGGCGTTTCTGGCATTCATGTATCCTAGACTGATCAAAACTAAAATTGGGAAAGCAAAATCAATCGCTATTACTTCCTTCACTAAATTTCGCCAACCTAGTTGCATCTGTCCTAGTCTCGGTCCCCATCTGTCCCCCAAACGAGACTACAATTCTCATGATCATATAATTTTATCTTACATTGCGCTAAAGTAGTTCCTAAACTACCGCTTCAGTATTAAATATTTAGAAAGCCAAATCAGGTACGCGAATATTCCAATCAAAGGATGATACACAAGCTTGGCACTCGTTGGCGTCAGACCCTCAACGCTCATTTAACCAAATTGCGATCGGCTCCCTTCGTCCACTCCCGCAGAACATTCTTTTTAACCTTGCCCGTACTAGTCTTAGGCAACTCGTCGATTATCTCAACCTCCCTCGGCACCATAAATTTGCTGATATCGCTTACATGTTTCGCCCAGTCAATGATATCCTGTCCAGTAACTGTCTTACCTGACTGAATTGTGACGAATGCTTTTGGACGTTCACCCCAATGCGAGTCCGGGACAGCAACAACGGCGGCTTCCAGAATATCTGGGTGATTTGCAAGCATAGATTCTAATGCCACCGATGATATATTCTCACCACCTAAGCCCCATAATTAGCAGCCGCGAAGACTTCGTGTTTGTTTCTGAGTCTGACCTACTCACCACTGATAATGATATCCTTTGCTCTATCTAATATCTGAATGGCCCCGTCTTCATGCCACACTGCCAAGTCCCCACTATGCAGCACGCCTCCGGCGAATAATTTCTTCGTCGCCTCAGGGTTCTTGTAATAACCTTTAGCGCAGATATTTCCGACGAACACAATTTCCCCAATCTCCTTTCCGTCCTTCTTAACGTCAATAACTGTACCCTCCAATACGTTCTCCCCGGTTCTGATAACTCTCAATGGCAAGCTTGTGATAAATCCGTGACCCTGTCTAGCCATTTTTGCAAAGCGCTCGGGCTCCGGTAAGTCGTCCCATGCCGGCATGTAGTAACCCTTGCTAATTGGGCCGTAGGTTTCCGTCATGCCGTAGACATGCACAGGATGAAGATTGAGATTGGTCATCTGTTGGAATAGATGTGCTGTTGGCGGACTTGCCGCTACGGCGACTCTTACTGGCTGTTCGAGTTTGCTCGCCTCTTTCGAATTACAGAGCAATGTATTTACTGTCGGTGCAGCCGAGAAATGTGTGATTCCTTCCTCCTTCAGCAGTTTCCAGATGATGCCATAGTCGATCTTCCGTAGACAATAGTGTGTTCCTCGAACCATCGTCACAGACCATGGGAATGTCCATCCGGTCGCATGGAATAGTGGTAGGATCCAAAGATATTTACATCGACCCCGATGGAAGTTGAGCCCGGATTCAACAACGTTTCCGAGAGCAGCGAGATAGACACCTCTATGGGTGTACTCCACACCCTTCGGACGAGCAGTAGTGCCGGACGTATAGGCGAGCGAGAAGAGCGCATCCTCATCTTGAGCTTGAGCTTCAAGACCATCCCATCCTTTAGAACCTGAGTGAGCGTCAATCTTGAGACCTTCAAGAACGGCTTCGTCAAATGGGCCACAAAGTTGCCCTTCCACGGCATCAGTGTCCGTATCCTCAATGAGCGGAGTATTAGGATGAGACTCTCGGTATTTCTCTAGCAGCCCCATAAACTCCGTATCGATGATGATAGCGTCGACTTCGGCATGATCAAAGATATAGGAAATATCATCTTTCTTGAGCCGATAATTTATAGCCACAGATACGCCACCTGCAGCTGCGATTCCAAAGTATGCTTCAAGGAAGGCAGGGGTATTCGGCGCGAGGATTCCGACCCGTTTGTAATTGTGTGCTTTGAGGTAGTAGGCGAGGCCTCTGGCACGGTCTGCAAGCTCCTGGTACGTCCGACGGAGGGTTTTGTTATTGGCGGTCACATGGACGACAGCAATAGCATCTGGTTCGATCGAGGCTGCTCGTGGTAGGAAAAATGTAGGTGAGAGCGTGTGGAGGTGGCTTTTCTGGCCTTGAAACGGGTTGATATTCCCGGCCAGGAGCTGTGATGCCAGCTGCTGGAGACGAGAGACCGCGCCGGACATCGCGGCTGATAACTATCAAAGTACTTGATACCGAAGGATTACAGCGGTTCCAAAGAAGAATTACTGGTGAAGATGATACCCAATGGACCTAAACCCCCCTTCTTAGCCTGAACGGGTGGCTGCCAGGCCCTTAAATACACCCTGCCGAATGCAGACGTGAGCAATGTAACCAGCTTCAGGTGAACCTCGGCGCGGACCTCAAATGTGGAGAGCAGCCAATTGGCGAGCGCGCAGTGTGTTGCGCCCATTCGCCCGGCATGTCGTTAGTTTCCGAGACTAGTCGTTAGTCGGGAATCAATGGCCTGACAAAAGAAAAACCTCCGATTCAACTTCCAACGTCACTGTCAGAACCTCATCGGATTCCAGCCACTCTTGTACATAGAAGCAGACCCATCTCCACTCTTCGAACATCGCCTAGCGAAAAACCGCCAAAATGAGAGCAACCCAGGCTTTGAGAATGCGCCCAACTGCCATGTTGAGGATGCAGCAGACTAGGACTGTGGCTATGAGACAGAGCCCTATCCTCAGGATGGCTATTCCAGTGCGTATCTTCATTGTCTCTCCGAGTCCGCTAGTATCCTTACTAATGAATCCTTCAACGTTTACAGAAAGAAGAACAAAGCGGTACATATCCTTCTCCCTTTTCCGACAGTCAATTCACCCGTCCATTGGGGCTCCGGATCCCGAATTCTGCTCTGAGAAATATCTGCCGGCTGGCTTCCTAGCATACATTTCCACCGACACATATTACTCTCGAACATTACTAAAGGATTGTCTACTGACGGTTGGGTAATGTTCGGATAGGCCACACCATCAGCCAGCGTCTTCGCCGCATCAAAGAGATTCCGATTGAATTGATTCCTTTGGGTGTCGTCATCGGGTGAGTCTCGGAACCGATATATACTTCAGAGAGTTTGGAATTGAGATTGCTAACACAAATACGAACGTATAGCGCCGCCATTGTTGGTACGTTAGGGCTCGTGCAGGCCTTTTCCCTCTACTTAGGGTCTGATCTTCTAACTAAAGATTTCTAGCCGCCTGTTATGCCATGGGCAACAAGCTCATGACTGACAAGAATCTACGCCTTTCCCGCCAGGCTAGCAAGCACTAAATCTGAAATTTTGTATTTCCGAAAGCCCGTCGAGGCGGTGTTAAAGGTGGATTGTATGGGGGAGAAGGGGTAGGGAATTGTATAAACGATTAAGCCTTGTTTTATCAAAAACCCGTTCAATATTTTATTTAGTCCGAGAAAACATTAAATTTGGGGGCCCATCAGACCTAAGTGATTATTTTCTTGTCCATTTCTGAAACTGCTATATCATGAAGTTCGGCATTTACGATTGAATCATCCCGTATCGATTGATTTACTTTGTCACAGACTCCGATGCATAATCACCTGCCTTCCGAAATGCTTAAAGAATAAACATTAATTTGCTATCCGTACGATTGATCCCTTCGCTACGACGAAAGTCCTCCGCCCGTATAACCAAATAATTAATCCAAAATTGATTTTGTATACTTGTCTCTTACACAGACGTTCCAGCCGTTAGCCTCCATTTAAATATCAAGCAATAGTCTTTTTGACATCTTTCCCACGAGCCCAGTCCTTTCTCTTCCATTCTTTAAATCTGTAAGCCTCGATAGTCTGGGTGCTGACGGCATCAAAGCGTGCCAATGCATCTATAACAGATTCGGCTTCAGCAAGAGATGTGTGCCAGATAACCTCGGCGATGGCCTCTCCGAAGTACTATCGAGAACGGAAATATATATTAGCACATGGCCTCTAAGCTTCGTAAAATACCAGTGGAAGGGGTCAGTTTATGACTTACATGAATGGCGGACCCGAGTTCCTTGAGAAGGGGAGGGGCTGAAAGAATCAGATAGACTATGCCATATCTTCGGATTGTAGCTCCTTATCGTCCAGAGTTCTGATCTGGCGGAGGAGTTTGGCAAATAACTCTCTATAGCTATACAGGATCTATTTCAGCAATTGCAAATGAAGTCTATCAGTGTTTGATTCTTATAACCAAATATAATTTTGGGAAATTTTGCACACTTTGATGGTCTTTTCCGCAGCTTCTTCAGCATTAGGCCTCGAAAGGCCGGAGGCATCAGCGATATCTCGAATTTTGGCGTTAATGTACTATCTGCTTCACCAGATTTCGTCCTCAATATCCTAAATTGGGTAATCCGTTTAGTAAGTTCATCAACCAGAAGATTCCACGACAAAGATATTGAAAGCATACCCTCCAAATCTCTAGTAGCGTATCAAAGGTGACTGGTCTTGGCGGATCAGTGATATCAAGCGCAAGACTATCACGATAGAGCTTCGAAGAAAGCCATCCAAGTTTCTTCAGACATTTTCCGACTTGCCGGTACCCAGAGATCTGTCCAGCTTCAGAGAAGGGGACAGAAGAAAGTGCAAATAGCGCAGCTGTAGCGACAGTATATAAGCTGAGGAAATGCCATTTCGATAAGATGCTTGATTGACCAAAAGAGATATAAATATAGCAAGATATCTCTCCCTTTTATATCTGAAATATCTATGCCTTATGCCATCGAATTTTGATACCGATGAACTGAAATCATGGTAATGATTTGGATTTCCTATGCCGATCCTCGACAATAAAGCCGAATCCAACTGTGGAAGTCGAGTTTCTCGGATGAGTTTGGAACTCCGCCATGTTTTGTCGCGAAATCATAAGTATTTGGATCCCCTAGAATTTGAATGGCTTCACCTAACGAGAAGCACTAAGGATCTTGAGAAAGCTTATCCTGGTGCCAGCTAAAGGAACGGTAATATCCTGTCAAACCCGTGCTAGCGGGCTGGTCTAAAGATCTATTTCCCTTTATCTATCAATTGTATAGTTACACGATCTCCTGATACGATTTTAATTTTTGTAGAGACCTCAAAATATTTCGATACTATTTAAACATCGAGATGCGACTTCGGGTCAAATGCCGTAGTATGGAGCATTCTAGAGTTTTGCCGAATCACGATATCGTGAGATGATGGAATTAGAAATAATGAGAGTGAGCGCCATCTGACATAGCAGTACACCGTACACAATATGAACTCTGTTAATTGTCAATTAGTCTCCTAAATAAGCCGCTAGCTGGGAAATCGATGCTTTAAGATCCCGAAATTTACTATATGTACAAATGCGTTCGTCGCAAGCTTCGATTAGGAATGTATTTTATGCTTTATGTTTCAATATATATTGGACCTCCAAGTTCGTTCCGGATCACGGGCTATAACTAGTTGTCGGGCCGGGTCGCAGGTTTGTAGCAGGTTTGATTAATTAGAGCTCTGTCATCATTATTAGATGCAAGAATGCATAGCGAAAGGCTATGCTTCGAAGGCAGTCTGTATGAGCAAATTATATTACCGTCCCAAATATTAAACTCTAGTTTGAATTATAAAAGCACCTCAATATAGGCTGTAGGGATGGAGGTCTTGTTTGCTAGAAGAACTTTATTATATACATGTACTGATACTAGCATGCTCTAATATAGGCTGGCTATCCTAAAATTGACGTTGTTAAAACATCAGCCAACTCCTAGGAAAGTATAGAATTTGGATATTGTTTTCACCCCCCTACGAAATATTTTAGTAGAGGCTTTGCCCGATATTTAAGAGATTGTTTGGGTATGCAAAAATTCAATCTTGGCACCAGAGACGGGGATCATCCTATTAGAAATCTCAATCTTCATACAGGTATTGAGATAAGGTTACTTTGATATAACGAGTGGAGTGGGTAGAAGAATTGGTCAAAATATATGATGAGCACGTCCCGCCGGTATCAAAGTGTTTACATGAAAAACCGACTCAAACTTTAAACCGACGGACACCAGAAAGAGAGCTCATAGGTTTGAAATCTAGTGCAACGAACGGTGGCTTGCTCTAGTCTCGGGTGTACGCCTCCCTATAAGGGTCCTCGCAGACGCTAGTTTCCATTTATTCCCCGTCGACACTTCCTGTTTTTAGGGAGGAAAAAGGAAAAACAAGCCACGCAGCACAAGCCATCACTGGCGTTTATATGTATAGAATGAGCACTTAAGTCGGTATAGATACCGCTCCAGCTACCCAATTTTCTCGCTACGATAAGGTACAGTATACCCCTCCCAACCTCTTCCGCACTCTTAGAGCAATGTCGACGCGGTTGTCCTCCGAAAGTTCTAGCCTTTTGTGGTGCTCCTTGGCTGGCGGGTTTAAGAGAACGACGCCTCCATCCTTTACTAGAAATCACTCCCCCAAAAATCTAACTCTATCGATTAAAGAAGGACGGATGGGGCGATTGCGGCTTAAACTGCTTTGGGTGGGTTCGATGCGTGGCAGAGTATCAGCGTAATGATGTGGGTTTTGGACGGGGATTTACATATATATGTTTCACCGTTATTGCATGAATAGGGCAGGAACCTTATACTTAGATATACATAAATTGACATGCAGGTGCTTTTTGTCCAAATTTGGCCGAAGTTGTGGTGCTCCTTTTCAATTTGTGGTTGGGGTCCGAAGTTATCAGGGAAATTTAATGGGGTGAAATCCATCGTTGAATAAGCAGATACATTTTTCAAAGTTACACTCGATCGTATCTAGGCATTTGAGACACCATAATGAAGAGGAATTGATAGCAAATTCGAAAGAAACTTTGAAGGGACATATCGTATACGAGTAGAATAATAACGAGCACCATACATTCCTTAGTCGATAAAATGACACAAAGGAAATGCGTTGGAATTGTGGGTTCGAATGTTTTGCGATTCGAGCTGGATACACTTTTTCAACCTTGCTAAGTCTAGGAACGAGACCAAGTTGGATATATCTGTTTACCTAATCATTTTGATAAGTCAAAAGGCACCCGCTAGAACCAAATGCATATTAAATGAAATCGAAGAACTATCCCTTCGAGAATTATACAATTAAAAATACACATCTAGAGGGATATGCGCACATGCCTTACCATATGCCAACTAAGCAACATTGAGAGTAACAAAAAACGAAAATGGAAAACAAAAACTCCATGTCATTAAATTACATCATATTATAAGGCGCTTAATTCTTCTGCTTCATTCTTGCCAACTTCCATGACAGATCAAACTCTGGAACCAATATTCGTCGCTTGCTCATGGTGCCGGTTGGAATTGGCTCGCGCTTGAATATCCTCCTGACGGACTGGCCATTAGGACAACCGCTTGGGGTTCTCATGCAGACTGGATCGTCACCGCAACATGTTCCAGGAACGCAAGTCCAACCGCTCGGGCAGTCGGAGGACTTCGAGCAAACGGCACCCTCACAATTGGAGGAGACGGCGCAGGCGCGCTGACCTTCGATGTTCAAAGTACAGATACAAGTGGAGTCGTCATCGCAGAGATGACCGCCACCATCCTCGCAAAGAGAGGTAGTTGCGATACACCCAGCACAGGCGCCAGCTTGGCAGTAGGTACTGCAACTGTTGCCGCATTTTCCGCAGTGATCATTGTTCTTTAGAGGGTTGATGCATTTCCCACCGCATGGGATATATCCGGTAGGGCAGGAGGTTACGGTTGCGGTGGAGGCAGGGACAGTGATGGTCTTGGACGAAACGATAACCTTAGTCGATGTCGATGTAACGGTCTTAGTCGATGTTGTAGTCTTTGTTACGCAGCCAGTCGTGGTCTTGGTCTTAGTATAAGTGGATGTTTTGGTGCAAGTCGAGGTCGAAGTCTTAGTCGTGGTGCGGGTGGTCGTCTTGCTACAGAGGGTCTTGGTGCCAGGCTTGATACCCCAGCATGAGCATGCGGATGTGTAGCGACTAGCGTTGCAAGCGGTGATATACGAGGGCATATTGTCGATACGAATGCAGAGATAATATCCCTTCTTGAGCCCAGATCCGTCTGGCTTCAAGGCCGGGTTCCACTTTAGCAGGTTGGTCTTTGTAAGGCCAATTGGGTTCTTTGAGAACCTCTCGACAATGTTGGTGCAATTATCATTGCCCTGGACGTATCTCCAGTCGATGCAGTTCTTTACAACTCCGGATTGAATCGGGCTGGGGTAGCCAGCGCCGCGGGCTTCGAGGATATCAGAAGCCTCGAGATCCCGCTTCTCATACACTGGGGGTTTGATGGTAGTAGTAACTTTCCCGACTGTTGTTCTAATCGTTCTGGTAGTATACGATGTTACAACAATTGGCTTGGTCGTCGTCACGATCTTTCCAACGGTTTTTGTCGAAACCTTTCCAACGGTCTTCGTAACGGTCTTCTTGATAGTCTTCGTCGCGACCTTCTTGGTTGTTTTTGTCACCCACTTGGTCGAAATACCCCTGTAGGTTGTTTTCACAAGGTACTTGCTGCAGTCGGCTCTACGTTGGTTTTGATCATAGCCACCACCCGAGACTTGCCTGAAGCAATTGTCGGCATTGCAGTGGGTTCCGCTGACGAAGGAGATCACCTGCGATAGCAGGGCGATGGCGAGGGTCACCTTCATAGTTGGCGAGAATCGATTATCGAAGACAGAAATTAAAGATTAGATACTATACCGTACATATATAGTGTGAATATTCTCCCGGTTTGGTAGGGTAGGGGGGCGTCGAAACCTTGGTCGTGAAGTCTCGATCTACTGTCTTCCAAGTTGAAACCCAAGGACGTGCAGCAGAAGGGGACGTAAAGACCTTTTATACATCCATTACAGCATGATGATCGAGAAAGCAATCTTCTCTCGTGGGCCAGCCGCAGAATTATGCGGACGGACAAAAATACTATATGCAGACCAGGGACTAGATTCCTCTCCATCCACCTTCTCGCGGAGAAAAAACTTGTACTCAGGCGATGCTGGCTCCGAACGACTGTCTAGGTTCAAACGGATCATGGCCATATCGAGTCAGCCCGTCCAGGGTAGCTTTCTCCACACACACGTGCGTCGGCTGGGAGACTAATAACGCCTCTATTGCGGATTCATACCAGCCGTGACTTTGAATAGACATCGTTGATACCGAGCCAGCAACCATATACCCACCGCTTGACATTCATTTCCGTCTCTATCTCTCTGACGAGAAATGTTTCGAAGTAATATTAGACTGGCATAGAATTTCCATTGTGAGGATCAGAGAACACTAGAAATAGCTCCGAGAAAAAGGCACCTGGGGCTTGTAAGGCCAATTCAGGTCCAGATAATTTCCTTCGTCACGACCATCGTTTGTGGAGGTTGAACAAAGTGGAGTCGTTGGAAATACAATTTCGGCTGGACGAACTCGAGCCAGGACTATTTTGGAGGAAAGCACCGCGCTGTGACGGGACAAGATTTTGGCGGCATCGCCTGTGTCTTGGCGCTGCACGTTGGAGCTGCTCCTGGCATCATACCTCATTAGGACGAGGAAATGAGAAAATCTGGAGCTAACGACTCTGGGTTCCTGGTGTCGACGAAAATCAGAGCAATATCAGGACGGCCATCAGCACGTCGATGCTATAGTTGCGACGCTTTATAGAAGGGTCTTCTATATATTCTTGAGGCCGAGGTGGAGTTAAAGCGTCAACAGCGTCTATAACTCTCAAATTTCTATAAATTCTATGATGGCTGGTTTCAGGTGTATAGGATGTCGGCGGAGGCAGACCAGGCGTGCGTATGCGAGTCTGTCTCATGCATGGCCAAAACCTCCACTTCGGGTCCCTGGCTGCCTTGTTCCTTTTCTCTAGTTTTCGCCCAGGTTTGTTCCTCATAAAGAAGGATAAAATGTGCATTTTGAAGACCTTTTGGCCGGCTAGAAGAATTCGTAATGAGGTGTGTGAGAAGACAGTAACATTCCTTGTGCTGGCGGAGGGTTGCGACCAAACCGTCCTATCAAATGGATTCTAAGCCTTTGCAGGGTTTCAGCTGACAAGCCACCACCTCCACGAACATTCTTGACAACCATAACATCTGCGATAGATTTTCGTAGTATTCGCCTTTCAGCTTCCTCATCTTTTCTTGTGGAACTGTACCCGGCCGTGCCGTCATATTTCGCACAGCAGGATGCTTTCTCAAGTTGTTAAAGATAGATAGATAGATCCTGGACAATATCAATGGCGTCTTTAAGTAACATGCCACCATGCTAACATGCTAACATAGACATGCAGAGGCAAGCTCTTCCCATTGGGTGGTAGGTGGATATCCGGAAAGAGTCTTAGCTTTGTGCCATGGTTCGACGCGAGGAATTCACCAGCCTCACGAAGACTTTCCTGTGGCACACACACACACTGTGGCACGGGCTTGAGGAGGGGCATGCCATTCAATCGTGCATATGTATACGCTGTTATCGCAGAAATTGCCTCGAACTCGAAGCACCTAGATAATGGATGCAGTTAGTAACATGAGCATTGCCTTGCCTTGCCTTTGCCTAACAGGCTGATACATAGCAGATGCTGGTCCCACCTTCTGAAGCTCTCGAGTGGCTAACCGCATGCGCGAGTCGTTGGTGGTTGTGGTATGAAGACCAGACCGTTTGCCGCTCCCAACAAACGGTTAGAGACAGGCCCCTCAGATCTGATTGGCCAGCCGGGCTCATTCCCACCCAAGCCCGACCGCCCAACTGGGACAGGTCTCGAAAGTGACGTAGTTTGGTACCTATCACGACATTCAGTTTTTGTGCCGTTGCGAAGTACAGGCCGGACACGGCTGCACCGCACTGCATTGCACTGCACCGCTATCGTGAACGGTGTTTTCTAGCTCGGTTCGTGTTCTCTGTCAGGGTGCTTATCTGGATCTAGAGCAGTTGAGAAAATAAAAATATATTGATAAAAATATACGCATATATTTGATAAAGATTGGTAGTGAGGATGAGGTGAACTGGCGCCCCGCCCCGCCAGCAGTCCCTTGACATCCGAACGGATTCGATAGGCCCCTCTTCTTCCTCTCTTCTCTTCTCGTCTCTGCTCATTCCTTATCCTGCAAGGAGGAAAAAAAAAAAAAAACCTCAATTGTCCTGATCCCGTCTACGGCATTCCTTCTTTTGTTTGAAATACCAGGCCAAGGTTAACAGCTCAGCAACCCGCTAGTATCTTCGTTCTTATAAAAGCTTAGGCTACGGTCCGGCACTACTGAAACACTTTTGCGAAAAGCTTTACCTTGAGCTCTTCAAGATTGGGATTCGCGTATCAGTTACCCATTCCAGCTAGCAGGCCGAACGGTAACATAGCTTGCCAAGTCCGTGAGGCTATCGAATATTTCAACCTTTATTCGACGAGCCACCTTTGCCAGAATCGCTCGTCCATTCTAATATCCTTCCGAACTCCCAGCCGTTACGATGGTTGTTCACGGCAATTACGAGTACCTGACGGAGGAGGAGAAACGTCTCAAGGACGATAAAGAGAAGACCAAGTACTGGAAGAAATGGGGACCTTATGTCAGCGAGCGCCAATGGGCTACCGGTATGTTTTTTTCTTCGGCTCAACTTCATTAGAGGCATCAGTGGTGCTAACATTTCGATATCTAGTGCGAGAGGATTATTCGTGAGTACAATTGATCGACTCGATACCTTATCGGCAACTGAGGGCTAATGTTCTGTTCCTTGGGGGTGTTTTTTTTTTTTTTCAGACCGGATGGTGATGCATGGAGCAGTGAGTGTCAGCTTCTAAACCTTCTCGTCTCAGTTATCATTAACTAAATCTATAAATCAACCGAAATAGATTTTCCACATGAACATGCACGTCTACGTACCTTCCGGTGGGGCGAGGATGGAATTGCAGGTGTTTCGGACAACCATGGTTTCCTCAACATTGGGTTTTCATTCTGGAACGAAAAAGAGTACGTTCAAAGCCCAAAACTTGCAATTCAAGATTTAAATTGACCCGGCTGCAGTCCATACCTCAAGGAACGTCTATTCGGATTGTCCAATCCTCAGGGAAATCATGGTGAAAGTATCAAGGAAGTCCATTTTCATCTCGATAATACACCAACGGTAAGCGTTTTTGCTTAGGATCCTTTCTTATTTGACGCCTGCTAATAGTTTTATAGCATGCGTACATGAAATTTCTCTACAAATACCCGCAAGGGCAGTTCCCTTACGAGAAATTGGTAGAGGAGAACAAGAAACGAGACCGAAACATGCCTGAGTATACGATCTTCGACGCTGGTGCTTTCGAGTATGTATCTACCAGGCTGCTCCTCTTGACAACGGAACAATGCTGAAAAGATTTTAGTGACAATCGCTACTGGGACATCTTTATCGAAACTGCCAAGGATGGCGAAGATGAAGAGGAGTTGCTCTTTCGAGTTACGGCCTACAACCGTGGGCCTGAACCTGCTCCTCTTCATATTATCCCTCAAATATGGTTCCGGAACACCTGGGCGTGGGGCCGCGAGCCTCCAGAGAAGAAACCCCACATTAAAAAGCAGACAGCAACTATTGCCCAAGCTGAGCACTGGAGACTCGGGAGTCGATTCATTCAGCTCTCCCCGTCGCCTGGCGTTTCTGCTGATGCTGCCGATGTCAGCCCTGAGCTGATATTTACAGAAAATGACACAAACTTCGCTGAGCTCTATGGTGGAACCAACCCAACGCCATATGTCAAAGATGGGTTTCATCGTTATATCGTAAACCAAGAGCTTGGGGCCGTCAATCCCGCAAACGTTGGAACAAAGGCAGCTGCTTGGTATGCCTTCGACGAAGCCGATGGTGTCCCACCCGGTGGATGTGCCGTCGTTCGATTCAAGTTCAGCAGATACGTCGAGAACGGAGCCATCGACGAAGAACTCTTTGACGAAATTGTTGAAGCCCGGCGGTGCGAAGCCGACGAGTTTTATTGGAGATTGAGCCCACTTCCTATGGCAGACGATCTCCGAAATATCCAACGGCTCGCATGGAGCGGCATGCTGTGGACTAAGCAGTTTTACCACTTCGTTTGGGATCATTGGGCTAATGGTGATCCATCCCAACCGCCTCCGCCAGCGGGCAGGAAGTACATTCGAAATGCAGCATGGAAGCATCTCTATATCGACGATGTCCTCTCCATGCCGGAGTCTTGGGAGTATCCGTTTTTTGCCGCTTGGGATACTGCATTTCATTGTATCCCGTTGGCTATGATTGACCCCGAATTCGCCAAAAAGCAGCTTGATATCTTGACAAGGGAGTGGTACATGCACCCCAACGGTCAGCTTCCAGCCTACGAATGGAATTTCAGCGACGTCAATCCACCCGTCCACGCGTGGGCTACCTTCCGTACCTTCAAGATCGAGAGAAAGATGTTCGGAAGGGAGGACCTCGACTTTTTGGAGCGGGTCTTCCAGAAGCTTTTGCTCAACTTCACGTGGTGGGCGAACCGAAAAGACCCTGAAGGGAAGAATGTTTTCGAGGGCGGTTTCCTAGGTCTTGACAATATTGGTCTTTTCAATCGCTCAGAGCCACTTCCAACGGGAGGTGTTCTCGAACAAGCTGACAGCACTGGTTGGATGGCCTTCTACTGCCTGAACATGTTGAATATTGCACTTGAATTGGCGAAACACCGACGAACATACGAAGACATTGCTTCAAAGTTCTTCGAGCACTTCATTCTGATTTCTGATGCTTTGACCTATAAGCGCGGAGACAGGGAAACCTCCTTGTGGAACGAGGAAGACGGGTTCTATTACGATGCCATCTCTTGGGGAGGCCCGTGGGCCCAGCAATTGCCCGTCAGATCCCTCGTTGGCTTGATTCCTTTGTATGCTTGTTTGACACTTGAGCCGGAGGTTATGAAGCGTCTGCCATCATTCAAGAAACGGTTTCAGTGGTTTGTGGAGAATCGATCTGAAGTTGCGGAACGTAACATACACAGTATAAGACACCGTGGTAAAGGTCAAAGAATTTTGTTGTCTCTCGTCAACAGAGACCGCTTGGTTCGTATTTTGCAGCGGATGTTGGATGAAAACGAGTTCTTCTCAGAATACGGCATTCGATCGTAAGTGGTGATATCTTTTTACTATTATGTTCTCCATGATACTGACATCTTGAGCAGGCTTTCGAAGCATCACAAAGATAACCCGTACTTCATGGATGTCAATGGGCAACAATTCAAAGTTGACTACGTTCCGGGTGACTCCAACAGTGGTATGTTCGGAGGTAACAGTAATTGGCGTGGTGTATGTATAGCTGTCCTCGTTGCTGGAGCCGAGACGACATGACTAACTTGAGCGTTTTAGCCCATCTGGCTTTGTGTCAACTTCTTGCTTGTTGAATCGCTACTTCGATTTTACATGTACTACGGAGACTCACTCAAAGTAGAATGCCCTACTGGATCTGGAGAATATGTCCATCTTGGTCACGTTGCTGAGGAGATTCAACACCGCATGCAGCACATCTTTACTAGGGATGAGCGAGGCAATCGTGCCTGCAATGCGGGAAATAAGTTGATGAACCAAGACCCGCACTGGCGAGAATATATGTTCTTCCATGAATTCTTCCATGCTGATACCGGCGCTGGCCTCGGAGCATTGCATCAAACCGGTTGGACCGGGCTCGTCGCCAAACTTATCCACGATACGGGTATCAACTGTCGTCTTCCGCGCACTCCTCGTACGCCTTCGACGGCCGCTTCACACTACTTCGACGAGTCCTTCTCAAAGGTTATTCGTCCGAAGATGTCGCATGTGCGTCGTGCTTCGACCCGTAGTATCGGAGCCCGCAGCGACATTGCTCGCAGCGACGTTGCGAGCGACGACGCTAGTGACGATTGGACCGGCCTGGACGAAGATGAAGCGCAGGAAAGAGCTCGTGAGCAGGATGACCAGCACGTGCTTGACTATGTTACTAGCCAGCTCAGGCGGGTGCAGACTCACGGGTCTGTCTTTGATGACGAGGATGAGTTTGAAACTCAGCTAGACTAAGCTCCACCAGCGACTTTTTTTGTGTGGTTAACAGAAAACGCTTCAACTCGTTCACGTTTTGTTTGATTATGCTGAATCCGCTTTTGCGGGTTCATCGGCATTCGATTGGTCAACAGCAAAAGGCATTCAAGCGGTCAATGCATGCATTGTGAAGCAGCGTTTAGATTGTGGTACTTTCTTTTCAATTCTCTGGCGGATTCACTAGACTTTGGCGGCTCTGTTTTTAATCGTTGCAATTGGTATTTTGCTTTATACTGTTTTAGACTGGTCTCGTTAACGGAATGACAATCCATTCGCTCGGTTCTAATATCCTTATAATCTCGGCCTATTTAACCTCGTAAGACTTGGCTTTGTTCCTATATCTCTTTGCCATTAAGTCGATGAAAATATGTATGATAGAAGCCGTTCGGCTTTTCCGCTTCCACGCAGAAAGGTAGTCTTTTTGATTGACGAAAAAAAAAAAAGGCATATGTTGATAATTACATGGAAGATGGCATCCTCCCCAACTCTCTTCTATTCTACAAGACCCCAATTTTGTGCACCGCGCCTGCTATTCGCCGTCCGCGAGGAATGAAAGCGTTTACAGGGCATCGGTCAACAGTTTGTTGAGCTTCGCGATCTTGGCTGAGACGCTGAGGTCGATTGTCCTGTCACCAATCTCGACAACAAGGCCTCCAAGGACCTCTGGGTTGACCTATGTAGACCGAATTATGATTAGTAAATCTCAAATACGGCGAGGTAAACATAGTCATCAGAGTATAATAACATGTCAGGTCCTTACCTTATTGACGACCTTCAACTTCTGACCCTGCTGGATATACTTGCTCTTGCCGATAGCAGACTCCAGACGTCCGATGGTCTTCTGATCCAAAGCCTGAGCAGATGTGATGATCGCCTCGACCTCCCCCCTGTGCGCACCCATCAACACTCCAAACTTCTCGGCGATACCGCCCAACAGTCCCAGTCTATTATTCTCAGCCAAAACCTCGAGCAGATTCTTGAAGTTCTTGTCACCGCTTGCACCGGGGACGGCCTTTTGGATCTCAGCGATGAGAGAGGACTTGTCGGATGGGGACAGAGTAGGCGAGGAGATGACGGTGGTGAGCTTTGGGTCCTTGTCCAGAAGCGTTTTTAAAGATTTGAGGGATTTGTCGACGGTGTCGAGGGTGGAGGTCTTTGCTGAGGCGATGTACTATATATGGATATTGCTGGTCAATATGTGGACAATTGGGCCTATAGAAACAGGTATAATTGATATAAGAGGATTGAGCAACATACAAGGGATGAGGCATAGGTGCCGTCGACGCCGTAGAGGGCAACCGGGGGTTTGGCGTCGGCCGCAGCTGCTGTGGCGTACGTCCGAAGAGAGGAGATAACGGCGGCGCGAGGGGCAATTGGGTTTGCCGCGCGGGCTATCGAGGTAGCGGTACGGGAAAGCATTGTGGCCGATACTTACAGCTCCTTACCTCCCCCCAAACTCCCGTGCCTTCCAGCAGGTGGGGGGGAAATAGAGGGGGGGATATCAACGGGGAGGTTTTCGTCGTGCTTTTTCGGGTTGACGTTGTGGTTCTGCTTTGCTTCCGAGGCGGCGATAATTTGATCACGTGATTGGCCAGTTTTAACCCACTGT
Organism: Arthrobotrys iridis; assembly: GCA_036971165.1. Taxonomy (NCBI): domain Eukaryota; kingdom Fungi; phylum Ascomycota; class Orbiliomycetes; order Orbiliales; family Orbiliaceae; genus Arthrobotrys; species Arthrobotrys iridis. The sequence continues at coordinate 1,027,636 of JAJTTS010000005.1, forward strand.
CAACACAAGATTATCCTGCCAGTGCCGCAGACTCTAAGGCTTGGAACTTTTCGGTACACGATTAATTTGTGTCGAGTACATGAGTCTAGAGCCAGATTTTGAGATCGTAGCTTTTGATTGAACTATATAAAAAGAGAAGTTTCATTAAAGGTATAAGTTGTAGTCAAGGATCTACCCCGATACGGTCTCAAGGTGTAAACCCTGCATATGGTACTATTAATATATATATATATATATATATATTCACTTTCTATCTAGCTAGATAAATCCAACGGGTAATAACTAGTTCTGATGTTTCGAATTCTGATGTTCCGAATATTATAATGGGTCACCGTAAAATATTGATACATCAATGTTTCTATAACCACACTAGAAACATAATTTTCTATATACATTTGACTTTTAGCGACCACGAATCCAGGTCAGGTAAACGTATTAAGTAGAAGTTCCCAACCTTGGATTATCGGCTCCCAATTCGCTCTTCAACCTCTTCAGTTCTTTCTTCTGTGCTTTCTTTGCACCCTTCATTGATTTCCTGGGTCGACTTCCAGGAGCAACTTTCGAGCCTGGTTTCAAATTCTCCTGGTACGCCTTCATTGTCTCTCTTTGGAGTATACTCTCTCCGTTTGGCGATATAACTTCGATCTCCGGGTGAGGGTCGTCCTTCCCAACCTGTGCCGATACTTCCAACCACCCAAACCCTTCTACTACAATATCTGTAGCATATACTCTGAAGGACACATTTTTAAACCTATCTTCCCCCATCCCTTCCACCAACGGGCCACTTCTTCTCTTTGTTATGTCATCCGTAAGCTTAAAAGTCCCGGCAGGTTTGAAGCTCTCCGCGGCTCCTTTTTTCGCCCATATAAATTCCTTCTGACTGCTTTCAGTTTCTGGGTTTAGGAATCCTTCCACCTTATCCCCTCTCGCTACATGACCCGGGACGTTCGAGAACACCGCAATCTCAAGGGTGACAGGTCGACCCCTAGTCGGTTGTAATGGCCGTACCGTAATCAAACCACCCAGTATGAACGTTTTCTCCGGTGGTACAATATACCTCTCCGGGTTGACTCTATCAATCATTACCGTTTGTTTGACGTAATTGGCCTTCAGATACTTCATCAAGCCGCCTCTCCGGAACCCTGGCAGATCAATTAGTTGCCCTCGTCCCGCTGCGAAGTCGATAGCAATAGGGCCAACGGTTGTTCCCGGAACTTTGCTCGCTAGAGGCATCTCTGGGTATTTAACCCTCCTTCCGTTTTGAATGTAAAAATCTAGGTCTTCTTGAACCGTATCTTGTCCCTCGAGGTCTCCTCTTCCGAATGCTTTATCATTTGATAGAAAGTCCTTCTTTCCCCTCTTTGGAAAAACTGCTTCATATAGCCTGCTCTTCCCCACGTTGGTTTTCCCCAGAAACACTACTCCTCCTTTTCTTCCTCGGATCTCATCCTTCAGCCTCTCTGTCGTCCAACCGTTCTTCGCACTCACAACTCGCAAATCTTTTAACGTCTTTTCTTTGTCCGCATCATCTAGGTATTGGCTTAGCACCCTTCTTATATAAGTCATCAGACTCGTAATCTTCTGTTCTGTCGGCATCAGCAAATCCGCCCTTGTGATCACGAAGGATAAAGACAGATTCTTCTTCTTTCCATCCTTCAAATCATTCAACCCGGCTAAGATCGCTTTCCTAGCATTCGGTAGTACACTCATCGGGAAATCTGCCGCATCTACGATGTGGTATACATGAATCCGCTCAAACGGCGACTTGGAAATTACCTCCGCCGCCTGGGCAAAGGTTGCATCGGGTCCCTGCACGGATGTATTTTGATAGTGTAGGAGACTTCGACACCTGTTGCAAAGAATCGTATGCCGTGATCTTCTTCGGATTTCCAATTCTTTCCCCACTGGGTCTTCAGGCGCCAGCGCCTCGAACCAAGACTCGGATTCTGCAGTTTGAGGCCCAGGCAGATCTTCATATGGGATAAAGTCGTCGAGCACTTCCTCATCTTTGGGGAGATTATTAGGATGTGTTCGTCGAATCTTCTTGTAGATTTTTCCTTCTTCTTCTTCGGCGGCTGGGGGTTTCATATTTGCTTCTCGCATGATCTCTTTGACCTCGTCAGACATTTGCGATAACGCAGCCTTGTAGATATTGTCCAAGTTCTGCTTGGAGGCAGCGTGAAAAGGGGATTTTGGATCCCAGGGAAATTTAGGAGTTGGCATACTGGCTTCGGGTCCATAGAAACCTGGTTTACTGTAATGATCAGAATGAGATTTCGCGCCACAGCCGGGGCAAAACTCGGGTATGGAGTATGGATATGACTGCTTAGTTTCTGCGCCGGGAAGAGGTAGGTGTTCGAGTATCGGCGTCGTCGGGATCGGAGAACTTGGGTCGCGGTATGAAAGAACTTCTGATACCTCAGCAGGAATCTCAGTAGACCCGAATCCATGACCGCCAGCTTCTTGGTTAATTGGCAAGCTCCCTTCTTCGCCCTCCACCTTTCCCGCCTCGGATGTCGACAACAATCCAGTGCTTTCGGTGGTCGCTTCAGCCGCATTCGTAATTTCTACCGCAATTGAGGTAACTTCTGTTTCCTTTGTGATCTCCGTTGTATTTTTAGCTTCATCAGCAGAAGTCGATATACCCTGCGTCTCTGCAGTATTTGTACTCTCGGCCCGAAACTCCCCATCTTGCCCAGCGGTCGAAGAGTACCCGGCCCTCCCCAAAGTATTATCCCTGTTCCATAAGCGACATTTCTTCAGAGGCTGCGCCGTGACGCCAGTCCTCAGCTCCAAGAAACCTCTACATGCTGTAGACGAATGTAACAATCTTAACCGCGATCTTGCATTGGTGTTCGCCAGGCGGACCTGCCATCGTGCGCATGCGACAGCCCTCCGCCCCAACATTCAAATGTCGTTGAATGTTATATCAACCGGAGGAGGTCGACTCTTTATTTTTCAAAATCTCTGGCTAAATATAATATCGATACTTCAGGTTGCAGGTTTTTGTTGCATTTGGGGGTGGATGGTTGTTGTTTTTTGGAGCAATGTCGCACAAAATTTTCAGGCGCACAACGCAATGAGAGCAATCCAGATACAGCTATAATTTTGCATACCATATCTTGTAATAGTCTGTATCCACTTGAGCGGCGCCATCATGCTTTCATAACTGTCCGAGTTCACAAGAGCTGGTGTACGTACGGGGAAACGGGGAAACGGATATAATTCGAAACCAAAATTCTTTTGTTCAATTAGATAAAATCGTAGCATGCCCTCCTTGGATCTAGTAATGCCTTAGCAAATGCACATATGCACTTAAAACCGACCTAAAGATAGCAAGAAGGGAAAAGGAAAGAAAGAGCAGGAAGATATCGTACACCGGAAGAAACACAAAAATAGAAATGACCCTTCGAAATATACAACGACACCCGCCATCTAATTCATGACGTACCAAGAAAACCTTGAGCAGTAACAAGAGGACTCTGAAAAGCAAAAACGCTGAGCTTCAGATACCTTGATTACCTTCTCGACAGTTTTACACCTTTTGCTACTTTTCCTTTAGCCTTTTTTGACACAGTTGGTGCCTCTTCCTCACTCTCATCGTCTAGAAATCCATCATCCTGGCTATCATAATCGACTTCGTCGTCATCAACCACAAAGCCATCCAGGTTTCCATCTTCTTCCGAGTCATCGTCGTCAGTTTCCTCAGCTTCTCTATCAAGATAAATGCCGGGGCCATCCATCTCATCGTCGCTTTCTTCTTCCTCTTCCTCTTCTCCTTCGCTAGCAGAGTCCAAGACTCCATTCACCCCTTCATCGCTGTCTTCTTCATCATCCTCGCTCTCCTCTACGTCCCCTACAATCTCATCCTCATCGGAGCTGCTCTCATCATCCTTATTTACCCCCTCAACATAAACTACCGCCGAATCGCTACTTCCTCCCAGCCTATCCCGTGCCATACTCCTTAATTTCATTTGCGCCACCAACATGCTAAGTCTGCCCCGCAATGCTAACATCTTTGGTAAAGCTTCTGCCCTTTTTCCAAGCACCCTCTGCAGCGATGCCATAGTTCTTACCAAATCCGGTAGTGTGAGCAGGTGGCCTCCGTGGTTAACCAGCGTTTTTTGGATCCACACCATTAAGCTTCCCGCACGTCCTGGTTTCCGCGCGATGATTTCTGATAGTTTCATCACTAAGTCGGCAGCAAGCAAAGAGTCTAATCTTTGGATGGTCGCTTCGATCATGTCGACTTTTGTAACTTGTAGACAGGTCTCCAGTAATGCGCGATCGTTGGTTTTAAGTGCTTGCGTAAGAACGGTTGTAAGTGATGTGGCATTCGGAAACTTAACAGCCTGATAGTTATTGGCGATTATCGCTGCTCCGTCAATGGATGGAACTGTAATATTGGTCATGGGAGATACGTCTGATCTCTGGGATTTCTCGGTGCTACCGGCCGATCCTCCAGCAGAAAGGTTGAGAGCCTTTATTCGGTCTTCGAAAGTCTGTTCCTCCGGGTCATGGGCGTTATCTCCTTGGTCGTCTTCACTATCTTTATCGGCTTCATTCTCTTCTCCTTCAGCGTCCTCAGGAGCATCAACCATGCCGATGTCTTGCGTATCAGCGCCTTCGGTAACGACAGTATGACTCTGTTTGAGATTAACACTACTGAGATCCTTGATATCGTTCGCATCTGATCTTCCAGCCGCGGCACCACCGATACCAACCGTCTTCGCTTTCGTGATCACAACATCGCCGCTGATACTCAATGTTCCGTCAGCCGTTAAACATTTGACTTTCTCAAATAGCACACTCGTGGCATTCTCCACCCATGCGACTACCACGTGATCACCCACGAAGCATGCGTCAATGATTTTCACAACCTGGTTACTATCTGGCCTCACAACCTTTATCCTCGCTTCCGAGGTCTTCGTTAAAGCCTTTCTTCGCTTGAGAGAAGAGTCTTCATCCGCCTCTGAGGCAGATGAAAACGACCAGGGCTGTTGGAAAACTTCGACTACACCATCTGCAGTGACAGCAACAACAGCAGTATCTTGTTGGGCGGCGTCTAGTTTGATAACGTCACTTTTTGCAACCAGAGACCCAAGCGATTTTTCTTTTTTTATATCAGAGACATAGATGAAGCGGTCTCCGTCTGCCGCAGAAAGAAACTTGTTTTGTTTCGAGGTTTTACGGAGTGTGTGGACCTGGGATGTATGCGATGAGAATGCTGAAGTCAGGTCGGAGGGCGGAGAGTTGATATCGACAATATAGGTGGAGTAAGATGCGCATATGATAGTATCAGGGAGGGGAAGATTTTTGAAAAAGTTAATTGTCTCGCCGAATGAAATGTTCCTGGTAAACCCGTCAGTACGGTATACTGAAATGAAAACCAGTTAGACGGCTAACGTACCTTATAGGAGAACCTTTCTTGACATCCCATTCAACAAGCTTGTTCCCGCCGCAGCTCCAAGCTCTTACACCTTTCCCACCTTCAACAAACTGGAAATCTGTGACGGGTCCGACATGACCTCCATCAAGTGTTTTCACAGCCTCAGCTTGCACCGGAGAGTACAAATAAACCTTGCCGTTACTCCCTGTCGCCGCAATCACAACCTCGCCAGCATCCTGCTGCATATCTTCATCCTCGACAACCGCAGCATCGGCATCGGACGCTCTCTTTCTCTTCTTTTTCTTCTTGTCGCCACCAGATTCTGCAAGCGATCCCCAGGTGAGAGAGTTTATCTCGACAGATTTTTCAAAGATATATTCGCATTGGAGTCGGCCGGAAAGTGTATCGTGGCAGCGAAGACGCTGTGCATCCAAACCGCGTAGGACAGAAGAGAAGAGCGAGAGCTTGGACCAGGACGGAGAGAAAGCGGATCTAAGAATTGGAGAGGCGGTGGATAAAGGTGTAGACTGTGCAAAGGTGCGTTTGGTCGAAGGAGCGGCGAGCTTCTGCTTTTTCGATTTTCCGGCCATTATGGATGGTAAGGATGAAGTCGCGAGGATGGTCGAGTGTCCGCTGTATTTGCTTGGTGATGTTTGGTATTGGAAATTTCTACAGGGAGGGGAAAGGGAAAGAAAATTGATGCGACTGCGAGAGATAGAGACCCGTCGTTCCAAGGGGTTTGGAAGACTGTCGAGCAGGCAATGGTGGATGATGGTAAACCGTCGATGCGACAGATGGAAGTTGAAGAAACTTTTTTTCCATAACCTTTTTTTTCCAGGGTGTTGAAAAATTGCTAAACTGCTACCACTCAGTCCAAATTCGGAAGGTTTGCCCAGGCGAGGTCAAGGGTCCAACCCAAAAAGTACAACAACTTAAGCCTCAGAACCCCTTCTTCATTGAAGCTCACATAGTACTCCAATAAGTAGGCAGTATTGGTTTCTTGGATGGGAGACTAGTATTAAATGATGCTTCAGGACGATTTGATTAGTCTTCTATTGCGAATGGTATTACTTCAAAAAGCTAGGTTCAGAATTTTGTGTCAGGAAAATGCGACTGGTCAATCAAATGTCTCTAAACTTTCAGGTATATATGTACAACTTAACACTGCAATTTCCTATTCATATGAATTCGGAAACGTTAAAAACGTTGACCCGGATACCAATTGGCCAATTAAATTACGATATCCGGATATCTGTATAAATTGGAAGCGAGACTAGTGCTGGAATCTTTTATTGAAGTCCTCAAGACTCTTAATCATCTCGGGGGAGGCACTCGGTCTAGTACGACCAAATGCTTGCTCAAAATTCCTCTTGCTCAGCCTGATATGTTGTCCCTCGAACGCTTCTCTAGTGGTTAAGTCAAGTTCTGTCACCCATGATAGTGCTGCTTGACTGCACAGAGTTCTAAGGTCCGATCCCGAGAATCCCTCTGCGCGCTTTGCAATATCCTCCAACTCCACATTTCCCGCCAAGTTATCGCTCGGGATCATTCTCTCAAGGATTTTTCGGCGTTCGTCGTAGGTGGGAATAGTTAAAAATACTCGGTATGGTAATCGGCGTAAGAAAGCTTCATCAAGATCTGCGGGTCTATTGGTAGCGACAATGACAAGTGGTGCTTTGCTGCCGTTGTTCTCCGCAGCTAAGCCGTCCATCTCCTGAAGATATTGTGCAAGAGCGCTCCGTTCCCATGACCTGTCGTTGCCGGCCCTTCTATAAAATACCGAGTCCACTTCATCGAGAAATATGATACATGGATGAAGCTTTCGAGCAAGACTGAACATCGCACTTATCTTCTTCTCCGTTTCACCAACGTGCTGGCCGTTCAACTCTGCAGCAGAAAGAGCGATAAATTTCTGGCCCGAGTCGTTCGCGATGGCGCGACAGAGATGGGTCTTGCCGGTACCGGGTGGGCCAAACAACAAGATCCCAGACATTTTCAAGTATGCGGATATTGATGAGCGGGAACTAAGTTTGAGCCTAGAAAGCGCCACAAACTGCCGAACAGTGGCCTTTGTAACTGAGTCCATTATAACATCATCGTATGTGACCGGGGATTGACCTTTGGAGTATATCAGCAGCTATTGATACCTGGAAAGAGGTTATTTAGATGTACGAACCTGGCGATATCACATATCTAGTCAAATCTCTTTCGTCTTCAGTCAAATCCGACATTGCCTTTTCGTCATTTCCTTTAGCGATGTTCTCAAGACGGTCTGATTCCATCTTATCTAATATTTCGAAGATATCCTTTAAGTCGATTTTCGATCTTTTCCATGTATGAATTGCAATTAACTTGACGATGTGGTCGAGTTCAGATTCATTTATTGTTGCATGGCTCAGGAAAGAAGTAATTTTCGCCATTCGCTCCAAATTCCAGTCCGCTTGCTTGTCAACAATTCTCTCGTCAACTAGATGCGAGTAGCGTTTCCGCAAAGCGCCCTTTAGCCCCTTTAGATTAGAGATAAGGTTTAATGCAGCCTCTCTCTTTTTCCAGTTTTCGTGCTTAGTGACGCTTGTAGGGAGTTCGAGGCGTACTCTAGCTCCAACCTTCTTTCTGGCTCCGCCCTCGAAATAAGAATCTGTATGGACCCGGAAGAACACACCGTATATAGGGATACCGGCTTCGCGGCGTTTCCAGATAGCATCGCGTAGGCCCGCTAACAAACGGATGCCTTCGCTCAGCTCGAGCATCTTCTCGACGCCATGAACAAAAATAATGAGAGGTGTTTTACGGTTCGGTTTCCCCTGAGAGGACTGGTCCGTCGTGTCAGCGCTGTACGTACAGACATCGAGAAGCGCATCTAATGCCTTCTCATTTCGGTTGTTTTTCTTTTGACTGCTATGTCTACCATCAGGATTTGGTGTTCCAAAGTAAAAACTCGCCAGGTAGCCAGTTTCTTTGTTGTCAAGATTCGACTCATCCACTTCCTCGGGCACTTCCGCTTCCTCTCTTCCTTCATCTTTGCCGCCCTCATCTTGGTCTTCCCCGTTTTCCATTTTGTCACTACTATCACTTTTGTTACCCTCCTGCTCGGTCTTGTCTTTTTCTCCACCTACACTTTCGATTGCATTTGCCACTTTCAAATCATTGTTTTCTTTTTCCGCATTTCCCTCAGGTCTTGTCAGCTCTTCCTTCCTTTCCAGTTCAGCCTTTCTCTCTTCCTCCAGCCTCTTTTCTTCGGTCTTCTTCTCTTCCTCCTGTTTATATTGATGAAAAAAGTCAAGACCAAGCTTATCAAGATCCTCAAGTTGAAAATGCATTAAGTTCGCTCTCAAATCTCTACACAGATACTCCACTAAATTGTAACCGAAATCGTTTCCAATCTGCGATTTAATATCAAAGAGAACGGAAGATTCCAAAGGATCATATTTTCCTTTAGAATCGGTCAAAAACCCCTCAACTACATGGTTCCGTAGCCCAATATAGTCTGAGTAGGGTATAGACCAAGTAGACCTATCGGCTGGTTGTGGCGATGGAGATCGCGAATCTTCGTTGGACTTTCGACTTGCGTCAATGCTAAGCTCGTGGCCGATAACTTTGAGACAGCTAACGCCTTTGTCGAGGTCGGCCAGGAGTTTGATATTGTTCCTGCGGAAGTGATCCGAGATTTTGAATCGAAATTTGGCATCCATTCTGATGATGGAAGTTAGGGGACGGCACCAGGCCATCTTACAAGGTATATATAAGACTTGGATACCGCTGAGCTATAAACTGATGATTGAGTGCGAGGTTGACGAATGTTAAAAGGCTCCCTGTGGTTTATAGAAGTGTATTATTGCCTTTGATCCTGTAGGTTATTTTCCAATCAATTGCGATCTAGAATACCAGAACATGGATTCGAGTACTTGTCAGAATATTTATACGAACCGAATCTCGCAAATTCTTGGATTTTCGACATTGTCATCCACTGGTCTTGGCCCTACCTGCAATCGTTTGTAGGCATGACTGTCCAATTTTTGCGGCGATCTGCACGATCCTTCACTAGGAGTGGCATTTTTTTCATTAATATAGCTCTGGAATGATGCATCAAACCGCGACAACTCTTTTTCTGGCGAATTTCCCAGCCATCGGGATCAAATCTTCCCGATTGGGAAGCTACAGGGTTATGTCGCGTATGATTGGCTAATTACTTTACAGGGACAGAGCTTATCCCAGGAATAGATCTGGCAGCCCCGCTATGAACTCATTCTGCCACGAATTCACTTGACTCCGCGCCGCGTCCTACCAGAACGCATTAATGATGCAGTGGATAGCTTTGAGATCATTTGCGGGTTTATTGGCTCTGTTCTACTGTCATGGCGTCGATGAGTATCTTAGTAATTCCTCTTACGATCTTGTCAGCTCCCTTCTCACTGTAGGAGTCATGATGCAAGTCCTGGATGCGACGAGAGAGCTGCCTTAGTCGAGGCGGATGGCAGCTGGCATGATTCAATCTTTGATATGATGAAATGGTGCTAGCTAGCTCTGTCGGCGAATATTTTCCCACAAACTTCAACTAGTAACCCATATTGCACTGCCTAAGCTCGATTCTAGAATTCCCTACCTGAAAATGCGGAGTATGGGTATACATAGAGCTTGTTTGCGGCTATTGAGTTTTATCGATTGTATCAGAGACAAAAATGTCTTGAATTACTTCCACATTTAAGCTTAACGATGTACTCTACTCAGAAACGTTTGAACCTGCCGGACAAACAATATGATATCTTTTGATGGAGCAGACACCCCATTCTCAAGCTTTTGGCTCTATAAACGAAATGTATTCAGCTTGTCTCTTCTCTGCAATTATAGTTGTTTATCATAGATGTGTATTGTCGTGCTGATGTATAGTGTACAGCCCCGCAGTGAACTCACATATTTGCTACTGCCTCGCTAGAGCTTATTTGCTTCGGCTGTATTGCTGATTCTTTAACGTCGAGTTATATACCATGATTCTATTGTGCAGTCTGCGTGATATCATATTATTCTGCGGAAGCTCTGGTCCTCCTAGGATCCTTGATTAGGTTGTCGCCGTCACTTATCTTAACCAATTACCATACCAATAGACGGCGGAAATCTGTAATTATTCTATGAAATATACCTAACGGTACTTGGGTAATTAGCTATAGTTTCGGTTTTAATCCCGATTATCTAAAAGTGGTCATGCTGCTAGGTGCAATATACATATCCTGATATCGATATCTAGGTCGACAGCGCGCTCTGATTCCCTTTACGGCTTCATCTGAGGCTTATCTCCTTTCATCAGGTCACCATACACGGTTTGTATATTTTTTGAGGATCTTTGCGCCATATATGCCTAAACTGAATTTTTTTCCCTCGATCATCATTAATACATTGCAAAGCGTGGGTATGCATCTTGAAAGGATAAGCGCGATCAGCACATCTACTCGTCTAGCTCTGGAAACTCAGGAAGGAACCTTAAAACAAACATGGGTATCGGTTGGCATCCGTTAGTCAGTGGTAGACCACAGGGGTCTACTTCGTATACCGCCTGGTATTCGAGGCTAAGGAACAAGATGCAACATGTCTGGGTGTGTTGCGTGCCGTCTGACATAACCTCGGGTTTATCGTATCAATTATCTCAGATTAAGCATCTTAAGCTTACTAGCGCCACAGTCCAGCCCGGGATTCTTTCCTATGGGGCTAACTGAGACTCAAGCTTTCTCAAATTAAAAATTTTTTTTTTTTTTTTTTGAAAAATCGGTCAACCGGGGATTTAGCTTTGTGGAATTCTTCCCGATATTGATGCTCAAACTGAGATTGCCATAGCCGTTTGAGAGACGAGAACACAAAGCAAACAATTGGACCTCCCATGCGGCTAACTTTTTAAATTTTGGTGCGGAGTCGAGTCCCGACCATATTTCTTGGGAATACAAGTCCTGTTTTCCCGGCCCTATTCATACCTACAACAACCTAATCTTATCTTGAAATATCATATCACCTGAATATCTCTACTCCGTTTCATGGTATATGATGCTAACGCGCAGGTACTGAGGATTCCTTAGAAATAGTTCAGTATTTACTGAAGCATTTGAATAGTTCCCTTATTATCGACAATATTATGGGAAGACTACGTTTTTCCTCGGGGATCAAGACCGATATCCTTGCATCCCCATTCTCAGGATCTGGAGAGATTGTGACTGATCATGAAGCTTCGGAGCTCTTGATCCACCGGTCGAAAAACGCAACACCCTGATTACGTCCCTACGAAGATCTGATGAGGATTTTCAAGATGCAGAGAGCCGCCGTTAAGGCCTAACAAATGTGTAACGATCACTCCATGATCCTTCTCTAGTTTTCTCCAACGGCCGGGAGAAGCCCCTCCTCTTCCTACTGACATCTCAAACCCGGCGTGCGTATGTATCCCTACTCCATAATTTCTGCAGGTTGCCCCTCCTTTAACGAGGATGCAGACCCTGGGGAGAGAGAACGAAAATGTACATGTAGCTAACCATACTAGCGGCAGCCTTCTCCGTCCCAGCTACGTGCATCGAAGTTTGTAGCAACATCACACTCTTTTCTGTTGTGATATTGCACCCTTTCCCCGCCAAGTTTTGGACATGGTCCACGCAATATTTCGTGGCGGGCTCGCTTTTGCTTTTACGAGACAACGGAGACCCGCTGTTACAGCAAACAGATAGGAAGCCCGGTTTTTCTTTTGCCCGCTTCACGAAATCAGCTACATAGTACGGCAATGAAGAAGAAGAAAAAAGGTTTCCCAGGAAAAGAATTCTACGACGAGGACCGGACCCTTTCGAATATTTCATCTCCTGAAAAGGCTTATCGGCAATCTCGTCTTTCCCGCTTCTATAATAAGAGGCACTTTGTCGAAATATTCTGGGGCACGGAATTCTAGGGGTTCCTTTTCGAACGGATCTTACGCGTTTGTCTCACGGTGCTGACTCGAAATGGGGGAAAGGAACATAACGAAGGTCGGAAGGTCACGGGATAGAGGGTCGCATTCGAGTTTTCTTTCCCCCTTGACTTGACCTTGGGTTCCGAGAAATTTCCCATCGTCGTTCGCGCCGGAGTTGGGGAAATGTCCTCAAAACGAAACCGAAATTGAAGCTCACAACCATGGAGATCGAGAATTATACGACATGTCTGGCACGATAATGAAGGATGTTATCAAGGTGAGGGGAAACGGACGACAGCTGTCAGATGGGAAGCGAAAAGGTATCAGGCTAACCAAGATTCGGGATAAAGGGACCGCTCGTTCATCGACAGCCAGCAGCGCGATTATTTTTTTTTTACGGGAGGACGCCTGGGACGGCCTGCAATAAACCCCCCTTGTTGGAATGAAAGCACGCCAACCCAGGAGCGGAAAAAGAAACGACTGGGAGGGAAAAGAAGGTTGAGAAGGGTTGCTTTGGTGGGCCACTCTCTCGGTTACCCTTATCCTGTGGCCTTGCCAGCCAATAGGCCCCGAATTGGCCATTCAGTCTCACCACCACCAACCATGACCGCCCAAAAAATCAAAACAAAGAGGAAAGAGAGGGGCAAGGGTTTTTCCTTCGCACACGGTCTCTTGCATGGCTTGCACAGGAGCTAGGCTTCTTTGGGTAAGGGACATTGATTCATCGTCCATTTAAAACCACCCGCAGCAGGCTGCTTCCCCCCCAATTTTCAAGTCCCGTAAATTTCTCTTGATAGACATTACCCCAGCGGCACCACCCATTTAACTAAAGTTTTTATTTCTTATTTTCCTATTTTCCAAAAAATTTTTGATTCTTTTTTTTTTTTTTTTTGCTCTATTCGATTCGGGTTTCCGCAAACACGAAGAAAAAAAAGCTATCACTTGAGACTAGTAATACTGGCTAACCGCATTTCAAGGGCTGGCGGAACAGAATCAACCGGACAACCCCTCCTTTCTCTTAAATACGATCCAGTCGCCACTGGTTAGATCCGTGTTTATTGGGCCATTTCTTTTCTCTGCCTTTTGGACAGACTCCAACTCACGAGACCGCATTCCGACCACGCAACACACAATTCCCTATAAACCATTTTCCGTGACGAACTGACGACCAACAAGCAAAAGTTATTTTATTCCCACTTTTGCTTTTAAAACCATTCCTTTCTTGTCTATATTGTGAAAAAAACAAAAAGTAAGTTGTAATCACCTTCAACTTGTTCTCAAGATTGCTTCTGCCCTATAAAGGGTTTTCTCTATGCTTTTTTTTTGGTATTACTTCCCGTTCCTGCATTTTATTATCACGGTTTCCGGCGCTGCGCCATACGATGGATTTCATTGTTGGAGTTGGAATGCCCTCTTTCTCAGTGTGGTGTTTGCCAATGATTGATTTCCTAGCCCATTCATTCCTGCACCGGGCTGGCCCTGGTCGGTCTTCTTTTGGCGTCTCGATGATATACTCTGAGAGCAACGGGAAACCATAAAAGAGATATTTGATGGCGATGGCAGAAACCGCGTTGCTTTCCTTCCTTTTTTCTTCCTATTAAAACAAAAGAGAGAGAAAGGGAAGCTTCGAGACTACAAGACGTGTCTTTTGATATTGTTAGAGTGGCCAGGTGTGCATCCTGGCCGCGTGTCTTTTCACATTTTGCTATTGCTGTGGGATTTTCTGGCGGTCGAAGTGAATTGCTTTGCTTGCTGAACGTGGAGACATGAATGAGGATTTGGGAGTTCACTGCATGGCTGTCCGGATGCAAATTTGAGGGTCTGTCAATGTGGTCTTCTTAGTCAGCATATAAATTTTCCACCAGCGGCGGTTGGCCGGGTTTGATTTCAATCCTCAAATAATTCCCTTTTTGCTTTTTTCTGCCGGCCCACTTCGTCTCGAGCTCCACAGCAACACTTCCCACGCCGTGGTCTCATCGCCGCCGCCGTTGTCGTCGCTGTCGCATCGTCGCATCGCTGTCGGCGCTTTATCTTGGGCATTATCGAGAGAAGCACCATCGAAGGGTTGTTCTAGCAGTGTGGTGTAGCGCAGTGTGGTCTGTCCGTTCATCTGGCCGTCAGAGGCTTCTTTCGCTGTGTCGCTGTAGATGTCTTTTGTGTTCTGAAGGCTCAAATCAGCAAGTCGAATGTCCCAGCTAACAGAAGCTGCTTGTCGCCTTGCAGGTGTATTTAATAATCCCGGTGCCGTCGCGCTTCCCACTTACAACAAACAACACGCTCCGTTTCTTTCACCTCCCCACCTCCATCTCCGCCTCCACCTCCACCAACATCAACATCAACATCAACATCAACATCATCACTACCGTTGCCATCATCGCCATCAACATCAACGGCTGTTAGGCGGTGGCATAGACTACGGCATACTCTGGTAATTGCTCTAAACCCGTAGCTCATATCGTTCTCCCAGCATGGCAAACCTCCCTTCCTCCTCGTCGCCTATTCCGTCGTCTGACGTCGACACCTCCAATACGTCAAAACAAGCTCCTCCTCCTACAACCACCACCACAACATCAACCACAGCTACAGCCACCACTTCTGTAGACATCTCAGCATCCGAAATTACAAAGGACGACAACCTCAGCAGCGTCAGTCGAGAGCCTGATACTGCCGTTGCTACCGGGGTGGACTCCCATAGTAACAGTGGCAACGGGCTCCAGGGCTCCGTCGGCACACCACTAAAGCCTATCACCGCTCCGCTATCCCCGCCGATCCCAACACCTCCCTTCAATGAATCCTTCGATACCTCGGCCACCGGTCAAAAGGCAATGAGCAACCTCACCTTGGAATCGCCAGAGGCAACCTCGAAACCAATCGAAATCCCCAGCATCATCCCTGCTGTCCCAGGCGATTCTAGCATCTCCAACCAACCAATCACAGCCACACCAGCACTTGTCCAGCAGCCGACCTCAGATGTCCGAGAAGCGCCGAAGCCCTCAGAATCGCCAGAAGTTGACATGAAGGACGTCGTCCCAACTCCGACAACCGAAGTTGCTGCTAAATCGGAGGAGCCAAAGGGAGGTCAAGATGCCGAAATGCCGGATGCCCCAGCTCACACATCCTCCCCGCCTTCGATGATGAGTTCCTCGTTGGTCCGTGCACGATCGGAATCTGTTGAACCTGAGCGTCCTAACAAGCGCCAGAAGACAGCAGAGCCCGAATCTCTGCCAGACGCTGCAGCTCCTGAACATGCGGCCAAAACCAACGGCTCTCCACTGAAGGCAGATGTTGCGAGCCCAGGAGCAATGGATACTACTGCGGATCAACCTGGAACTTCTCTAGCCGGTGCTTCTGCAGCTGCAGCTGCAGCTACACCATTCACGGGCGATCCAATGCCAATTCACCAGTCAAAATTTGCACTTTCCAATCTCAAAAACATCAAGCGACTCAAAGATGCCGCCGCTTTCTTGCATCCTGTCGATCCCGTCAAGCTCAACCTCCCCACCTATTTTGAAATCGTTAAAACCCCGATGTCGCTTCAGGATATCGAAAGGAAGCTGGTCTCCAATGAGTATCATAACCCTGAAGAATTGAAGGGCGATGTTCATTTGATGGTTCAGAACTCAGTCTTGTTCAACGGAGTGGAGCATGCCGTTACACAATCTGGGATCCACATCCGTGATAAATATCTACATGCGCTTGAGAAAATGCCACCAGCCGAGATTATCTCCAAGTCAAAGCCTCAACCAAAGCGACCTGTCGTCTCCACAGCCGTCGCCACAGCCGTCCCCACAGCCGTCGCCACGGCTCCAGCCGCTCCAGCAGCTGCCCTCCCTTCCCCGGTCGTCAATACTCCGGACTCTAGAATCCGCCGCGAGTCAATTCGAGCCTCAGTCCCCTCCTCTGCCATGTCTCCCACTGCTGCATCACCTACTTTCTCTCTCACACCTGGAGGTGTTCCGCAAATCCGCCGTGATAGCATAGTAACCGCTGACGGACGTCCCAAGCGCCCCATCCACGCTCCACCTCCGAAAGATCTCCCGTACTCCGATCTCAAACCCCGTCGCAAGAAGTCAGTTGCCGAGTTCAAATTTTGCGAAGGAATCATGAAAGAATTGTGGAAAAAGCAACATAATGCGATCGCCTATCCATTCTACAATCCAGTTGACCCAGTCGCTCTCGAAATTCCCGACTACTTCAAGATCATCAAGAAGCCGATGGACATGTCAGAGATCCAGCGAAAGCTCAATCATAACGAATATAATAATTCGAATGAGTTTGAGGCAGACATTCGCTTGATGTTCAACAACTGCTACAAGTTCAACCCTCCAAATTCTCCGGTTTACGACTGTGGTAAGCAATTGGAAGCTGTGTTTGACGAGAAGTGGTCCCAAAAGCCCAGTTTCAAGGAAGAAACTCCAACTCCACCTGTTGCTGTCGAAGAGGCAGAAGGCGAGGACTCAGACGACGAGGATAGTGATGATGAAGCCGCCCCTGCCCTTGAGATGCTCAAGGCTCAGCTCAGCAACATCCACTCCCAAATCGAAACTATCGAGAAGAAAAAGAAGTCGAAGAAGTCGCCCCCAGCTACCTCAAAGAAGCATAAGAAATCTAGCAGCGCAGGAGCAGCAGTTGGGAAGACTAGCACTAAGGCGCCAGCTCCGACTAAGAAGAAGGGCTCAAGCTCCAAAAAGAAGGAACCCGTCGTTCCCTATATGACCTTTGCGCAGAAGACAGAGCTTAGTGAGCGTATCAACCAACTGTCTCCAAACAAGATGCAGCAAGTCTTGTCCCTCATCAAGACTTACCACCCAGATTTGGCTGTAAGTTTCTAGTTCATTCTCAGTATCATCTATTATTATTATAGATATTAACGATCTACAGGAGGGCGATGAAATCGAGCTCGACATTGACGAGTTGGCTCCGGCTACTGTCCATAAGCTGTACATTTTCGTCACTGAAAACACGCTGCCAACTGAGTCTGCTGCTCCAGTCGCGCCTGCGCCTAAGATGCCTAAGGCCGTTCCGACAAAACAGCGGAAGAAGAACAAGCCGATGTCTGCCACGGAACAAGAGCGCAAGATTCGCGAAATCCAGAGTCAGATTGAGGGCTTCGAAGGGGGGTCCCCAACAGATGATGGACCAAGGTCTTTGGCCTCGATGGGAGCTAAGCGTATGTTCCCAAATTATATATCAGGTGATACTCTTCCTGATTGCTGACTCTTTTCCTTTTTCTCTCATTTCTAGAAGCCGATAGTTCCAGCGATGATGATCCGTCTTCCGGATCTGAGAGCGAGGAGGAGTAAATCATCCACGTTTCGTTCGTTAAGATCTTTTAATACTTGCTACTTCCTTTATGCCTTCTGACTATGGTTTTTTTCTGTTTTTTGTTCGGGATACCTCTTTCGTATTTCTTCGCTTGCTGATTTTTTCGACCTGCATACTCGGGTTTTCTGTCGACTATTTTCCCTTTTTCTTACACGAATCATTCAAGATTCAAGTCTACTGAGCTACATGACTACGGTAACCTCCTCTCTACGATTATGCTCAACTCGAAACGCCATCAACTCTCATCAAACTTTCTCTCTATCATGACTACGCACATGCGAAAGGACTTTATGAAATCATGTGACGACACGCCACGAGCAAAACCGATCGTGTATTTCTATCGCTTTTCATGAGCATGAACGATTTGTCTTTCCACCCCACGTACCCCCTTCTTTGCTCTATATTGTCGGGGGTTCTCTTTTTCAAACCAAAAACCAAATTCATGTACTCTATCCTAGGCGGCGTATTTATTGAGCCGAAAGCAAGAATAGGGGTGAAAAGAATTCAAAGCAAATGAAGGCTCAAAAAGGAGGCACTTCAAAAAAAAAAAATATTTAGAAAAATTTCCGCTCTCTCTCCGTGAACTTGTGATATGTGATATAAAGACTGTATGAGTTAATATTACCGTTCAACGGCTTCATTGTTTGTATAATCACATGATCTAAAATGTATATATGTGGGATTTCGGAGGGTTTTTGTGTTGAACTCACAAACCCAATTATGTATTTAGACAGTGAGACCATGGCGACCTAGTTTCTTGCAGCGTAATAGTAAAGTGGGTACGTATTTGTCCAAGAATTTATCAAGTCCAGTACTAGTCTTTCCAACCTTCAGGCTTCCTCTTGAGGTCTTCCCATCACCATCGCCTTGTTCATGCTTTTCACTCTCTTCCTTTTCTTCATTCCCCCCACCCCGTCTCTCTCGTCAGTCTTGTATCTGTAGTCACCCTCGCCAGTGTCGTCGCTTCTGGTCGCATATCTCATTTCACTCTTGCTTCTTCTATTATTCCTGCTTGATATCTTCCATCTTCGTCCACCGCATCAGGAGTTTGCGGCTTATTATTACCTCTAGATCTTTTCGGCATTGTTTCCGAAACCTCTCAGTAAACTATTCATACCCCTCGCATCGTATTTCTCCACCCACATTTTGAAGGTGTCGGACGAGAGAGATAGAATTCAGGCTTCCATAATATCTCGATCTGCCTCCAGAAACCATTCTTTTTGGGTCCTTTCAAAGTATTGTTGAGTTGTATAGTGAATTAGGCGGATGATCCCGCTTTCTTGATCGGATACGACTAAACCGGCGCATGCGGATTCGATATCCCCGATCCTGGGAGGTTACCATCGCCTAGCTTCTTGCCCTCCGGCTCGACTAACAGTGCGTGCTGTAACTCAAAGGTGGATAGCGGTCTCATGGCACAAGTAATACATGATATGGAGCTCATCGCTAGATTTATTGTGTCTGGATGCTGGCTTTTGATTATTTCTACCGCTGCTTCATACGTTTTGTCGTATGCATCAACCCCAGTGGGAAGATCTGCTAATGCCCTTCTGACGTGTGCTATTTTTGTCTTCGAATTCGCAGATATAGATTTGAAATGGAGATGGGCTAGGAGGAAGCTACGCCAGGCGACTTAATCAGTTCAATGCAAAGGCGGAAAGTTGTAGCTGATGATAAATATACAGAGGTCTTGGTAAACTTACCTTCCATTTACGGATTCTGTAATTGATCTTTTGACCTCCCCACGGCATTTTTGAAGTATTGATCCTTTGGAGGCTGATATTTGGAAATCCAAGTAGCGCAAAACATCCTCGTCACGGGCACGGATTTCGAATTTGCTGGCTTCGTTGAATTAGCTCAACACATGTGGCCAACTGGCGTCTGGGACCGAGACTAGTATGGGCCTTGAAGTTGCGAAAATATTTATATTGTGCTTCGCCTGCAGTTTGAAGATTTCCGCCAGGAAATTGCCTCTAACATCAGGTCCTCGCATTTCATCGAGCGCATCGATAGCAATGAAGGCCCTTTGATACGTTAGTACAACTGATTGCAATGCCTCGAGAACTTCTTCAAGTGGGATTTCTGTCTTCCTCTCTCTATGGCGATCATAGAGAATTTTTATTTCCATTGGCAGTGATGGTTTGCTTCGACTCAACATCTTTAGCAGCAAAACGAGGAGGTCTCTGGTTCCTTGCTCATTCTGACTTTTGAAGTTACAATAAACGTAAGCGACCCCAACATTTGGGCTATCTCGAAATCTGGTCGTAAGGCCATCAACAGCGACAGCGGTGAGAATTGTTTTCCCAGCTCCAGGAGCACCATGGCAAAAGGGGGTCTCGCCAGTTGCTTGCAGCCAGTTCCTGTATTCATCGGACTCTAGAAGCCAGGTTCCAGTTTCTGGGTGTCGTCTCCTTAGATAATCTCTCTGCTGGAGACCGTATTCCACGGGAGTAAGCCATTTCAAGATGTTCTCCTCTTCTTCGGTACTTTGATGACTACCGATTCCCTGGGTGTCTATTGCAGTAGTTGGCATTGCTTCTTTGTGATCTTCAGCAAGATTAGTGGTTTTCTTATCGATTTCCCGGACCACTACAAACTTGTGATTAGCGATTCGTTTAATCAACCAATTCAGAAAAATCTGGGAGTATCGTATTCCCCAGAAGCTTTAGGGCGATTTTTATAGATAAAAACACATGATTGGGGCCTGTGGAGAGTATTTTTAAATACTCAGATCTGCTAGGCGTAGAATTTTCCGGCTTACGTACATTCTCCGATCTCTGATAATTCTGGTAATCGTTTTATTTGGTAGGCCCTTACTTCGAACAGTAGCTGTCTTGCATATGCCGCCGCCGTAAGAGCCGCGTAGTTGCGCCAATCGTCGTTTTTGTGTGAATCGCAATAATTGCAGATTCCTCGAATGACCATGCAAGGAAGGCTGTTCATAATACCAGCAGCCTCCATTTCGAAACAAAGAACCTTCAACTGCGGGTCATTGGCATATCGGTCCCTTTCAAACGCATCTGTCATGACGATATTAGAGGATGCTATGGTACCGTAGTGTACCATAATCTCTCTCTTCGTGGTCTGTTCCCTGCGGACTTTCAGTCCTTCGTCTTCACAATTTTGGCAACCACCTCCACCACGGTGAGGGTAATTAGCTTGATATAACTTGTCATGAGCAGGACGTTGAAATCCGGGCCAATTCTCCATCCGTTTGATATGTGCAGCTATTTTGTCCGGCATATTTGGGCTTCTTTGAAGCCTTTGCATAGGCCTGACAGCTGTGAGAAGGATATCGGGAGGTTTGTTCAGATGGCCTGTCCGTAGAAAACTTCCATCTTGTAGCCGTTTTCCAAGGTCGAACTGCACTACGCCACCAATTTGTCCGCATGGCACGCTTACCACCACGTCGCCTAGCCGGATATCGTTTTGATCAGTAGGCGCGCCTCCCCCGATGCCAACCATCAAGGCGAACCTCAATTTGGGGAAGGAGCGAACCATGTCCTTGGCTACGGTAGCAGCGGAAACGGTGCCATGCTGTCCTTCTCCTAAGCTCCCGATAACTATGCCATGGCCGTTAATAGTGCCAAAGACATACGTATTTGAATCTTTAATATCTAAATCTTCTGGGGCACCAAGTTTCTCATCAAGCATCTCAGATGCCGCGTCGTATTCTTCCTGTAGGGCGCATATCCAGCCGATTGAGTAGATTTCGATAACAGACTCTATCATTATTGGATATTTCTTGCCTATGGGGCTGGATATCCAATGGCTACAACGAAATCGGAGTCTTGGTGGTGTTGTAGACAATGTTTATATGCTAATGTTCCGCCTCGAGCGTCTTTTTCGAAGTTCGCCAATACTGTCAGGAGATAAATATATCAGTGAGAACCAACAATAGCTATGTACGTACGCCGGATCTATCGTTTGAGCATATTTTGCGTGTCGATTAAATGATTTCATGCTGCGATGATATTTGCGCTACGGCAGGGCGGGGTAGGCAATTCTTATATTTTTGAGATTGGTAGTAACGGAGCATCCTGCTCATTCGCTGACGGGGTTTGCAATGCGATACTGCATGCATAGGTGAGGCGCAGACAACCAAGCCTATTGGGCAAGCGCCCTGGTTATATCGTACATGCAAGATTTTGCATATTCTACAAGCTTGCAAGGTTGCCGTGGCTGGAGACACCTCCTACATCAAACTTTTGATATAAACCTGCTAAAAATTTCAGGCCGAACATTTTTATAATGTAGGTCATGCTATTCCCTGCAATATAGGTACACCTAACATATCTTGGTGAGGATTAGGATAGATGATGGGTAACATGCAAAAAGGCAGTATTGATTGATTGAATCAATCGAATACAGACCAGGGAGCGTATTCAAGAAAGAAAAAATTTTAAGGAGTTATCCGGAGCGTGGTACGAATTACGACAAAATATTTTACATGAACATCGGTCAGAATGGTACGTGATTTACTATTGAACTAGGGTTAGTATCTGCACCCGAACAGTCTTTAAAGGACCAGCTTACATGCAAATACGTGACACACTTTTTGCTGAAGGAACTCTCGCCACTAGATTCAAAAACCGTCGTGGTATCATGGCGCACTCCGAAAACTGTGAATAGTAAAGGAGGAATAGTAAGGGAGAATAAACCAGTTGTAGTTTGGTTTGTAGTGGTAGCTTTCCAAAATCATGCAACTGAGGCCTCGGCCTTTTCGGCCTTCTCAGCCTTTTCAGCAGCGTCCTGCGCCTGTTCGGCCCATGTACCACGAGGTGTTTCCGGTTCGACAGGGGTTTCCGGTGCTTTCTCTGCCTTTGGCTTTGATCCAGGGAGGGCTGGGAACTCGGACTCGTTGCTGATATCTGCAGGTATCACTTGCCGTGCTTGGAAGTTATTGTGGGTGGGTTGATGTCCTCCGCGCCCGAATCCACCGCCTCTATCGCCGCGACCCCTACCTCTTCCGCCTCTCCCACGACCACGGGGCGAGTGGAATGATCGTTCCATATCACCTTCCCCACCTCCACTGTCGTCTTCTCGAGAGTAGCTTGTGTCCGGGTTAGAGATAAACCCTGAAACACCACCATGTGCGCCCCGGCGGGATCGGTTCGTGTAACCCGTTGGATTATAGTCTTCTTCATTCTTGCTCACATCCCATTCTCGATTTGATAGCGCCTTCAGCTTCCTCTGGCGGTTTTGTTCTCGTTCGGCACTGTGAATAGTCAGCATCCGAACTTTAGATAGTAATAATAGTAATAGCTTCTGATTAACTACTCACTCCTGTTCCTTCTTCTTTTTCCCATCTTCAACTTGTTTCTTCCGCTCATCGGCTCTTCGCTTGACCTCCTCAGCTTTGCGGACTTGCTCAGCCTCGTTAAACTTCTGTTCATCTTCAGCAGCACGTTGAAGTTTTTCGATTCGAGCCTGGTTTTTGAGCCGAACAGCTTCCATGCGATCCGCCAATTCCTCTTCAGTGAGTTTCTGCCGATTCGGGCCGCCAGTCACAATGCGATTTCGAGAAGGAAATTCTTTACGCAGTATCCCAGCGGCAGGGCCTGTTGGTGGAACGGCTGCGGAGCTCTCTTCCTCGCCATCAGGATTCGGTGCCACTTCGGTTGTCTCCGTCACTTCTGGTGTCTGGTTTGTTTCTGTAGGAGTCTCCTTGACCCCTTCTCCTGCTGGTGTACTGTTCTCTGTAGGAGTGTTTGGAACGGGGGCAGACACAACAGAGGCAGACGCAGTAGGAGTAGGAGTAGAGGCAGATGCAGTAGGAGTAGATGCGGATGCAGTAGGAGTAGATACGGACGCAGTAGGAGTAGATGCAGCTGCAGCTGCAGCAGGCGCAAACCTACTTACGATGCTACTCGCGGCACCGTCCCCGCCCCTCCACTCATTCGCTGGTTGTTGTGGTCCGCCATAACCACCCCGCCCACCTCTACCCCTTGGTGCGCCCCTACCCCTACTCCTCCCGCGCCCATTACCGCGACCGCGCCCGTTATTGCCGTGCGCCTTTGGGCCTGTTGGAATCACAACATCCTCCTTTGGAGGTGAAGTATTAGGCACAATTTCATCATCGAAAAGATCTTCGGCCGGCGGTCTCCCAGTCGAAAAGTCGTCCTCGAGTGAAGGGATGGTTTGCATATCCTCCGCCTATTCGCACCCGTGAGGTTTCATTAGTACTGTTAGGCTATATATATAGATATATTTCCTGTTACAAAACTCGTTGGATGGCACAGGAAGCCTTAGGCCATAGAACCACATTTTGGGTGTTTCATAGGCCCAAATGTGGGAGGTAAAGAGTGAAGAGAAATACAATCTTACCATGTTCCTGTTTAAACCGATGCTGGCGAAGAGAAACGGTTTCTACGGGCTCGTGGGGCAAGAGAAGTCGAGTGGGACAAAAAGTCGGTACACGGGTAGCCGCAGGGACCTAAGGCTGGTATTTAAGAGGGGAACGAGGCATTGCCCCGCCGTAAACTAGCCTGATAATTTAAACAATTCTGGCCTGTTTCCCCGCGCTAATCTTGTCATTCGCGCTGGTTCCTGGCGAGATGGCTGGCAAACAGTCCAACAAGAAAAGAAAAAGTTACCGTGGATGGGAATGAGGTGGGGGAAAATTGTATCTATCAAAAAAAAAATTGGGGGGCGATGTTATAACAAATAAAAATATTGTACAGATTCGCTGCATCTCGTCTACGTATAAAGCGCATTTGAGGTCGTACAGTAACTATTCTTTTAAGGGTATCCTTGAACGCCGAAAAGCCGCAGATATGGTACAAAAGGTCTTGCGCAGGCCGCACAAAACTGTTCTCTGCACAAAAAAAATTTTATGTGACGAGGTTTGATCACCTTGCTGGGGGCCTGTAAAACCTTGCAATTGCAGGCCCTAATTCTTCTCGTTTTGATTCTGCGAGACCCTGTGCTAGCCGCTTCCGTTTTTCTTTCATTTCTTCTAGCTTGAGGCGTTTCAGGTCGATGATATTCTTCTTGCCCGACTTGCGAAGGTGCCGCCTCAGTGCCGAATTCTTGCCTCTTTGTCGGTTTTTTATTTGGATTTTCTCTTCGGCCTATATTTTGACACCGTTATTAGCTCCTTAGAACTTTGGTAAATTTATTGATTAACGATATACATACCTTCTTCCTCTCAGCATCTTGCCACGTCTCTCCGTCCTTTTCTGCCGCTTTCCTCCGATCTAATGTGCCGATAAAGTCTGGGTCTAAAGAAATCATTTCTGGCTTCAATTTGTTCAAGAGCAACCTGACCTCGGCTTCTTGCCGCTGTTTCTTGCTTTCAAATGGATTCAACTCCAAGGCGTCAAAGTTGGCTTCTCCAGACCCTGGTACAACAATGGATTCGAATCCCTCCGCATGCCCAATGCCGAGGACATCCTCGAATGGGCAGAACCTAACATCCTCCACTGCGTTCGAGGGAGTATGATGCTGCATATATGGGGAATTCGCCTTCGTTCGTAAGGCATCACTCCATAATTGGGTATGAGACCCCCATCCCACTGCCAGCATGCCCCGGTCCGAGATATGGAGTGATTTCGCTGGTATCGGCGTTGAGTAGCTGTGTACTTTTTTATAAGTTCGGATATCCCAGATACTGACAAGCGATTCTTGCCCGGCTGTTGCCATGTAATATCCTTCCCTATCTACAGCGACAGCCCTAACCGGCCCCTTATGGCAAAGCATCTTGACCAAAGGTGTTGTCACATTGGGCGACCATAGGGTCACCAAACCCTTCGCATGCCCCACATGTACGATCGCGTTCCGTTGGTTTTGAGTCATTGACATAGGGCTCCCAAGTTTCGTATTGATTTCACAAACGTGCTGGCCAGTTGATGTATCCTGATATTTCAGCCAGCCTGCATTACCGATTGTGGCGAGAAGGAAGTGATAGGGTAGAAATTCCATGTTGGTGACCTCGATATGGTTTTTAAGGCAGTGGATTTCAATCCCTTTCAAATCGTAGATGTAAACATATTTCTTTTGGGAAACAGCGAAGAATTGGGAGTTATGAAGCCATCTAACCCCAGCGTTAGTTTCCCACTAATTTCTCGCGAACAGTCTCTCTCTTACTTGACATCGCGAATCGTTTCATTCAGTTGCAACTCAGTGTGCAGCGAAGACGACCGCCAGTCGAATGCCGCAACATGGCCTTTCCTCCCTCCAAGTAGTAAATCTGTACCGTTCCGATTGTAATCAATACAATACGGTCCAAAAGTCGGCAGCTTCAACTCGAATCCCTTCTTCGCTGTTCCGATATCTAATTCCTTCCGAAGATCGTTCTGCGAGAAATGGTATGTCTTTTCCAAACCTTCGGCTTCCAGGTAACCAGGAGTTTCCTCCAGCAGTAACTCGGTAGCTTTAGCTTGAATCGCTCCTTCCTTAAACTTGTGCTCCATGCGCTTCATGTTCTCCCGTAATCTCTTCGCTTTGATGCTCTTAACAGGCACCTGCGTACCCCTGCCATACTGTTCGACTGCATTCTTCTTGAACATTTGGATCGCCTTTGCTTCTGCTTCGGCAGCGGTATCTTGTCGGGGCTTTTGCAATGAGGTTTTGGTAGAGGCCTTTTTCGGCCGCGTCGAGGCGGCCGCCTGGGGTCCTTCGTCGGAGGAGGACATGGTGGATTATACGCTGATTTGGTCGGGCAAATTCTAGGATTTTGAAGATAGTTTGAACTTTTTTTTTTCTTTCGCGACAACCTGGTTTAGTTTTTAGCTGCAGCTCACGTGCTGATAAGGCGCACACAAAAAAACACAACCAACAAATTTTCCACATGGATTTTTTTTCCGAACAATCATAGCTCCATCCTCCAACAGCCCGAAATCTTGCAATAGCTTAGAAAGTCACTTCGAAGACACCGAAAACCACCAGTTTATGCTCCAATACAGCTAAGGGATTATCTAATATACCTGCCGACGGTCGTTAGACATGGTATCCAGCGGCCACCATCACCGCTCCGCCACAAAATCCGGCCACAAAGCCTTCAAATCCAGGCATGCAACCAAAGGCCAACTATCAAAGCAAAATAAGGGAAAAGTCGAGAAAACCAAAGGTGTACGTCAATCACCAGCTCAAACGCTCAAGTCAAAGCTCGATCGGCGAAACCAAGCTCGACAAAGGCAGATCCAGAAGGCAATCGAACGAGCGAAGGAGGACAGGGTCTTCGATGGCAGAAATGGAGCTCCTAGAATTGTCGCCGTGGTTCCGTTGTGCGCTGATACATACGCCGAAGTGGTCTTGAATCATTTGAATGTGGCGCTGGACATGGAGACACAGAAATATCCTAATGGTGTGCATACTGTTGCGTACGTGGGCCAGGAACATAGCAGCAAGGTTGAATATGCACTGACCTGAATTCTCAATAGTATTGACAGATTCAAGCAGAAAATTCAATACGTTATCCCCGAGCGAAAGCTATTACCCGTACTAGATGCCTGCAAATATGCCGACTTCATATTCTTTATTCTCTCCGCGACACAGGAAGTCGATGATCTTGGCGAGTCGCTACTACGAGCCATTGAATGTCAGGGCGTATCGACCGTATTCAGCTTGGTACAGAATTTAAATTCGGTGGAGCCTGTGAAGAGGCGGCCAGACGTCAAAAAGTCGCTATTGAGTTTCATGAATCATTTCTTTGCGGAGGAAGACAAAATTTATGCTGTGGATACTCCGACTGAAGCATTAAATGCAATCAGATCTGTCTGTACACAACATCCAAAGGGCATCCTATGGAGAGACGCAAGATCTTATATGCTAGCTTCGGAGATTTCCTGGGACGATTCTGAGAACAAAGCTTATGTTATGGGCACAGTTCGTGGGAAAGCTTTGAAAGCAGACAGATTAGTACAGCTACAAGATGGTGGGATATATCAAGTAGAAAAGGTGGTCTCGCTGCCAACCGAATCGCATAAGAGTGATACGATGGATATATCAGCAGTAATTGACGCCCCGACTCAGGATCAGGATTCCTTAGAACAGATTTCGGAGGAAATATCGATGGAAGAGGAGATTTTAGCAGTGCCTGATACCCGAAAGGGAGTTCTGTTAGATGACCATCATTACTTTGACGATGATGAAATCGATGGAGTTGAGCCCGAGCCGATCAGAAAACGGAAGTTGCCGCCTGGTACCTCTGATATGCAAGCCAAATGGATTGTGGATAGCGATACAGACGACTCAGATCTCGAAGAGACGGACGAAGTGGAAGAATTGATGGAGACAGAGCTCGAGGCTGAAGATGATAGAATGGATGCCGAGGAAGATATGGATGATGCCACTACCACCTTCGGAACAACAAAGAGTGAAATGTTCCTGGACTTGTCACCAGAAGAAGAAGCAAAAGCGTAAGTCTCCCGCTTCCGCGTAACGGGAGGGTGTTACTTCGTCTAACGCCTCCATTTAGAATAGCTGAGTTTCGACAACGGAAGAAAGAGGCCGAGGATGATCTCGAATTTCCCGATGAATTTGAACTCAGGCCCGAGGAAACCGCCAGAGAGAGGCTCCATCGTTATCGAGGTCTTAAAGACTTCAGAACATCGCCTTGGGAAACAAGCGAGGACGTCCCCTTCCAACCTAAGAAGTGGGATTCTTTAGCCAGAATTGATAACTACAAGGCAACAAAGCTAAAAGTCCAGCGAGAGGCATTGGTTGGTGGTGCCCCAACAGGGTCAAAAGTGAAAGTATATCTACGAGATGTACCCAAGGAATTGGCGGTAGGACCCTACGACGAGCACAATACCCGAATCACAGGACTTTTCAGCCTGTTAAGGCACGAGTACAAGAAGGCAGTCGTGAATTATAGTATTTCATTGAGCAATGACTACGAAGGGCCGCCTATCAAGTCGAAGGATACACTAATTCTGCAATGCGGTTCGAGAAGATGGAAGGTTCGGCCGTTGTTCAGCCAAGGTGGTGCAACCAAGAATAATGTTCACAAGTACGAGCAGTTCTTACAACCCGGCCGGACATGCGTTGCAACCGTTATTGGAGAGGTAGTCTTTGGAAGTGTTCCCGTCCTATGGTGGAAGCAACATCCCAATGGTAAGCACCCGCTGGAAAATCTTAAAGAAAAAAAGGACTAATCGTTTGGATCCAGGAAACCTTGAACTCGTCGGCACTGGTTCATTCCTTAATACCGATCACGAGAGAGTCATCGCCAAACGCCGTGTTTTGACTGGCCACCCTTACAAGATTCATAAGAAAGTGGTGACAGTAAGGTACATGTTCTTCAATGCAGAGGATGTTAGTTGGTTCAAAGCCCTACCCTTGCATACAAAACGTGGGCGTAGCGGGTTTATCAAAGAGAGCCTCGGTACACACGGGTATTTCAAGGCTACATTCGATGCCAAACTCAACCCTCAAGATACGATTTGTGTGTATCTCTACAAGAGATGTTTTCCGTTTGAAGCTGAGGAGTTCCGTGGACATCAGGGACCCTCAAACTAACAAAATCAAGTGGCTGGAACTAGCAGCATCCATTGCATATCTCTGGCGATTGTGTTCCAGAATTGGGAGTTTTTGTACACGTATGTTGAAGGTACCTACTTCAGGTCCTGGATAAAAGCAAGTTTGAATTATTATCTGTTATGGGTGGCAGCCGTTTAAGGTATGGGGAAGGGTGTTTGTGCAGCATGAATCTCGATTTGGTAACATCTACACTCCAACACCGCAATCCGTCTCGTGACATGATGTAATGAGCAGCACACATGTGCCTTAATACTTTACCCTTAAGAATGTACCTAGTCAAGCTCACACCACTATGTACGAAGTTATCCAGGGTCTTTGGGTATCGTAACATCCTGAGTTTTGCCGGGTTTGAAATCCCTTTCGGGTTCAATGACGTTTGGTTGAGCACGGTGCCTCAATGTATAAATACTTCATACTTCCGTGACTCCTCGATTTGCGGGGTAGATAACGAAATCTTCAAGTTAGAGAAACAATATATCAATTGCGATTTAAACCATACAATCCTCAACTTGTAAGTGCCAGGCATTGATTCTATCACCAGATGCTCATGACCTTGACCTTCTCGACATTGGACAACTCTTCAGAAGTAGCCTCACCATTCTTGGCTAACGTGAACCGTGTGTAACAATCCAATTTAGGAAATCAACACAAATTATCTTAGTTTCCAACACCGCCGATATGAACTCCAGCTCCAACGACAAGTCTACAAGCATGAGTGGCATGAAAGAGGTGTGTCTTATTCACTGAGATTTACATTCTCTGGAGAAAGGCCTCTTCGTAATATCAGGGACTACCAATACTAATAAAATGAATCTGCAGGGCATGCGAGGTGTTGATCATGAGGATAATCCAATGCCAATGCCAGAGCGCAGGAAAAGCTGGGTACTAATATCTCCTCGGCACGATGTATATGCAACCTTTGAAATTAATATCATCTAACATAATATAGACCGAGCGAATCCGTGAAACCATGGGCTTTCCATCGGCCCCAGCTGCTCAACACACAGATAAACCAATTTCACAGCAAGCCCAAATTAAGGCTGGGGCCGCCGTAGAGGATATGAAGCAGACTATAGATTCAACTGAGACAGGCGCAAAAGCACGCCGCCGAGGGAGTGAAATCTTAGAGGAGATCAAAAGAGATGCAATAAGGAGAGAGATCGGTGGCAGTCAATTGTTCGGGTCACCAAAGGGAACTAATAAGGAGGGAATGGCAGCTAATTCGTTTCTAACGAAATACGCAAATGAGAGTGCTCCTGGCGAGAATACTGCTTGATGGGGAGATCAGAGGCGCTGACGAACATACGATATGGCATTTTTAATTCTACTCAACAATAATCGTTTTTGATGTGAGTCAATGAGCTTGTAAGCATGTTCCAGGTCCAGAATGAAAGCATAATTGTTTTGGCCACAAGATCACACACCTTTACTTTTGTCTTGCTTAATACTTAAGGGATAGTTAGGGGCTATGGGACCGATGGCTCTCGCGGACCTTGGTGGTTTAGACCAATGCAAAATAAACGTTCCACTCTCCACAATATCTATGAACCTCATAAAACGAGCCATCAAAAACGATGTGTTATAGCAACATTTATCGAGGCCTGAAAGACGCTATATAATAACCTGTCGCTTTCCGAGGAATTTTCCCTAAGTTAGATGATACACTTGACAATGGTGTAGGTAGCATAAACCCCAGCCAACAGCGTCGCCAATAATATCAGTCTTAACACTATTTAACGTAGTGGTATTCTAGACAATCGTAGAATTTGGAATCGTGACAGCAAAGGACTGTCTTGCGAGCCAATTTCTCACCAGAAACGCAATCGGTGAACAATATCATAGTTATATATCAAAACGATACGTCTGATTTCATCTGCGTTCATAGCTGGCGGTACACAGGGTATCCCGTCCGCTCTGCCTTACTTAAGCCACCAAGCGGGCGCTCAGTAGTATAGTGGGTGACCATATGCGAATCGCGTCTAACGCAGGTCTATTTCTTTTTGCGTCTCTCGCTCACTTTTTCGAGGTTTTTTTCGCGATTTTTGATGCCGTAGCTGCAGAGATATTTCTCCCTGAAATGTGGAGGTTCTGAGGTGCGGTTTGCGTCGATAGACTGATGCTTATGTCTTGGCGATTGAGGTTCACCCACCTACTTACATACTAAAGGTTAGGTAGTTTATATTAGCGGCCTGCTTGCAACGCAAAGGCTTTATAGAACACTCGCTCTATTGCTCCCAAACATTCAGTTGATCAATTGATCAAGTGTCCCGGTTGATCTTATGAATTATTCATTCGGGCTATACCGTGGTTCTATATAACAATCCAATATCTCACACATATTAATTCCTTACGAAAGGGTATCCTGAAGACATGGGAAAATGTATCGACACAAAGTCTATTTGGCTATTAATCTTCTACAGTATTTTCCGTAACTAGAACACAAACAGGCTTCGGGCCAGCGCTCAATATTTGGTCTTTCCAAGGAACAGCTTCCCATCTCCACCCAGTCAATTTGGCTACATCGGAGCCAGAGATATTTTCGAAGCGTCTGACCTGTTTCATCATTCTGTTTAAAGTAGATTTGATAGAGTGAATTCCGACCAGCACTTTGGTATATTTAATGATCAGAGCGACTATAAATGCGGCCAACCCTGTAACGAGCCAAAAGATTGGAGATCGAGAAAAGAATTTGAGAAGAAGCTTTCGAAATATAATGCCCATAGATCTAGTGCGAACCGTTTGTATCGCGGACGCTGTCGTTCTTGTGACTGCTGAGGGATTTCGCGTTTGGAGAAAAGTTGCGCCGGCACTGGATAAAGCGTATTCGTTATATTTATTAGCGACACGAGAACTTGCCAAAGTATCAACGGAAAAAGGGAGAGATGAGAATATATGTGTGTATCTCACAGGAAGAATCCAATCACGCCTATAAGCCTCGCTCGTATAGAGCGCTTCTGCCCCATTTCTTCAATTTCCGGTAAAATCCTCTGGATTTCTGCGAGAACGTTCCGTTGTACTACACGTTTTCTGCCCTCTCTTTCCTCTGGCAGACCTTTACGGAATTATATTCGAATTAGAATATTTGCCGGTGGGTTTGGTTCAAGAATTCAACGGGGACTCTTGAGGTAATGCCTATTTCAGCCTGCACTTCGTCAGGCGTTAATCCCTTTAGCCCATCCCCATGCACTACGATTCCATAGCGTTTGAGGCAGCGAATAAGCGTATTCCGGCTGGAGCGAATGTTGACCAGGTTCAACAATGGTATCGGGGTTTCTTCCATCATGATATGATCAAGCGATGGAAATTCGCTAGGTGCGTTCGGTTCGGTGATCATGATAAGTTTCGTTGTATGGGTATCTCGTTATAACTTTAAGGACATCGATGGTCGATTCAAAAAATTTTGTCAGGGCGACCATAATGGCCAGCGCAGATTTAAAGCTCCAATTGCAGCGTTGTCCATCTGCAATCGAAGCTCTTTCACGTAAGGCATCTCTGAAACGACATGTCTTTCGGATCGAGCAGCCAACCATTTCAGGCCAGCCACGTCGCTGGTCGTCTACAGTCTGTGCGCCAGCCAATCGTACATTTATAAAACAAACCGGGCCAACACCATCCTGTTTGTTGATTCTTCCACGTGTAGGAAGATATATGTACAATAGGATAATTAACGTAATTAAATGCAACATCGAAGGTTTGAGTGTTTGCACTTCCGCTATTTTATCAAAAGGAGGGGATCATGACATTATCGATTCGTTGATTTCCATGCACCGTCGCGGAGGGGCTTATAAAATTCAGGAAAAGAGAAACTTCAAAATTTATAATAGGCGATCCCTCTGAAGGCCAGCCACAGCCGCAGGGTTTTCACCTCGAAAGGCGCATTCACTGGATACCCTCCTCTAGAATGCAATATTATGAGCAGGAAAATGCCGCTTAGTTCCGCTACTGGTACAGAAAGCTAATATAAGGGCTTTCATTATATTTTTATCACTCGTGGAATTACCAAATCAAGATGGTAGTTAGTGTGATAGAAATATCACTTAATATACTATCTCCAAATAATTTATCTCAAACATGTTAACATCTATCCGACGCCCAGAGAGCTTCACCCAAATGTAGGACCCTTACGAGTACCAGGTAAATTTAAACTCATAATTGCAGAAACCTTAGGAAGAACCCTGCGGTCCTCTCTAATACTGTGCATTGACGATTGAATTCGTGTCTTCCCCGATTGCGATGGGCTGAGGAATATACAGCAGTCTGCCACCATAATGATGGCATGCGCATGTTATACCATGCTAAAATGCAGGACCCACCACTGCAACGGTACGATAATTCTTTCTTACCAGGAAATGCATTTTTGACCTTACAGAATTATAGAGATTGCCCAGATATGCACCAGAAACCGACAGGTGATGGAAATATATACATCTCTCTATATATAAATTTATACCGCCGACGAACGTAGTCTCGTAATATTACGAGACTACGATGAACCACCTACCAGTTTCTCCGGCGGAAGTGTTTGATGCAAAAACCGCTCAATAAAGTCTAGTGATCATTGGGTTTTGGGTTATTTGGGCGTCCTGGACGTGAATTTCTGAAATATTGTATGTATATAGCACTATTTTGCAGATGATTAGTCGGAGAGACATGGGTCTTGTACCGACACAAGTCTTCAGTTCCGTGATTTTTTCCGAACAATCGATGAATTTGATTATACCAAGACAATCCGACAACGTATTCAGAGCAATTGGGCCGATAAAATCGCCAAAAAATGAACAAGTGAGAGCTGCCATTCAAGATGATATGGAGCAAAAAAAATACAACCTGCGTTAGACGCGATTCGCATATGGTCACCCACTATACTACTGAGCGCCCGCTTGGTGGCTTAAGTAAGGCAGAGCGGACGGGATACCCTGTGTACCGCCAGCTATGAACGCAGATGAAAGTCATTTTGTTTGATTTAAATATATACCCAAAAATCTCTATCAGCACCTCAAGAGCTTTCAGTTCGTCAAGGCTCTCCTGGAAATTACCCTCGAACCTCTGGAAATATTCAATTGGAATTTTTGATACATATCGCCGTAACAATGTGCATGCCAGCAAGCTCGGGCAAGGCGATTCGATAGCCTGTGGATTGAGATAGATATTTTCATAGGAAAGGTTCCAGTCTCACAGAACAGAAATCCCACTCCTTGAAATTTATCTGGCGACACCCAAACACCACACCTTCAACACCTTTCGCGCTATCTTATCACCCAACCATCCCTTCCAAGCATCAAATTTTTAAAGATGCCACCACCGACCCCGCTCTCACCGCCCGAACTCTCCTACCTCTACGCCTCGCTATCCCTCTCCCCCCCAATTCGCCTGGACTTGCGAACACCAACCCAATTCCGCCCGCTCGTCGCCGAATGCTCCTTCCTCCCGCACTGTAACGGCTCCGCCCGCGTCTGCATGTCCGAAGCAGGCGAATGTATCGTCGGAATCAAAGCCGAAGTCGAGAAGGATGCGACGACAAAATACGCCACCATAATCGAGCGTGAAAACTGGATCGAAGTCTCTGTTGAAGTCGCTGGGGGTGGAGCTTCGGGGCCAGGTTCTGGCGTTGGTATTGGGGGTATATCGGGTGCCGGTGGAGCTACAGGGAGGGATGAAGGGGATGGTGGTGCGGCGGTTTGGTTGAAGGAGGGGTTGTTGGCGGGAGGTGCCGGTGGGTGGAGTATCCTGGATCGATTGGTGATTAGTAGCGGGTGGCATTGGAAGCTTTATATCGATGTAGGTTTTTCCTGCCAGGATCGTTGAAAGACGAAGAAGAAGAAGAAGGCTGAAGGCTGATGTGGGCGATTACAGGTACTGCTTTTAACGCCAACCTCACATCCTTCACCGCTGTTGCTCTCTACGGCTGTCAATATGGCGCTTGATTCAACTTATATGCCAAAACTCACATCACCTCACGACGTTGACGATATCCCAACCTTTTCAGACGACTGGGCAATTTCCGTACCTCTCTATGAGCCTGCCACCTTTCCACGACCGCCAATATCCCTACCCGTCGTCGCTATCGGCGATAACGTCTTTCTGGACCCGAGCGTCGCTGAGGTTGCAGCTGCAGAGGCAGGATTGGTAGTCACCCTTTCATTATCAGATTCAGCTGGAAACTGCGATATAGTCGGCGTAAGAAGCATGGAAGTCGGCCGTGGAGGCGGCAAAGAAGGCGACCGAAAAGGTATCAACCGAAAACTACTGCGGCAAATGGTCAATGCATGCGTTAAGGAGGCTGCAGAGGTGATCAAAGGCCTCGAGGAGACAACACACAAGCAGATGTTCCGAGCTTGAGATATACCCACGATTTGTTCTCACCTTAACGAGACAATTTGTTTTCTCATTTCGCAATACTGTGGGCATCTAGCATGGCGTTCTTTTTATACAACGGGGGTATTATCCAGAAAAGTATATGTACAATAGAATAATTACAAGACTCTGGTTCAGTAGAGTTCTGCATCCTCTCAAAAACTACCACCATCGACTACCACCAAGTCTTCTTCTGATCACCGGACGGAGTAGGCATAGGCTTCTCATCAAGCTTGATGTCTAGTATTTTACCATCATCTTCAACAGCCTTACCTTCCTCTTTCAACTTCTTCTTCTCGGCCTTCTCCCTCTCCTTCTCCTCGATATACTTATCAATCGTCTTCCCATCAATGATAATCCCCCACCCAAAATCCTGGTCCTTCTGTGTCCTCCTGACCCCCCAACTGCCCAGCCCTTCACCCGGTCCACCAACTCTGCCCTCAACCACATACCTATAATGCGCCTTCCTCTCCATATCCTCCGAAATCTGCCGTCGCTTCTCCATGATCCTCGCGGTATTGATCCGATCGCTCTCACGGTAGGCTTCCATAAAGCTCTGCGCGGACATTATCGGGTGCTTCCAGTCGAAATAGGCGAGTTTGGCGGCCTCATCGTGTTCCATGAAGTTTCGGTACATGACGTACAGCGCTAGGGATACCAAAACGGAGACGGCGACGAGGCCGTGAAGCTTCGGGGAGTGGAGGATCCAATGGGTTATGGTACCGGGTGCCGGCATCATGCCCGGGTAATGTTTTCGCTCGTCGGCGTGGGGTTTTTGAGGGAGAGGCTTATGCGCTGATTCGCGGGGTGCAGATCGCGGGCCGGTCGGGTGGGATGGCGGGTTGTATTTAGTGGGCTGTTCGAGGACCGGCTGGGCGGGTTTTGGGAATTTGGGAGGAATCCGGAGGAAGCGTTTTGAAGGGGTTATTGTCGGAGTATGCTGGAGAATTGTGCTCCGGGATTGGAGTCTGAGAAGGCCATTGGGCCATCGCGGTAGGATTGACCGCGAGATGGCGGCGGTTGTCGACATCGGTGAGGTTGGTGGTGGCGGGGTCTTTGAAAACGGTGATATCTAGTAGAGTGGCCTGAGGTTTAGTGAGAATTTATATGGGCGAAATATCCAACGGGCAACGCAGACTTCATCCAAGGTTTCAACTGGTACTTATGTGACGATTCTTACTGCAGAGATATAAGAATTACTTCTCTCCGGATGGGTAAAATGGAGGTAAGGAATATATGATTTCCCAAAGAGTAATAAATATTTTCTCCAAAATTTCCCAGGCGAAAGATATATAAAAAAAGAAGGTTCCTGCAGACCCACATCTGAGAAGAAAGAACCGAGGTCCGGGCATTCGGAAGCATTATAGAAAGCTGATTCAACGACAGATAGGAGATTAAAGAAGTTACTACCAAAACAAACGCCCAGCCCATAACGCCATTGCCATAAGAAAGTAGATAGAAGATGTTCATCAGGTGGATGAGTGTCTCAAACTGATAGAGAAGTTGAGGCTAGTACGCAGCTAGTCTTCTTTGATACCATCTTTCTTGAAAGACTCTCTCTTGGGCTCGTCCGTTTTAACATCCTCACTCTTCACTTCTTCCTTTTTTCTACTATCTGGCTTAGGACCCTCCTCTTCCTCTTCCTCTTCATCATCTTCCTCGGACCCGATATCAGCGACTCCGATCGCGATTTTGTCTAACATGCCCTTCGTCTAAACACAGTCTTGTCAGCGTTCTCGCTCCAAATTTCCATCATAGACCACAATCCTAGGACTCCACTTACCCAGTTCCTCACATACCCCCACACAAATATCAAAAAGTTGGCAACTCCTACGATAATGATAACCCAACTCAACTGTCCCAGACGATCTCTCCCATCCCCTCGTCTTCCACCGCCGGGCCCTCCGAAGATATACCGGATCCAATGGTGCGAAAAAATCAGGACCTTGCCGAAACCGATGAGCCCGAGCGCACTAAGTCCCCGGATCATGTGTTCTATTATTCCTACTCCGACCGCGGATTTGGGGATCGGTGGGCTGCGGGGAGTGTTATGAACAGCGGGGCCGTAGACTTGGAAACCATTGATCGTAAATGAGAAACTACCGCCGTCGACGGCGTACCAGGGGTTTATGTAGAGATTTATAATGGGGTCGGCGACGAAGCCCCTAAATTCAATCAATAGTTAGTATCCTAGTTTTTGTTATAATTTTGATACCCGGTAAAAACAGCAGATTTAAGAAAGGGTTTCCCACGTACAATATGTAAACCGTGATTAAAAGGATTAGCGAGGTAACCGCAACTTGTAGCGCTGTACTGACAACCACCTGGGCCACCTTGAGTCGCAAAAACCGGTACTCGAAATGACATGTCGGACATTTATAGAAGCTCTGCGAATTGGCAGAATGAAGCCTCCACGCCCGAAGACATTCTTCATGAACGTATCTTGCCGAGCCTTTGCACTTGCACGGAGAGATCAGACGACCGAGTTCTGGGTCGGAGTCTTCTGTGGTTTGATCGAGGCAAATACGACATTGTTTGAGCTTGCGACGGCGTCGGCGAGGTTGCTGTTGCGGTTGCGGCTGCTGTGATGATGACGATGAACCCGCTTCTGTAGAATATGGTGGTGGTTGGCTTGCACCGGAAGCCTGCGGGGTCGGTTGGGAGAAGTCCGGGAGCTCCGGCTCCGAGTCCCAGCCGCCTGGGGTGTTTGTATTGACCCAGATATACTGCTGGAGGGCAGCATCCGGGTCACGATCGGGTTCCGCAGTCGACATTTCTGACGGACGGACGGTGATACGAGATGCGGAAAGGTAGCGGCGATTTGACACTGGATTTCGGGGAGACGTGGGAGGGGTAAATATCCTCAGGAGACGGCGGATGCTCTGGGCATGTTATTATTATCGACCACCCTGAGGTTAAGTACTCAGGCACTTGACTTATATGGCGGGCTGGGGAGGGATTAAACGAACGGCGACGGGGCTTGTCGTAATTACTCCCAAGCCAGCCAGGCTGTCCAATTCCGTTACTGCTTGCGATCCGGGCCGAGGCGTTATGTAAGCTAAGTAATTACTGACTTGGTAGCTAGGCAGACGAGTGGGTATATTCAGTAGTCGTATGATATGCTTCAAGCCCGTCTCGAGATGCCTGCCGTGGAGTGTACCTATATACTTAACTGAGTATCCAGTCGATAGTGGGAGGGAGACCGTATGTATCAATGGCGGCGGCTGACTAAGCGGCTCTGCGTTGGGCTGCCGCCGACCTCACCCCAAACACGCTCCTCTGCCTGCCGCGTAACCTCCACCATCCTCTCCCACCATATTCCCCATCGCAGCTATCTCCATCTCCGGCCTCACTCTCCTCCACCTCCTCCCTTTCCGAATACGATACCGGAAGCTTCGTCCTTCGATTTCACCTGTATAGATTGATACCATCTACGACTGTCGTCATTGTCGTAGCTCTTATAGAGCTTTGAACGGATAAAGATAACCCATAACCCACCATGGCAGACCGATACTCCTTCTCGTTAACCACCTTCTCCCCCAGGTACGTCCATATTTCGATTTTACAGCTTCTATGAAGCTTCAGGTGTGCTAATCCGGTGATTGTCCAGTGGAAAGCTCGTTCAGATAGGTTCGCAAACCAATCTCACTGAGCTACTATAGCTCTTTCGTCCCCATCTACGAAGCTATATAACTGACGTACTTGCGTCGTGTCTTGTAGAATATGCCCTGAATGCAGTCAATCAAGGAATAACAGCCCTGGGTATCAAAGGTCCGTCTTCCCTTTGACTTACCTTACCATCACCACTATCATCTTTATATCCCACTTGCCTATATAACCAAAAACCATGTCACTGACACTATCCCCGATCGGGGCTCCCCACCACAGCAACAAACGGCGTCGTCCTCGCTACTGAAAAAAAATCCTCATCCTCCCTGATAACCCCAAACTCTCTCGAAAAAATCTCCCTGATAACCCCAAACATCGGCATGGTCTACGCGGGTATGGGACCGGATTTTCGAGTTTTAGTCGACAAGGCCAGAAAAGTTTCTCACACCTCTTACAAACGCATCTACAACGAATACCCTCCGACTCGTATTCTCGTGCAGGAGGTCGCCAGGGTTGTGCAGGAGGCCACGCAGAGCGGCGGTGTCAGGCCTTACGGTGTGAGTATGTTGGTGGCCGGGTGGGACGAACACACCAATCAGCCGAGTTTGTATCAGGTTGACCCGTCGGGGAGTTACTTCCCTTGGAAGGCGACGGCTATAGGGAAGAGTGCGACCAGTGCGAAGACTTTCTTGGAAAAGAGGTATGCGGAAGGGTTAGAATTGGAGGATGCCATCCACGTCGCGCTGTTGACGTTGAAGGAAACTATCGAGGGAGAAATGAACGGTGATACCGTGGAGATTGGTATGCCTTTTTCTTTTCCCGGCGCCGTAATTGGAGCTCCCGCTAACGCATGATACAGGTATCGTCGGCCCTCCAGCAGATCACCTATTAGGCTACGAGGGCGTCGAGGGCTCCCAAGGCCCCAGATTTAGAAAGCTAACATCACAGGAGATCGAAGACTATCTTACGAACTTATAAGCTACTAATATATCAAACCAATCTTAGCCGCCCTAGCCTTAGTTGTCTGCGCGCACGAGCGGGAGCGAAATGAATAATATTCTGCTCTTCTTCTTCTTCTCCAGGATAGATGAATATCAAAACAAAGAAAAGTTAAACACAATACCCACACGAAAGGTATCCTCCTTACCTACACACTCACACAAGAACCTCATCGTACCATCATCATCATCCTTTTTTAATATATCAAATTACCACCCTTGCGCACCATTAAGTTGCCACACAGCCAGCAGACCATCTTTTATTTTTGGTTTCCTCTCTCCCATGGCGTGTCAATTAGTCTGTGCTGCAGATATCCATGATTTTATACTTCCACGAGTACGTTACCGTATGAAGGGGAAATACATAATCGCCCACCCCCCAAAAAC
Organism: Arthrobotrys iridis; assembly: GCA_036971165.1. Taxonomy (NCBI): domain Eukaryota; kingdom Fungi; phylum Ascomycota; class Orbiliomycetes; order Orbiliales; family Orbiliaceae; genus Arthrobotrys; species Arthrobotrys iridis. The sequence goes on from JAJTTS010000005.1 coordinate 1,068,095, forward strand.
TTCCCCCTCTTAGGAGGATTTTAATCGTCTGAAGTACCCCTTACCACGCCGTACTCCGCCGCCGCTATGGTGAACACGTCTTGTGATCACTGGTGTTTGGGGTTTCGGGATCTGTGATTAGGTTTTCTCTCTCTCCTTTTCGTTCTTTCTCTTTTGGAAGCCGGGAAGGGGAAGAGAGGTGTAATGTAGATATCGGTACGGAAACGAAGGGTCTTTTTGGATTTCTTTTTTTTTCTGATGGATTTTTCGGAATCCAGGCGACTCCGTACCTTGACGATGGGGTGGGAAATATTATAAATTTTATATACAGACTACTTTAATTTCTTTATTTGAAATGTACGTCTGTGGGTTCTGTGATCCTTCATATTTATGAAAATTTATGTGAGCCTTCGGGAGAAGGACAGCATGGATGGTAATAAATCTCGTAATTGACGTCAATAGTAATATGATCATGCTTGGAACTATTCTGATTGAAAATTTAGATATCCAAGTACTGTAAACGTGGTATAAACACATGCATATTATTACCACAGCCATCCAAATTCATCATTGCCGTTTAGAAGATTTCAATATAAAAATATAGATGCATTCTAAATATAATTCGATCCAGTAAGGGCTTTAATTCACACACACGACTTCTACACGAAAGAAGAAGAAAGAAAAAAAAAATAAGTATATATATTGTATGGAAGTGTTCTTTCATCTCTCTCTTATATAATTCACAAACATATAAACAAACAATTTTTGTGAGGAGGGGAGGGGGAAAGAGCCAAAACGAAGAAGAGGGGAGGGATTTGAAGGTTGCACTGTCGTATAGAGAGAAGAGTAGGTATAGAAAGCTAGTTGATTTGGGATTTTTGATGAAAAAGAAGAGTGAGGAGTAGAGGATAGGTCAGAGGGCGGGAGGGATTCGAGAGACACACAAGTTACAACGGCATGGGCTTTTTTTGACTGAAAGAAAAGAGAGAAAAAGAACTTATAACAGCATAAAATTCAAGATTAACAGCGTGCAGAAAGGCAAACTTCACTTCCTCATCACCAATATATAAATTTGACTGCGAAGGGAGATAGGAAGAAAGGGAGAAAGAGAGAAGAGGTATAATAGCGTAGGACGGACGACTAATGTCTTAGAGAGGGCGAAAAAAAGGGACGCTGAATTGCCGGAGCTAGAGATACAGAAAGCACACAAAAAGTGTAGGTATTAGTTGTACGATGGGCGACAGCGAAACTGATGGGATATATCATTCAACAAGGGAGAAAGACAAGGCAAAGGGGGGGGAATAATTTTCGCAGGAAAAACGGTAGAACATTTCATGAAAAAAAAGAAGAATAAAGGAAAAGGAAATCATTTTGCGCCAACCAGAGCGAAACTCCCCCTCCTTTCATATTTTGATTGCATTATGGGTAAACGGGGAAGAAGAAAACGGATATCAAAGTCCAAAAAAGGAAAACTAGGGGACCAGAAGAGTGACAAGAGGGGTTTAAAGTCGACAATTGGACCGAGAGATGTCGCAGTTGATTTCCCATGCCCAACCATCGGATCAAAGAGTCGTATGGAATATCCTGAGCTGTATTTCGGAAAAGAATCGGATTTGTGGAATTGAGAAAGCTCGATAGCCTATGCTATTATAAGGTCGAATTTTTGTCGTTTACCAACGAAGAACCAGTGTTGCGTCCAAACGCTGTTCACTGAGGCAATGGTGGTGGAGGTGGGGGAGGCAATGCGGGGCCAGCGTTTTCCCATACTATTCTCAAAGTTTTGCCGTTGATCAGGTGGATTGAGACGATGTTTGCAGATTCGCTAGCGCTCTATTAACCCGGAAGCATGATTGTGTAACATGCCATGCCGTAAATTAGCAAATCTAGTCTTTTGAATAAATGATAGGGATCTCGTAAAGGACATGGGTGGGAAAGAAGATGGAGGGGGGAGAGGGGGGAGGGGTGTAAGAAAGTAAGGCAAAGAATGTTGGGCATGCAAGCAAGAGATGCATGTTGTCGTGTCGTGCGGTCAATTGGATCACGAAAACAACAGAGCCATCATGCAGGCTGTTCCCAGAATGGACAGAACAAGGACCTAGAACAAGGGACAATGCGACCAAAAAAAGAGAGAAAGAGAAAGATAGAGACAGGGAGAAGAAAAGGCTAATATGAAAGGATTATGAACGTACGATCAAGATATCACTGCCGTTACCGGGTTGAGTGTTGACCAACGTGACGGTGCCTCCATTGGGAGTTGTGGTGGTTGTCTGTTGCAAGGTCGAATCTTCAGGTGGGTATTGAGGATGCTGCGACGAACCGGACCCTGGAGGTGGCGGTGGAGGCAGGTTTGGGAGGACTCGTCTAGCAGCGATGACAGGAACTGGGCCTTCTGACGCGACCGAGGTTTTGGGAGCCCCGTGGAGAGGCAGACCGCGACGGACTGGCATGGTTAGGAGAGTTGTCTTTCAGACAAGAGACGGGAATCTAGGGAGTGAAAAAACAAGAAGATGCAAGAGCGATTCAGAGTCCCGGAGTTTTTTTTTTTTCTTTTCTTTCTTTGGTGGTCCTGACTTGATGCCAAATGAGAATTTTATCCTTTGGCGGGTCTGATCGGCAGCAGACAAATGGAATTGGGTCGCCTCGATTGCCGTTTTCCTTCGAGGCCCGGGGTCGGTGATTGGCTCGCCGGGATGGTGAAGTGGGATTTCTGATGCTGGGGGACGAGGTGGGACTGAGTGTGGTGGTGGCGGTGATTGTAGTTGTGGTTGTGGTTATGGTTGTGGTTTTGGTTTTTATGGAAATTAGATGTCCTGAACGGAAGATTGGGAAAGAATCGGACAGGATGGACGGGAGCTCGAGGAGAAGAAAGAGGACGAGGTAACCAGAGCACGGGGATCGAGGATGCAGAGAGAGAGAGAGAGAGAGAGAGAGAAAGAGAGGAGAGCTGGGCTGAGCTGGACAGAGCTGAGCCGTGGCAATTGGATCGATGGGAGTTAGTTCGCTTTCTTGGGCAACACGGCAGGCAGCTGGCGATGAGGTTGGGACGGTGGCACAGAAAGGAGATTCGTTACTGCCGCAGCAGGAGAGAAGACAGGGCTGTTTGGGTGTGGCGGTGGATGGATGGATGGATGGGTAGATGGCAACGATGATGATGATGTTGATGTTGATGTTGAAGCTGGAGATGGAGATGGCGATGGTGAGTTGTAGGAGCAGTGGAAGATGAAGGGGGAGGGGGGGATGGAGGGAGGGAGGGATGGGATGGAAGAGGAAGAGGAAGAAGGGAAAGAGAGAAAGAGAGAGAGAAAAAGGCAGTGACGATTAAATTAAATTTGAAGCTGACGATGGCCTGCCGCAGCTACCTCGAAGCCTACACTTAAAACGACCTCACACTTTGGCCTGACCTGACTTGACCTGGCCTGACCTGACCCGACCCGACCTGACCGGCGACAACCAACCAACGGCTGCTTGGAAAGTAACCAACTGGACTGCTTCGATCACACTCCAACAAAACACCTACATGAAGACCAGCACAAGAGACAAGAAGAACAAGGACAAGAACAACGAAACCGGCCTTGCCTCACGCACCCGAACCAGAAAAGAAATAAAGAAAGAAAAGAAGAAAAGAAAAAGAAAAAAAAACCGCTAGATGCAAGTGCGAACGGACGGTGAGCTCGAGCTGCAGCCGGAGATCGATGTGTGGGCACGAAACTTGAGTATGTATATATATGTATGTAGGTATGTACTACTGCTGTGCGACGATGTAAGTCCTCCCCAAAGAGCCTCGATTCTGAACGAGAGATATCTGTCTGACGCTGGCTCGAAAATAGAAAATAAACCTAACAGAAGGAAAGGACGGCGATGACGGAATTTGGTGGGAAACATCAACTGTATCTCAGGAAAGAAAAGAACAAAGCCCGGACCGATTCAAAAAAAATATTGGCATTGACCCGAATCGAGCTGGTGGAATGCAAGCTATCACAGAAAAAGCAGACCGAAGAGGTCCGCCTCAAAAAAAAAAAAAAATTTATAAATTATAAACTAAAGCTGGTTCAACTGCGACTCCAGGACCCAGATGGATCTATTCAAGATGATACCGAACCATCGAAAAGCTAGCTCGCCAGTCCATTCCTGACACGGACTCCGATCTTCAGATGCAGCCTGCAAGTGCCTCTCCAAGACCAGAAAAAGAAAGAAAGAAAGAAAGAAAGAAAGAAGGGAGGAAATAACGACACCGGTCGTAATCTTATTTTCAAGTGTCTTCTGCACGTTGGTGCACATGCTCGACCCTCTTTCGTGCAGGAACTCTAATCCCGCTCCTCCTCATACTCCTCCAGATCGATATTCCGACACTTCTCCATCCCTAAGCTATTGTTTACATAACGTGGATGCAACCCCCCGGCCTTGTTCTTCAATATTATATGCGCAATAGCATATGTGTGAACTGATGCATCCCGATAAAACCTCGTGCTGTGACAATCGGACGCTATGCCTGCAGCATCTTTCAAATCTTCCTCGTCGTCGGAATGCCGATAATCCCTATACTTCTCCAACCCTAAGCAAAACAGAAATTGGTGGAAACAAAATTTTAAGCCGGTCAACAGGTTATCAAAAAAAACCTGTTGCACAAAAAATATATATACAATGTATAAAAAATAAAAAAATAAAAAAATAAAAACATACCGTTGAAAACCTCGAAATCGCATGCGAGGTACCAACTGAACCATGCACAGAACAGGGAATCGGCTGGTTCTACAATCACAGCCTCTCACCAAACCCTTCCAACTGGGCTTCCTCTTCGGCCACTGTCCTTGAAATCATGTTTGTCCGAGTCGACCGCTCTTCCCACAGACATGGTCCTAGCTTAGACGTAAGCGAAAAGCAAAACGGGGCGGACACTCTCGTTGGGGATTCTTAGCGAAGGAAAGCTGGGGGTTAGCAAGGCTCCACTGTTCTGGGCTCTAACTCAACTTCGCTTGACCCGCTCGTTTCGACACTACTTTTAGCCTATGCAAGATTTCTGACAGGCCTGGACGACATGAACCAAAGTCACCTGAGGTCTCCCTTGATCTCCAATTTTAAAAAAAACTGAACCGTCATTATTCCGTCAATTTCTTATTTTATTTATTATTTTTTCCTCTTTCCCTTTCAAAATTTATCCAATTAACCGTCCCGACATTCGGGCCTGGTCCGATTATCAAATTGTCATTTTTTTGACAGATATATATAAAAAAAAAAAAAAGGAAAGGTACCTTGCATTGCGTGCTGCTCGCCTGCTGCACGACATAAGCACCTGCGCTTAGTGAGAATCTTCGGCTTCTATCACAGCTTCCATTTTGGTTCCATACAAATACAGGTTAAACCAGTCCGCCTATATANCAGTCGTTCGAGCCATCCAGGTCCATTATACGTGCTCCGATGCAACTTCAGGTCCGTCTTTTTTTTTTTTTTTTTCCCCAATGGAACAACAATTAGCGTGCTATTCCCAGCATAATTTTTTTCTCGCAAACACGGATAAAGAAAATATAAAAACTTCAAAAGGGAAAGAGAAAAAGAAACCTACCCGTATCTCGCGCAACTGCACGACCCCTTTCCTCTCAAACTCCAGCGGACCGGGCATGTCGGGGTAGCAGTACACATCCTCCATGCGACTCATGACCCTCACGATCTCCCCTCTAACCCCATCCCTCAGCTCGCTCAGCCGATAAAGACCATCCCTCACCTCCCTCGTATGCACATGCGTCAGTCTCGATAGAACCCCATGCCCATGTCCCTCCGCACCAGCCTTCTCATTCCCTCCTGCTCCTCCGCTGTTGTTCCCACTGACAACCCTCGTCCTCCCCATAACCTCAGCGACAAGACTAACCTCCCCGCCTCCTACCCCTCCTTTACCCTTCAAACCCTTCAAAACCCTCTTCTCAACCCCGTACAACCCGACCACCAAATCGGCAACCCTGAGCTTCGGACAATCCTCCAGCGTCAGATACCGCAGACCGACGCAGGTGTCCACCAGATCCCGTAACAGGTGTTTGTCCGCCATCGTCCGGCTCAGGTCGATGGAGGTGTACATCGCCAGCGGCAGCAGACGGGCTAAGACCGTCAAGGTCGTGTCGATCGATAAGTACCTCGTCGTGTTATTACCGTTACTACCAGCCGTAAGCGTCAATCCATTCCCATTCGCACCGTCGGAGATATCCGTATGTAGAGTCCTAGGGCTGGCATTGTGATTCCTGACCGCGATCGTGCTCGCAAAGACGCTTGTGAGGTTTTCACGTCGAAGACTGCCATGGCCGCTACTACTACTACTACCACCGGTACAGCGGGGGGAGCAACATCGGGAGGAAGGGGTGTGGAAGGATATAGCGCGCCAGGCGACGTGAGAGGAGAGGATGTGAGAGCGGGTTATTCGAGATGTCGAGGACCAGCTTAGGAGGTCGATCGTGTGAAGGTATGTGACGATGCAGTCGAGGATTGGGGGGATCAGGACGAGGGAGGTTATTGTCGGGGTTGTTGTTGTTGTCGTTGTTGTCGTCATTGTGACTTTCGGGATGCGGGAGGGTTTGGAGGGGGCGGGAGGGATAAATAGCTTGGCTTTTTGACTAGCTGGAGGGCTTTATCGCGGGGAGTTCATTGCAATGGGCGTTTTGTTGGAGTACCTTTCGACAAGCCTGTAGAATGAATATTCTCAAGGTAAAAAAAAACACTGTTAGACCTGCATGATTAGACTAAGTTAGGTTAGGTTAGGTGAGTAACTGGTACATAAACCTCAAATAAAAAAAATAAAAAAGGGGGATGTCGTGAGGAATAGTTAATAAACATGTCATGATAATGACGAGAGGGAAATCCTCTAAAATCCGGCCGGCAGGTCACACTTTTTTATATACGGCAACTTATTATCCAGGGCGCTTGCGGTATCGGTCCCCAATAAAGAAAAATGGCATGACCGAAAAATATCTATCAAATGTTGGCCCCGCGCGCCGCGGCGGCTTTTTGGATGTTAATTAATTAGCTAATGATGCAGGTCCGTTATCGTGCATGAGACGTCTAGACTGAGCTGATGTTAACGTCACTTTTTTTCTTTTCTTTCCATTTTCTCTCTTTCGCCGAGG
>JAJTTS010000005.1:1075200-1107456 GCA_036971165.1 Arthrobotrys iridis
AAAAAAAAAAAAAAATTAAATGGAGATTTTCGATTTTGCACACTTGCATATTTGTAAAGCTGGATTTTTGCGAAAGATGGTATAAGGCTCTGCAATAGAAAGACAGACGACTCTCGTATGAACCGGTGATAGAGTATATATTCAAAAAAAAGAACGAGGGAGCAGTAAACAAAGTCGCTTGTAAAGGATAAAAAAAGGACATTTATAGTACACCAATCCAATCGAGTCAAAAGCACTCGATCAACCACCGATAGAAGGAAGACTTCAATATAGAGAAGAAGGGGGTGGAAAAAAATTCAAGATTATTATGGTACCCGGCTTCTCTCTCTCCGCCAAAGAACCAACGTAGTAAGACTTCAAATAAAGAAACAGACCAGATTTAGCACACACACACAAAAAAAGGGTCGTCTGCCTTTTTTTCGAGTTATATAATCTGGCCCCGCCGAATTCCAATTACAACCGTATGTAAAATCCCTTATTAATCCGTAAAAAAAACTCCGTTCACCTGAACTTGTTGAAAATGACCGCAATGATAAGCAGAACCAGCACTGTGATGATCGCAATCGTAATCATTCGATTCGTCGCCATCCTAACCCATTTAAAATCTTTCTCTTAGCTGAAAAACTCTTCTCTAAAGATCTCCTAGCACAACAGGGAGATTCAAAAGGCAAGAAAGAGGTGAAAATAAATCAAAAAAACTTACCGTCTCGCCATCCCCCTCAGAGTCTGCACGCTCTTATTAACATACCCCTCCCCCTCCAACAAATTCTCCCTTGCATTCAAAAGCGTATTCCTCTGTCCGTACAGGTCGCTCAGGATCCCGGCACCGATATTCTCCGTCTCGGCCGCGAGTCGCTGACTGTTCTGCAGTCTCTGGTTACTCCTCTCCAGCCTGTCCGTCCCGGACAGCAGCTGCTGTCGCTGTTCGTACACCGAATCTTGACCTTGAGGGCCTTTCCCGGCGTAGATATTCTGGCGGTCGGCTTCCACGGTAGCGCGTTTGAGAGACTGTTTGGCCTTGTCGAGGTCGTGGTCGTAGTTTCGCACGCGCGGGGAGAATTTGGAACGGATGTTTGTGGGGATGTTTTGCACCTCTATGCGCATTTGGGAGATCTATCGTCATAGCCGAGAACGGGGGGAGGCGCGAGGTTAGTACAAGCGGAAAAGATATATATAACCGTGGTGAAGCTTTTATTTTTATGTTTTATGTTTTAAAAAATAAAGCAGAGAGGGAGAGGAAGAGTGAGACGTACGATTTCATCGGCCTCCTCAACAGCTCTCTGCGCCGCCCGGATGGCGGCCTTTTTCGGCTCCCCGGTGAGTTCGGCGATCTGGTCGAGCTTCTGGTTGATATCGGCCTGAACGAGCTTGAAATCGGCTTCGTAGGATGCGAAGAGCTCGGAGCCGGGTTCGGAATCTAGTGCGCTGGCCATCTTTGCAGGTATTTACGGATTGTTAAAAAATCAAAAGGTATTTAGGGGGTTGTGTGATCTGTGTTTGTTGGAAGGAGGATTTTATTTTTATTTTTGAAGGTTGGTGATAGATAGTAAAGGGCAGCTGACGCAAGCTTGAGGGGAGGTCTGGGCGAGTCAGTCAGGCTGGCTAGTGCAGGGTGATTGTTTGACTCTGTGACAGGCGGAAATTGCTCCGGAGAGAAAGAAGGAGAGGTCGAGTGCGACGGAAGATTCGGCGGTGATGATGGCTGTCGGTTTGGTCTTGGTGAGGAGAAGATGAGGAGAAGATGAGGAGGTGATGATGATGATGAGGAGAGAAAGATGGGGAAGAAAAGGTGGCGAGGATTGAGAGGGTTGGAAGGGGCGATGTCGTTTGCCCGGCAGAACGAAAGGCTGATGCGGCTGGGCAGCTGTTAATGCTTCTGCCCAGCCCGAGAAAATATGTCATCCTTCGACGTCTTATAAGAAAGCTAGCTATTCCACAAATAAGGAAACTTATAACATGATGAACGCCGTATCTTTCCTCGAGACTCCCCCGGTCCAATTAACAATAATCATGCATGTTCCGAAACCGCTTACAGTTTTACAAGTATAGTAGAGCAACTGCGGCAACAACAGTGAAACAGAGATNNNAAAAAAAAAAAAAAAAAAAAAAGAAAGGTTGTAGGAATATCAATGGGGCTGATTATTGATCCGCCGACGACATCATGGAATCCACCAGCTCGTTCAAAGGGCCCCAATAGTCCCTCCCCTGATCCAGTTTAAACTCCTTCACAAACAGCACAAAGTGCTTGAACGAGGTGTTCATGTGCTTATCCAGCGCCAGCGCTCCGACGACCGGGAAGTGGTGACAGTAGATATGGGCGTAGACGCGGGCCAGCCGCTTGAAGAACTGCATGATCAGATTGCGGAAGTCCGATGCAAACTCGACTCCTTTTTATTATAATTTTTCATACACAAAAAGCGATCAGTATAGATACTCAAATATGGCTAGATCACAGAGGGTAAGGGAAGTCGTGTTCATACCATTGCGTGACGGGAAGACCTTATCATCGTCAACATTCTTCTGGATCCAAGTCATCAGGTGCTCCACATACTGACAAGCCGGCATCTTGGTCGGCTTGCGATACTTATCGCTATCCTGCCATAGATACTCAAACTCGTCCGTCGCTTTCATCTCGGGACATGTGGCGGGCGTGCAGAATTCGGAGACGGCGCCAAACTATATAGCCAATAATTACGGGATTGTAAAGTTCATCAGATCCGTCCTTTTTCAAAAATTGCCAATTTGAATGCAGCGGCTTTAGATCGACGGAAGGTTTGCATACCAGCAAGTTGATTTGGTTGTAAAAGTCCACAACTGCGAGTTTCACCGAGGCGTGATATGAGCGGCCGAAATGATGATCCGGTATCATAGTGTCAAGGCTTACGTACTGTTGAATGCCAGCCATTCGTTCTCATCCTATCCGATAGACACCATCGCCATAATCAGCACCGAGATCGATCATGTTGGAACCTAGAGTGTTAGAGATGTCTGCAAATACCTCTCCTTCCGGCAGCATGACAACCTTTCGTAAACTGCCACTGCCGAGAGTCGCCTGTGCATACTGTCGCAGGTGGAAGCTGGTTATGCCCTGCCGTGCTTTGCTGGGCCGGAATGCTGCTTTCCTGCGAAACTGTCAGCAGCTGACGCCGGGTATTTGTATCTGCATTCACATTTGCATTCGCATGAGTGGGTAGTAGCTCTAGAACATACGTCGCCATTTGCGGTTCTGATTTCTATGGGTCTAGGATTTGTAGATGTTGGTGGTGGAGATAGATCTAGATGGTACCGTTGCAGAATCTATATGGCAGGCTATCTGGTAGGTTGGTAGTACTGGTATCTGAGTTGGAGTTGGTTGGCCATGTGGGATTTGATATCGTACTCGAAAAGGTGGGATGCATGTCGGCTGGTGGTGTTTCGCCAAGTTGCTGCAGTAACGTTCACGCCCAACTTTCGGTCGCAGTCGCATTTGAATTTATCAATTTATCAATTTATCAATTTACCAGTGCGCTCCGATACTGCTCTCGATATAAACCTGAGTAAAATACTGCTTTCAAAGATATCGATAAGAGTACTAATTGGGTATCTTGGTATTGTAAAAGGATGTAGTGTACATGTAAGTTCATATTATTATCATACGTAAACGTATCGACAGGAACTTCAAATTATTCGTGAAAGTCGTCAGGATCAAGGATTCTGGTATAAAATATCAAATAAAATAAAATAAAAAACTCAAAAACTACGCCGTCTTCTCTTTCAGCTTGTTCTTCCGCTTCACCTTTTTCAGCCGGTTCAGTCTCGTCCTCTTCTCCCTGTCCTCTTCCTCGGTTCTCTTGTGAACCACCGCCTTTACGGCAGCCGTCGTCTCGGCCTTATTCTTTTTCTTCTTCTTCTTGATCGCATTCTTCGACGTCTTGGCCTCCTTCTCTTCCTTGACGATTCGCCGTTTTCTCAGTATTATTCGTCGCTTTTTGTTCGGCCTGTGCCGTCTCCTCCCATCCCTCGTCGACGGTATCGCATGAACTACGCTCGACTCCGACATCGATGCCGCTCCGTTCTTCGAATCCGGGGTAGCACCGCTATTACTGGCAAGGCTCAACTTTATAACTCTCCACGATAGCTCACATCCTGGCCAACGCTTCCGGCTTTCCTCCAAAACCTGTTCTCCGGACACAGCAGCATCACGGACCCTCACAGCACGAGGTTCATCCTCCTCAAGCGGCGGGGTGAGGTAGTAACTAGCGGGTCGATGGGTCGCGTGCGCATTTTGGACATCCTGTTCGGAGAAATGCGAGACTTGGGGGATATCTGCCGTTAAGGATACCGCTAGCAAGGCCTGCTGCTCTGGCGGCGGTGAAGCCGGGAGGATGTAGCTCTGTACATTGTCTGTGTCATCCTTTGTGGGAGCGAAGAGTCGGAAGGAGACTTCGGCAGGTGGGTGATCGTGGTCAGAGGCGGAGGCTATGGAGATGTCATCGTCCTGAGCGGGAGAGTTGTCCTGGACTGTGTATCCGAGGACCGACGACCAGTCTACGGTCTGAAGGATTGGTTCTGGCGATTTCGGCGGTATGAGGTCTTCTCTCGATACACTATGTACATGGACAAAATTTTTACCTTATCTTTAGCAAGCTTTCTATACGGTCACTACTACCACGACTAACGGAATATATGCAGCGCCAGGAGTACCAACCCCACAGTCTGCAAGTGCAAGTGCGGGTGCAAGTGCAAGTGCGAGATCGAGGGATGTGAAATGGACAAGGGGGAGAGAGGGTGTCGTGTGATGCGAGATGACTTACATCTGGGTCTGGTTGATATCGAGCATCCTTTCATCCTGCTCCGACTACAACTATGTATGTATGATATTCGAACGGCTGAAACTGAGATGAGATGAAAACCACCTCGTCCCCCCAAAGTTCTATAAAAACAAAAACAAAATAAAAAAAACGTGGGCTCGGTGAGTTCTCCGATTCGTCTATTTGAACACCATCGATTTTAATTTTTGTCGGGGAGAGAAGTGTAGTGTGGTTGGTGGTCGGTCGTGCATGGGCGCATGATCGGGTCTCGAATCGGGACGCTTTCTGGCGAGCTAATTATAAGTAGCTTTCAGCAGCAGCAGTTCACTAAACTACCTGGCTTCCCGCGTGTGCAGCGAGAGCCCCCCACTGCGCGATTACAGAGTACATACTTCGTATACTTGATCGAATAAGTGCATATGTGTATATCCACCCCAGCCATACGCTATAAAGCATGTAAATCGAGATTCGGTATCAACGTAACTCCATTCTCTAGAGAGAGAGAGTGAGTGGTTGAGTGATTAAGAGAGGGAGAGAGAGAAGTCAGCAGGTGTCCCGGGGCATCGACAGGATGAGAATTATATTGTGATTGTGATTGTGATTGTGTGCGTGTGTGTGTGTGTGTGTGACGGCGGCCAAGCAGACGCAGACGCAGAAGCAGGGTAAGTGCATGCCGGCCAGGAACATCGTCAGATTCCCAAACAAAAAAATATTATCCCGGCCAGCCAGCCAGCCAGCCAGCCATCATGAGCCTTTGCAACATCGTCCATTCCTTCACATTCCAACCTCCACCTGCTCCCACGACCTTCTGCAGCAGCTGCCCCCCCGTGCCACTGCCATTGCCTCTGCCCATTACGAATAATACTCCGGTTGGGTCAAAGCACAAGAACACGAACACGAACAGGATCGGGATCAGGATCAAGGAATGAAAGGTGCCTCCCGATGATTCGTCCATAGTCGGCAATACCCTCCCGATCTGCCTCCTCGACGTCCTGAGCCCTAGCTGTTAGGCTGTTAAGACAAAGACAAAGACAAGACAAGACATCCACTGCATTCCCGGGCAATAATCCTGTTTATTGGTTTCGCCCTTTCTCCCTCTCTCTCTCTCTCTCTCTGCCTGTCTGCCTGTCTGCCTGTCTGTGACTGTCCTGCTCGGGTGACTGTTCTGGCTTCCGGCTTTCCTGGATCGGTAGGTAGTTCGGTACCTATTTACTTACTTATTTGCTTACCATACCTACTTACATAAGTACTAGGTAATTACTCAAGTACTTGGTCGCTGGTGGGAAACGTCGACGGTACTACCACTACTACTAGTACCACTAGTACTACTATATTATTGCGGTTGGGGTATTTTGTCTCAGAGACACATCGGGATCCCTCAAAAGATCCTCCTCCCCTCGTAAGTTCGACATCACCTCGTCCGAAACCCACCTCGCCGGAATTTCCTTTAAAAAGGCTAACCACCGCCAGCCTCCACAGGCAAACGTGTCCGGCCTCATTCCCTTTCGGACTTCTCAAACCCACGCCGCCGCCGACGACGACGACCACCCTCGTCGCTCCTTACCCACCGAGTCCTACCAGCTCCAAGAACTACCCAGGCCGGTTCAGGCCGACCCATCTGCCGCCCTTGACTCTCCCTTCGACTCTGACCGTGAGAAACGGCGTGAAGCCAAGTGGCTTCGATTTCTCGACATGAAGTTCTCCCACAGCGTCCAGTTCAACGCCGTTCCCGAATGGAGCTCCAATTACATCGCCTACTCGAACCTGAAGAAGCTGTGCGTCCAAAGACACCCTTCCTATCGTTACGCATTTCAGACTGACGGTTCTCATATCGCACCAGTATATACACTCTCGAAAAGAAGGCCAACGAGGCAGTCCAGCGACCCGACGATGAAGAACACACCGCCCTCATCCGCGACGACACAGATCCAGACCCGATCTTCAAACGTGCCCTCGACAATGAGCTCGAGAAGATCGCTTCCTTCTACCAATCGAAAGAACTCGAACTCTACTCCGACCTCGACGAGCTCATCCGCGATAAGGACACCTATGTGAACAGCCACCTGGACGAAGTCAGTGCCTCCACCGAGCTCGACGGCAGCCAGTTCCTAAACAAGCGTCGCTCGACCATCGGAAACCCCAGTAGCGCTATAACCAGCAGTCCCACGGCCCTTAGCCCCGTCCACGGTAGGCACAGGGGCTTCCAATCCGACTCCGACTCCGAGAACTCCGAGGACGAGCTTATTAGTACCAGCACCGCGGACGTGAAACGGCGGAAACGGGCCTCGACCGGCGGTAGCAATGATCTTCTTTCTTCCACCACGGCGAAGGCGAAACGTCGCGCCTCCCTCGTATACGATGAGTTTAACGAAGGCATCCTCACGGCTCTCTACGATCAACGCATCACGCTCAAAAAGCGGACAATCAATCTCTACGTGGCTATGGTCGAGCTCAAGTCGTTCATCCAGCTCAACAGAACGGGTTTTTCAAAAGCGCTCAAGAAGTACGATAAGATTCTGAACCGGAATCTGAGAGAGAAGTACATCTCGACATCCGTGGAATCTGCGTACGTCTTCAGAGACAAGACGGCTAAAGAATTGAGCGCTGGCATCGCAAAGATTGAGGGCGTATACGCCGAACTAATCACCAATGACGACGCAGATGCGGCGAAGAAGGAGCTTAGGCTATACTTGAGAGAACATGTTGTGTGGGAGAGAAATACGGTCTGGAGGGAGATGATCGGTATCGAAAGAAAAGCACAGGCGGCGAATCTGGGTATCCGGCGGACACTCCTCGGCGCCGATGTACCAGAGGGGCGGACGGGACGCCAAGGCGATGAACCACTCCCGGAGAAAACCGAACTGCGGACACCGTTAGGCACGGTCACGTGCCCGAGATGGCTGATCAGCTCGAACTTCTTTACATTGGTAATCGCGACGGCGGTATTTATCACACTGCTGTTCACGCCGATATTCCATTCGCCGGAGCAGAGGGGTTGTTTCGCGATCCTGGTGTTCGCATCCATACTATGGGCGACCGAGGTCATCCCGTTGTTCGTGACCTCTCTATTGATACCATTCTTCGTGGTTATTCTGAGAGTGTGCCGAGAGGATGCGAAACCGCACGCCCGGTTGGATGCGAAGGATACGGCGAAGTATATATTTGCGGCCATGTGGACCCCGGTCATCATGCTGCTGCTCGGTGGGTTCACCATCGCAGCGGCTTTGAGCAAGTACCACATTGCGAAGTTGATAGCCACAAGAGTGGTCAGTATGGCAGGGACAAGACCCAGGACCGTGCTCTTGGCAAATATGTTCGTGGCGATGGTTGCCAGCATGTGGATTAGCAACGTTGCGGCGCCGGTGCTTTGCTATTCTCTCATTCAGGTACAAAAATACCACCCCGCTTCTTTCAATTCTTGATCATCTATTAACGGGATATAGCCAATGCTACGAAACCTCCCAGCGGAATCAAACATGAGCAAAGCCTTAATCCTAGGAATTGCCCTCGCCTCAAACGTCGGCGGTATGGCCTCTCCAATCGCCAGTCCGCAAAACATCATCGCCCTCAAGAACATGAAGCCGGAGCCGAGTTGGGGCGAATGGTTCGTCATCGCCCTCCCAGTTTCCGTTCTCTCCATCTTCGCCATCTGGGTCATCCTCCTCGTGACTTTCAAACCCGGCCGCGGTACAAATATCGTTCCAATCAGGCCCATCAAGGACAAATTCACCGGAGTTCAATACTTCATCTCCTTCGTTACAATCGCCACAATCATCCTCTGGTGCTTCGCCAGCAGTTTGGAAGCCGAATTCGGCGATATGGGAGTCATCGCCATTATCCCCATGGTGATGTTCTTCGGCAGCGGCATCCTGACCAAGGAAGACTTCAACAATTTCCTATGGACAATCATCATCCTCGCAGCCGGCGGTCTATCTTTAGGAAAAGCCGTAAACTCGTCGGGATTGTTGCATACCATCGCTCGTAACATCGAGCACGTGACTCACTCGATGAGCCTTTACGGCGTCGCCGTCACTTTCGCGGGATTGATCCTCGTCATTGCGACTTTTATCAGTCATACCGTTGCCGCTTTGATCATTTTACCGATCGTGAGTCAGGTCGGGTCGCAGATGGAGGACCCGCATCCGCGGGTTCTGGTGATGGTGAGTGCTCTGATGTGTTCTGCGGCAATGGGACTGCCGACCTCTGGGTTTCCGAATATGAGTATGTTCCCCCCCCTCCCTTTTCTAGCTCTCGGTGGAAGATTTTTCTCTAACGTGATGTTTCTTTTCTTTTAAAGCTGCAATCATGATGGAAGACAACCAAACCGGTCAGAGATACCTTAAGGTCTCGCACTTCATCACCCGCGGCATCCCTAGCAGTGCCGCTACATTCATTGTGGTTATAACGGTAGGATACGGCTTGATGAGACTGGTGGGCTTCTAAACCGGTCCACCTACCTCGAAGCAGCAGCACCAAAACAACAAACTTTAAGACGTTGTGAAAGGTGCTATACGGTTTGGCTCTTGCATTCATTTACTACTTTTGCATTTGCATTTCTTTCGTTCTCTTTTTGTCTGTGTCCGTTCTTTCCATACCCAGAGCGAGAGGGGTCCATCAGTTCTTTTTTCGTTCTTAGTGTTTTCAAACAGCTTAACCAGCATGACCACCGGTAAACAGGTGGGGAGATTATTCAAGCATTGAAAGTTTTTTTTTGTTCAGCCTAACATTTGCATTTTTCAAAGAGTTTTTGTGGCTTCCGTCGGGTTTTTTTATTTATGCAAAGGCAAGAAAAAGCCTTAAAGAGAAAGTTGTCAGGTATGAAGTGTACGAATGAAACGGTAGGATATCAGAAGAGATCAGAGTCAAAAACAATATTTTGTTGACCTGAATCCATGCAAAAAGAGTAATATATAACAGCATCCATCATAGCAAAATTGGGCATCTATATTGAGTGGTATATACGTATCGGTATTATAATCATCAACGGTTAATTACTCAACTTTCTATTCTCCCACAAAAAACATAATTATAGATTTCTAGCTTGCAAATATTAGTATAATTAAATTTTCAACCGCGGTGGATGGATATGTATAAGTAAAGCCCCCCTTTATATGCATTTCTACTGTTTCGATTTATGAACATAAACAGATCTAAACCTTATGCCCTCCCAGCCATCATGTGCATATCAGAATTTGCGTACCGACAGGTCTACAGCGGTGCTCAAAGTCACGATGCTATATCTCCCAACCTAAATCAAAAAGCGCACAGAGTCACTTTAGCCAGCCAGCTATATACGTATAATGCCTGCACCCTTTAACTTCTAAAAGAGAGGGGGGGAGAGGGAGAGAGATAAAAGGAAACTCCAAAGGATGCCAATTAAAAACCCCCCCATCAAAGTATCGATATTTTTAACCCTCCGCTAGCAAAAGCTCAATCTCAACCCCCAAATCAACAACCCTCTTCTCCTTCACCGTATCAACCTTCTTCACAGCCTCAGCCACAACAGCCTTTGCATCAAACTGGCCCTTGGCGACCGTGACAACCTTCCTTTCAACCGTCAACAGCGTCCCCAGCGCCATCAGTGATCTGTACAGTGCTTCCGGGTCCGTGTTCGTCTTTACCCGGGTGATCAGTGTCGGTAGCAGGCTGAGCGCATATTCCCTCCCATCTTTCCTTTTGGCGATGTCGATGGCGTAACTAAAAAACGAAGAAGATTCGAGTTAGCAAAATTCCTCCGTCTGAGAAAAGAGGGGGGGAAATGGTTACGAGACTGGGGGGGGGGGAAAACAGAGGGCGTACTTTAAAAACAACGTATCAGCCGAAATCGCTAGCAGTCTATTCGAACTCGCTGCGGCCGCCTTTGCAACCTTCGGGATAATGTCATCCGCCTTCCTGCTGAGATACCTTAAACCTGGATTATGATGAAACGAGTTCAACAAGACTCGCGTTCCAAAAACCGCATGGCTAGTATTCCCGGGCTCGAAACATCCAACCGTATCCAAGATCTCGAGTAAATCTACATCGTGATCAACGACAGCAGGGCTATACCTCGCCAATGCTCTGAGGAGATCCAGGGCGGGGACGTTCTGGATGCCCTCCCAATCTGTTATGATTTTGAACAACAGCGCAAGTCCGTCGAGAACCGCTGAGGACTTCTTCGCCGATTCCGATGTTGGGGCTGAGGGTTTCGCCAAAAACCCAGTCAAGACCTTCAGGGTGTTGAAATCCTCATCGTTCAAAGACTTTTCCTTCTGTCCAGATGCAAGCATCTTTGCGTTTGTCTCTTGAATCTTCTTGACCGCTGCATCAAGGTTTATGGTGGCGATGTCAAGGAATGTCTTCCACGGGAGCTGCTTTGGAGGTCTCGGAGGTGGGACCGGTTCGGAGCTATAGGAGCTGAGTTCATCTCCTGGACGGTATCGGTTTTCAATACCGTATGGATCTGCGCTAGCAGGTAGCTGTGGCTGTTGCGAGGCACCTATGCGAGTGCCTTTCGTATTTTGAACAATAAAATTGGCCGTCTGTGCGGATTGCCCATTAGTCACCAAAGACCTACACACCCAGGAAATATTCAACCTACCGTCTCCAAATATGTTATCGGCAATTCATTCCTCTCTAGAAAGCGCCTCGCCGCGTCCCAGGGATTCTCCGAAGCATTATACGGCAGCTTCTTCGGTGGCTTTCCTTCCTCAAAGTCGACATCAAAGACATAGTCGTAGTCCTTGCCTTCATATTCTATCTTCCTTCCACTGCTAACAGCAGACGCGATGACACCGACTTGCTCCCATGTCGTATCACGGGATGACCACTGGTACGCTTCGACGTTGCCGTTGTTGTTGATGTGAATTTTCTGCAGTAGTAGAATAAATATTAAGATAAGGCACACCCGTAAATCATTTATGATTGCGACATACCTCTCCGTCATGCTTCCCAGGACGACCCAGAGCAGACATTCCAGGCAAGGAAGACTTATCAATATCCGTTGTCTCCTCAGCAATTGTGGTGTTTGCGATAGCCTCCGCATATGCCTAAAGCAGTTCTATCAGCACCTGGTTTCCAAAATTTATCGTCGGGGGTTGGCCAAATCGGACCTTCAAAGTCTCCTCGTCTGCCTGCCTCTCAGGCTCTCTCGACCAAACTCTGAGAACTCCATCGCTGGCTCCTGTGACTAGATCCCCATTACTGGCGGCTGAGACACACCAAACACTAATGCAAGGGTGAGAAATCGTCTGTAGGCATTGGCTCTCTGTAAACGCCACCATAGTTAGTGATTCATCCTTTCTTCCCTTAAATTAGAGAAAACATTAGAATAAGAGGCCAACATACTCCTCCAGACCTTCAAAGTCCTGTCTTCACCACAAGACGCCCACTCTCCATTTGGCAAGACCGTGATCGAGTATATGTATGCATTATGCGCATATACTGTCTCAAGTTCTCGGCCTTCACTCGTCCACGACTTGATAACTCTATAAAAAAAAAAACCTCAACGTCAGCGTACTCATCCACCTAATTTTCCAACTTCCAATACTGTGAAGATATGTTCGTACCCATCGTTACCACAGCTGATAAACGCCCCATCCTTGTCGTCTTGTAGTTTCCTAATCCCCCTAACAGGCTGAGCATGCGCCTGCACCGCCCTATAGAGTTTATTCCCGTTATACCACCTGATTTTCCCATCCGCACAGCCGGTTATAAACTCCGTATCCGAAACAGCCATGACAGCCCAAACAGCCGCCGTGTGTCCTTCAAGAACATACTTCTTCTCCCAATTCTTCCAGACAATGGCGGTTTTATCCCAACTGCCGCTGATGATCGTGGTGCCGTAGACATCGAGTGAGCAGACGTTTCCGGAGTGTCCAATGAGGAGGTACGCTGCGTCCGGGCCTAGGTATCCCGGCGGCCTGACGTCGATGAGAGATTCTTGGCCCGCGCTGATGATTAAACCTTCAGTATGGTCGGCATCGGGTTTAATGTAGGCGACGCAGTTGACGAAGCCCTGGGCGTTGGAGTTTATGCTGTCTGTGAACGCATTGGTGGGTTTGACGGTAGCTACCGTAGGTTCCGCGCCGGTTGACGACGACGTGGCTTCGGTTATAGGTTCCGTGGACGCTGGTGGAGGAGGATCAGTATCCATGGCATCATCGGTGCCTTCGGCCTGTTGGCTCGGTGTAGGTTCGCCCTTGCCGTCTTCTAAAGGACGCCATATCCGGACGGTGGCATCGCGAGAGCAAGAGATTATGGTAGTGGGGTCAACGAAGAGGACATCTTTGACCTTTGTGGGTGTTAAAAAGTCGAGTAGAACCAGGCGTGGTTAGTCAAAAAAGTTTGCACAAGAGATAACCTTTTGTATAGGTTTTTTTTGGCATTTGAGCGTTCTTACATCTTCACTATGCCCTACAAGCGTCTGGGAGAGCTTGAAAGGCTGGTCTTTCGCCATGGTGGTGGGATGTGGGAGCTAGGGTGGACAGACGTGGGGTTAATCGATAACAGCGCCGGGGCCAGGAAGGGAATACGATCGTGATTCGGCGTGGAAGTGTGCTTTCAGAGCGGTGATGAAGCTTAAGTATGGACGCGTGGATATGGAGGATCCGTCACAGAGAGTCGTGGATTAGATCCTTGGAGTTCTGGTGCTACTTGGTTAGGAAGCAGTAGCAGCAGCACGAATAGCAGCAGCAGCAGCAGGGGTTGGAGTGAGGTCGAGGAATCATCCGAGCTAAAGCACGCAGCCGCATTTACGAAGCTCAAGCTCGGTGACAAAGCAGCGCGCCCAGGCAACACCCCCCAAAGAACACCAGCTGGGCGGCTTTCTACGACATTCCATCAAATGTAAAGGCACGTCAACAAACACAATTCACATTTCTCTCTTTCTCTCTCTTCGTTACAAGAAGGATTACAAAAGCTATATAATACTAGAAGTGGTAGGAGCAGGAACGGCGATGCATCGTCTTCGGCACGACGGGAATACTAAGATAAAGAAATGTGTAGAAGAAATGTAGAAAAAAGGGGGGAAGAAGAGGGTTTGGTATAAAACGATAAGAAAGGAGGACGACGAAGGCAGACGAACGGACAAAGGCCAGGCGTACATGGCCAGGGAGCATGCGCTATATATTCCAGCTCGCACATGCTCGTTGATCCAAAGAACCGCCGGGTAGTAGCAAAATTAATCACCAAAGAAAATGCAGTCAGGGCAGAAGCTTTTGTTGGCGTTCAATAGTGTATTACAGCCGTGTCTCTTTGCTTGAATAGTAACCGCCTTTCGTGTTCGTCTCGATACGGATGGTCAAGAAGCGCTAAAAGATGATATGTAAAGACCAGGGGAAATAATCTAGTGACCATTCGCCTCATCTGGAATACCCTCCTCCATCTCCTTCTGCTCACGGGCCAATCTCGCCTCACTATATCATAAAGTTAGCATGCGATCTTCGACCTCTAGGGTTCACGTAAGCATGGGATGAACATACATTTCCTTGAGCTGAGATTCGCGGGCGAGCAACTCCTGTCTCCTCTCATTGATCTCACGTTGAACCTTAAGCTCGATCTCCCTCAACTTCTCCTCCTCACGACGCAGCTGCTCCTCCTTCAACCTCACCGACTGGCTAGCGAGATCCTCAGGGTTCATCGTGCTATCATCCGCAGCACCGCCGTCGACAGACTTTGAAAGTTTCTCCGTTCTGTAATTTTCGTAGAGGAAGTCGTGGGTGATTTCCTTGAGATCAGCGAGATGCGAGTGCAGCAGCGCAGACCTGATGGCCAAGAAGTCCGAGTGTCGTGGGTTCTCGACTTCAACGATACCCCATGGATATTGCCTCGCGCGGACTCGGCGGCCACCAACTTCGACAATGTCCTCGCTACCAACAATAGCGAATGGCATGAGTCCACGCAATTCAGCGTTCTCCTCAACGGTATCTTCATCATCTTCTTCAACGTCATATGGGAAGTTGTAGACCGGGATGCGATAGTGTTCAATATCCTCCATGATGAGTTTCTTGGACTCCGCGAGCTCGGAGGGGGTCAGTGAGTCGGCCTTTCCAATGACAGGGATGACATTGACGCGTGGAGAGAGCCTCTTCATCAGCTCGATATCGAGTTCGCGGAGGCTAACAAAATAAGAGTTAATCAATATCGCAGTCAACCCATATCTAATCCGAAGAATAATCTTACCCATGTCCGGTAGGAGTGATAAAGTAGAGGAGAGCGTGCACACGGTTATCACGGAACCTTGGGTTACGCTTGATACGGGATTCTTCAGCAAGAATATGGTCGTACTGTCGTTCAAGATACCCAACAATCTCGGAGAAGCTATACAAAAATAGTAAAAAAGAATCAATCATCAGTTCCCGTTATACCTACTCGAATCATCCGCCTTTTATAGCAACATACCTGGCCTCGTTATCAATCAGGTCGCCGAACCCGGGGGTATCGACGATGGTAAGGGAGATACGGGTTCCCTCTTCATCCAACTCTGGTAGTTCAATTGGGGGGTTAGTTTAAGCTCGAACCTGAATCGCGACCCTGTGTAATGAAAATATATATCTATACATATATATATGCGTAGTATGAAGATAGGAGGGGAAGAGCACAGAAGGGTATAATGACGCGTCCAAATAGGGAGATAGAACGTACCAACAGTAACAGGCTTGATGCGAACGCCTTCTTCTAGATGAGCTGAGCTTGGGTCATCGCACTCCTTGCTCGATAGAACCTTTTGACCGCAGAGGGTGTTGACGAAGGTGGTCCGGCCTAGGATAAGATAACAAAAGAGGATATATCAGCTATCACTTCATCCATTGGAAGCGTGCAGTGGGTGATCTGGGATACTAACCTGTCCCTGAGGCACCGCATACCATCAGGCAGAACTGGATACCTTTCTTGATGTTCTTCTTCTTTCGGGTCTGTGGAGTACGACGCGATGTTAGTTGACGAGCTCATTTCACGTAAAATCACACTTTGTGGGGGGGGCGCTGCTTATTGTAGCAGAACTTGAGAACGTACGGCGCTTAGACCGGACATTTTGATGGTATTAGGGCGTAGATGAGGATGACTGCGGAGGATAGAATGCTGGTTAATCGCTGGGTGTCCCCTGAAATTATAGTACGGTTCCCTGAAATGATAGCTCCGTTTCGCTTACAATTGAGGGTGATAAAGGATCGATCAAGTATCAATATCGGGAGGGGGAGCGTGAATTGGGACGGTCCGGACAGCAACGATGCACGACGAAGCGTATCGGTCACAATCGTCGATGGGTGATGGGTGGTGATGAGGAGAAGGAGGGTGGTGTTGATGGGGGAATTTGGTGGTTGAGAGGCTTTGAGATTGGAGCTGCCCCGTTGTCGCCAATTAAGGGGAAAACTGAGCAGCGAGCAGCCCAAACCACACCAAATTCGACACAGCCGAAAACACCAGACGAGCGAACCCTGCCATGGCCAGCCGAATTCAGGGGCCAGCAGCTCAGCCAATTACTGAGGTCCATGCCATTTCGGCCTCACTACGAAGTACTCACTTAACTAACAGCTAATAGCACGCGTACGCTTCACCTGTTTGAGAGAGTATTATATGGTAGATCTCGCATGTTCTTTCCCCGGAGCCCGTGGCATCTGTATTACATATTGTCCAGTTCAAAGCTCGTTCACGGCCTCATCGTCTAAAAATACTAGGAATTGCTACGGGTGGTTGAGAAAGGCACATTACGCATACCGGTCTCGATGATAATATTACTTCCAAAGACCATACGGCTGGGGTGTGTATTTCCACTGTCTCTGACGTTAGTATCGCTGTCTCGGGTGTGCAAGCCTATAGCACAGAATATCAATTGGAACTTACCAGCTTAATCGTCCCGTCCTCGGACCCAGTCGCATACAAGTTCCCATCAGGCGAGAAGCTCGCGGACCAGATGTGCCCATGATGACCCTTGTTGACCTCTATAAACCAGACGATTAGCATCTCAATTCCCCTTACATGCCACTGGAAAACACCCCCAAAAAAACTCACCCAGCTCCTTCCCGGAATCAAAGTCATACACCCTAACCCAAGTATCCTGACTACCTCCGGTCACAAACTTCCTCGTCGATGCATCCAGTGTAACAGTAGCACAGTCGTAATCCGTCTTGATACTCTTCAGTAAACCTCCAGAAACACCATCGAAGAAATATACCGACTTTCCAGCCGATACATTCAATATCTTCCCGTCGGTCGAGAACTCGCAGCTAGCGAGAGGCTCGTCCACCATGTATGCCGACACGATATCCTTCGATCGCACATCCCACCAACGAATATACTTGTCCTCGGAGCCTGAGACGAGGATGTTCGGGTTGGCTTTGGACCAAGACACCGTTCTGATGGTTCCATTGTGCGCACCGGGACCAATCTCCGTCGGGTCCGGTTTGTTCAGGTCATATATCCTTAGCTTCTTCTCCGGTCCTCCGGTGGATATCTGAGTGTCGTCTGGAGAGAAGGTCACACATCTCACGATGTGGTTGTGCTGTAACGTCTGGAGCGTCTCTCCGGTGAATGCATCCCAGATTTTCCTGCGCCAAACTTTTAGTAGCTCTACTAAAAGCATGATAGCGGGTTATCATGGCTTCTTACGCTGAGAAATCCGCAGACGCGGTAGCTGCCAGATGAGCGTCGCGAGAAAGCCTGGCTTGCCAAACAGCACCCTTGTGGCCAATGAAAGTTCCAATCCTAAGCGTGAACATCTGATATTAACTTCCCTGAAAGCTGAAGTCTGGGCCATCAGGTATCAACTAACCAATCACCGGTTATGCCCTCGCGTAGCATTGGGTTACCATCTTTGAATCATGTCAGCCAACAGCTCAAACGAACGGCCATCTTATAGAAACATACCCTTGCAGGCAGAAATAAGATAGTAGTTATCATCGTCGACAAGCTGAGAAAAAGAGAGATGCGTCACGGGTCTTGAGTGCCCGTGACAAGTCAAAGGAACGATACGCGCATTAGCTAAATATACCAACCCCGTTAGTGCATGATGCTCCATCATTTGTATCCAAGACCGAAAACCTACAAGTAGCCTGGACTGGACTCGGCGACTTTTGCGGTGTAGGATATGGATCCGCAGACATCGTAAAAGCGTATTCGGGTTAGAAAAAAGAAAGAAACGAGATTATTGAGAGAAAATATGAAAGGTTCAGGTCGAACGGGCGGTAAAGATAGCCAGCTATATCAACACTATGCAGGTCTGATTATGATGCTTGTGAAAATCTTATTTTAGGCGCGAATTGTAAACAGAGAACGTGTAGAAACGAGTAAGACTGGTTTTTCGAAGGCTCGGTTTAGGGGAAGATCGATCCGTTGTGCTAAGGGTGTATTGTATGATAATTGATATCTGATAGTGTGAGGACAGATGGAGGGGTTGCGGGGCCTGCAAGCTGTCGGTCGACTATTGAACGAAAAGTCGAGTTTCGGGATTTGATTATTAATAATGATAACCTTCAATCTAAGAGATTCGTGACGTCGTGAGATACCCTGTAAAAGATTAGGATGGTGATGATTGTAAGAGATATGGAAATTCGAGGATCCGAGAGTCGATATGTGAGGAAGTATGAGAAATAGCCTAGAGCTTAGTCGATCTCGCCGGTTAGAACGTTTGAAAGATGAACACCACGGGACCGAGTCAAACCAAAAGGTAAAAAACCACTATGACGCGAGAGGAAAGGAAGAATTGCCAACAAACAGAGAATAAATCTGAAAGACAGTTGAGAGAGAGGGAGAGGACAGAATTCAGGATTATGAGAGTCGCAAACCGGAAGTTAAAAAACTAAAAATTAAAAAAACTAAAAACTAAAAACTTAAAAAAAAAAAAATGAGGGGTTCCAAGGTGCTGTCAGGTTTTTGGAAATGTAACCTCTTACTCACTTTGAGAACTGGATTTAGGCAGATGGGTGCACTAGCTTCAGCTACTCGGTCACCTTGCAGCTGTCGATGGCCCACAATTGCGGGACTTGGTCGGACGAGATCCCTGGAGCTTGGGCGAGTATATCCAGGAAGATCACAGTGGTACGATTTCAAACAAAAAGAAAGAGTCTGACAAGGATTTGATGGAGATGCGAGCAAAAGGCACGAAGATACGAGAAGCAGCAAGGATAGAAAGTGGATCTGGAGACCTTGGAAGGGAGATGGCGAGGGATTGCAGTGAGAGATAGTTGGGAGAGAAGGGAGGAAGGGAGGAAGGAGGGAGGGAGGGAAGAGACCTTCGATGGAGGGCGAGCTGTAGTCTGAAAAGTGATACCTGCAGAGCCAAAAAGAAAAAAAATATGACAAGAATATATAAAAAAGTATTGCCGGTGATATTCGCAGCGCAGAAGCGGTAGCGGTGTATATAATATGATAGGATAGTGGTATAATATAGTATATTATAATAGTATATAAGAGTCGTCTAGCGTCGGCGTACGGTGAGTAAGTATTAGTATTTATAACAAGAACAGGAACGTATATTAAGAACGGTAGACGGGCGGGCGGGCGGGCAGACGAGAGATCGGAGTATCCGCCGTGGGAACAGACTGGCCGAGGGAGGAGAGAGAGAGATCGAGAGCAAGAGAGGGAGAGTCAGAGAGAGGGAAAGAGGCGGGGCAGGAAAAACGGTCGCTCGCTGTCCTGCAACCTGGCGCCAAGGATCATGACAAGAGCCAACTTTAAACGACAGATGACGACCGGCCATGCAGAGAACGACAAGGGCTTTAATTCTACGGCTGGGCTGTCACGCCAGATCTCGTGACCGCTTCGTCGGTTTGCAAACTAAGATAAAAAAAAATTCTTCAATCGTTGGTATCATCGGTGGGGTATCCGTGCATGCATGCCATATGTATGCCGTACACATGATCCAGACGCCTTCCAATGCGATGCTCTAGTCTAGTCTAATAGTTAAACATAAAACTTTGGGTTTAAAAAAAAAGGAATCGAAGAAATGAAAAAGAAGAAATTAAAAGAAATTAAAAGAAAATAGGTTGTGATATAGGATAAACCAGGCTACTTCCCCGCCAACCGCTTCATCCTCTCCTCGGCCGCCCTAGCTCTCCTCTCTCGCTCTAGCCTCCTCTTTGCTTCTTCGCTCAATCCTTTTGTTTCCTCCTCTCTCGCAGTTGTAGCAGCATTCGTTCCCAGTACTTCGGCCAAACTCTTCCCGCCTTTGCCCGCAGTTGAAGAACCGCT
This sequence comes from Arthrobotrys iridis, assembly GCA_036971165.1. Lineage (NCBI taxonomy): Eukaryota > Fungi > Ascomycota > Orbiliomycetes > Orbiliales > Orbiliaceae > Arthrobotrys > Arthrobotrys iridis. The sequence continues at coordinate 1,095,156 of JAJTTS010000005.1, forward strand.
GCTTGTATCGGGCATATTCTTCAGCCTCGCCGTTTCCTTCTCCCTTCTCTCCTTCTCCTCAGCATCTTTCGTCGTCTTCTCACGCTCCATAACCTCATCGTACTCCTTCCTTGATATCGGGGATCCCACTCCGAGTAATTCCCAATCAAACTTATCCTCCCCTAGCTCCTGCCGAGCCACCCGGAATATCTCACGGGTGGCTCGATCGCCAGCTAGATCATACGCTGTTTTACCCGCTGAATTCTTGACCGTCAGATCTGCCGGGTTCTTATTGCTTTCCGGTGCCTTCGTGAGCAGGGCTAACACTATCGTCGGCTGGGACTGCGCCGCCGCTAGATGTAGCAGCGTCGGGGTATGGTGATTCGTCGGTGTCAAGTGATATGTGAACGGTAGCTTGTTCGAGTTCAAGTATGTGATTATCGCCGGTGCTTTGGAGCGACGCATCAGCGTATTCAAAGTCGTCGTATGCTGTAATTTCAATGCCTCTTCCTTCGAAGGTTTTGGTTTCGCAACAGGCGCCTTTGGCGCTGATATCGATGGTGTAGGCGCAACAGGCGCAGCGAGAGCCGTCTCATCGATTTTCGATACCTTCAGCCTCGTAAGCTCTACAAAGCATCTCATGAGTTCACTCTGCGTCGCTCGCCTCGTAGTAAACGGAAACCCTCGTATCCTCTTATCCGTGGATCTAATGGCCGGATTGTCTCCACCGAACAGTGTTCTCCGATTACTTGTCCCTGTGGCACGGATAAACAATAAACCCGACGAGTCAAGCATCTCCTTCCAGTTCCCAAGTAGCTCCCTGATATCCGCCGTAAGTGCAGCCTCGTTGTAGCGACGTAACGAGCTACCAGCACTGTGCGCTGTGCCCTTGGAGTTGTCGTTCGCAGATTGTGAACCACCCTGTTTTCGACGGGTCGTGTAACGGTGGAATGTCTTGTGAGCGAGAACGACAGCCTCTCGCTCAACGACGCCGGAGCGTTTTACCACTTTAGGGATCAGGGATACTATCATAGCTGCGAAATGCCCACCACCTATCATGCATAGGAATATATGTGGATCTGAGGCTGTAGGAAGAGCTGGTGTCGTTTGCATCTGCAGGGTAGGTAGTATCTGTGTGACCTCACTCTCCTCTGTAGAATCCGGCAGGATCGCTCGATATATCCCGACATATGTCGACTCCGGAAGCATAGGCGATGACATCCATATAATTGGTGTCCTCGGTTTCCGGGGCGAGTCTTCCGATAACTCTTCAGCAGCCTTTAGAGTAGCCTTCTTCCGTAGCAGGGTCGCCAGAGGGTCTGAGGATTGCTCCTCCTCCGTCGATGAGCTTTCGGAGCCTGATATCGATTCATCCAGTGCTGCAAAGAAGAAAAAAATATGCTTAGTGACTTAACACATCGCCCAACATTACAGAAACCAAAATACCTTCAATCATCTTCTCAAACTCCAATTCAGACACCGGCGGCTCCTTCCTTATCTTTCGCTTCATGTTGAACCTATGGACATCGGACCTAGCGTGTGACCTCTGCTCCTGTATCGTCTTACTCTTAACCCCACATAATGTGCATGACATCCCAGAGGTCGGATCTGGTTCTTTCATAAGCTCCTTGAGCTTCTCGTCTTCCGTAGGTTCTTCCAAAGGTTCCGAAGCCGGCGCGATATCCTGCCCAAACCCCTTCACCACCAGCGATTTCAACAGCTCTTTAGGTATATCGAATGCTGTTACCCCATTTTTTCAAAAAAGAAAATCAGCAACACCCATTGCACTGAAAACTTCCAGTAGTTTCATACCATATAACGGCCGCTTCAAGAGGTCGTCTGCTTGCGCAGCAGGGGTAGACGGCGGAGGTGGGGCGGCCATCTTGATATTCGTAGGTATTCTTCGGCTGTAGGGCTGGCGATGATGAAGATGATGAGGGCGATGGAGAGGGAGGTGATGATGAAGGGGGAGAGGGAGAGGAAGGAGGAAGGTTTTAAGGCGGCTTGGAGCGGTTGGTGGCTATCGTTATGGGTCATATCATCGTGCGAGACATCGAAGCGCAGAAGCGAACATGGGTTCTATGACGCATAGAAGGTTTAGTTCAAACACCAAGACCTTCCGTATGTATGGATGTGTTAAGATCCAAGAATCGATCGCGATCTAAGAAACGCTGAAAATAGCAACAGTGAACCGACAAGCTTAGCTGTCGAGTCCATCCATGGCCTAAAATTGTAATTTCACCAACTTCAAACTCGCTTGCATTACTTATTGATACTCACTTACTCAGATAACGGACGAAACTTGAAGAGGATGACTGGATTTAATTATGGTTCCACAAAACAAGGATCTCTAAATACCACACTGACAACACGCTACTACTTTCCCTATACTGCAATGCGATAGGAGCGGGGGACTTCGAATATCTATTTTATCAGATAGATTGATAGCTGGTGCAGAAGCTGTCGTAGCCCACCTCTGAAGTTGCTGAGGAATCCGTCATATAAAACCCACAGAATCAATGATATCGAACCCCGAACAAACAAACCTAAACATATGCATCCTCTCAACATTCACGATCTAAATATACCCAGTATATGCAATATGGACATTACGTAAAGGTGCCAGCATCTCACCGGATTTTCTAACGAAAATCTCGGATGCTCAGAACTGCACAGGCTACTTTCTAAGAACACAAAGTAATTCCGCGTCCAGTTTTGCGGTTCATTCGACTACTATTTCGTTTGCGGGGTAACTTTTACTAATCTGATATCGGCATCTACCGGTATCAACACCACCCAGAAAATCCAGATCATCGATTGGATGCTTTTTTATAATAAAGAAAAACCTGGAAACCCCATAGCCTCCGGATCCGTCGATCAGTGGGTTCCGTTTACCGTGAACCCCGGTGTCTCTCTTTACCGAGTAAAGGTATTTCCTTGGTGGGAATTGTGGGACATGCATGCACGTTTTGGTGACTTTGATTGCATTTTCGAAGTTTCTCTGGGAGATTGGCTAGGTTTCGCTCATCGTGAGCCAGCTGACCCGTCGCACTTTTTGAGTCGCAGAAAGTATCTGGTGGGGTCTGTCTCTGATAAGTAAATTATAAGCTCACGATAGCACTTCACCCCCATGTCAGCGTCGCATAACACCATCAGGCGTCTCACGATTTATTATGTTAATATACATTCGTGTTTCGATTACTCCATCTCTTACAACACCCTAAGGGCCTAAACACTAAAAGTTCTTGAGATATAAAAGAAAACCGGCCATTCCAATTTTCTTAAGATATATAGATATATATATATCAAGCATGATTGATTCGATCCTGAGCTGGCTTCCCCGCTTTCTATTCCCATTGACCGAGTCCTCAGACCCCAGCGCCAGTATCCAGGAATTCCCAATTCATGTAACCGACAAGGTTACCATCCCAAAATACGCAGTGGACATCCTAACTACAAAGCCGTTTATCAAGTCCGAGGAGTATCACATAATCTACCAGTGGGTCAGAATAGGGCTGCAGACGGATGACGAGCGGGCAGTGTCAGAGGCTTTAAGAGGGATTCGGGAATCTACTGCGGTTGAACTGGCTAACGCGGACCTAGAAGCACCGCTGCCTCCTTAGAAGTCGTACTGATATACCTGAGTTCTGTCAATACTTGAAATTCCTCATTGAAGTTTCAATCCCCACAGCCCTTCATTCCTCTTTTTCTCCTCAGCTCTCTTAGCATATCGTTTTGTGTTGCGCTCTTCCCACTTCCAACATCCCACAACACCATCATCAACACGACTCACCAAATCCCTTCCTCATACACCTCTTCTTCTTCACGCAACTTCCAGCGCAGGAGCTAAACCACGCATCATGAACCAAATCCGCTCAACCCTCGCCCTAACCCGCCAAGAAATCGACAATGGCATCCCCGACTCCGCATCGTGGCACCAAGACTACCGTCACACAGCCTACGTCTTCATCGGCGGCCTCCCCTACGAACTCTCAGAGGGTGATATAATCGCCATCTTCTCACAGTACGGTGAACCCGTACACCTCCACCTCGCGCGCGACAAGGACACGGGGAAGAGCAGAGGTTTCGGGTGGTTAAAGTACGAAGATCAGAGGAGTACGAACCTGGCGGTGGATAATCTGACGGGAACGGTGGTGCTGGGGAGGACTATCAGGGTTGATCATGCGGATTATAAGCATAAAGAAGGCGACGGGGCCGAGGAGGCGTTTCAGGGTTTGAATATTGGGAGGGGAGGGAAACGTGAAGAAGAGGAAAAGGAGGAGGAGGAGAGGAGGAGTAAACGGAGGAGGAGGGACGAAAGCGAGGATGAGGACGAGAATGGTGGGTTAGACCCTGAGGAGGTCGCAGAGAGGAGGCGGGAGGATCGGGAACTTGCAAAGTTGGAAAGAGATCACGATGACGATGACCCGATGAAGGATTACTTGATACGGGAGAAGAAAAGGGAAATCGAAGAGGCAAGAGCTGAGCGACAAAGCCGAAAGCCCTCGTCGCGGAGAAAAGAAAAGAAGAGTTCGTCAGATCATCGGTCAAGGCGGCACCATAGAGATGATAAAGATAGAAGTGGCGACGAAAAGGAAAGTCATCGGCATCGGTCACATCGTAGTAATCGAGACCGCGACCGGGATGATGAAACCGGCGACAGACGTCGCCGCCATCGAGATCATGATAGGCCACGAGAAAGGGATGATAAAGATGGTGATACTAGGGTCTCAAGAAAAGACCGCGAACGAGAAGAGAGCCCGGATGACGATGATAGGCGAAGGCGGCATCGCGCCGGCGATGAAGATGATGGAGGTCGACGCCGTCGAGACGATGACAGACCTCGAGAAAGGGACCGCAGACATCGAGATGAAGATTCTAGTGATCACAGAAAGCGCCGTGGTTCGCGGGATGGATCATGAACTCCATATTTTCCTATAGTGCCCCTTCTATCACAGATACCCATCTACATTTGTACTACATATTCCGCGAACATATCAATTATCATACCGATAATCGATCATATAGGAGTTAATCTCCGCGTACACTTCTATATTTCTCACAAAATATTCATTTAATCGAGGATATCAAAGCTCAATTCTCAAAAAAATTATCACCAAAAAAAAACAGAAGAAAAACAAAACCATTTTTTAAAGAGCAATCCCCAAGCCAAAAAACGATAATCGACATGTATATATGAATAAAAAGCAACCTCCAAAACGGCCCAAGCTATGCCAATCAGGACTAGAAAAAAATGAGTGGTAAGAATCGAAGCCTCAGGCAAGTGAGTGCAGAGAAACCCGTCGATAAGATGCAGATAATGGGTTACCAAAAGGTATATAAATGCAGGTTTCCGAAAAGGTCGTGAGAGTCGAATGTGTAGAAGACGTTGAGCTTTCAATCAAGTAGAAGAGAAGAGAAAAATCGTAAAAGGTTATAAAAGCATGGTTTTTGAGAACTTTCGATAGTAGAGATATCAAAGACAAGAATAAATCAAAGGAAAAGTAATAAAACGCCTCCCAGTCGTTATTTCAAAGGGAATCACAAACACAACATCACAGGATCCCGAACATGCTAGACGGAAATCATCAAACAAAAAAGTAAAAAGGAGCTGTGGTTCCGGGACTAGAGCCCGTGAAAGTGACTGTTCAAGAAAGAAAGAAAAAAAGGTAGAGAGAGAAGTAGAATGTGAATGATTCAATACCAAAGAAATGGGAGCAAATCAAAGAACACCAAGTCTAAATGTGTGTATAAGGTCTTGAGTTCCATATAAATAAGGAAGTGATTGTGAGTTCGAAGGAGCAAAAATAAGTAAGCAATATCCCTAGAGGCATTGAAGAAGAAAATAATTAAGCCAAGAACGGTTCCCTAATGTATGCACCCGTATACTCAATACAACCAGAGTTGTGTATTTTTATCCTTCCAAATGCATATTATGTTTTTTTGTATTTTTCTTTTCTCCCTAAAAACCTGATTCGATAGATGATAATGAAGCATTTCCGATGTTTCGGCCCTCAATGTATTTTTAATGCTATTTGCCGACCAGAAAACCAGGTATGTTGGGAGGCGCAATTGCAGTCGTGAATGCATTTGCTGATGAGCTCGACGTCACCGGTGTGAACCCCAGAGCCGACTGTGTCGTAGATGGATAACTAACCGGCGACGCCAGCATTGACTCTCGGTACGCAATGCCTCCAGGATTAGCGGCTGCGTAGGCGGAGTCCCTGGGTGGGATCGCGGTTGCCAGTGGAGCGAGCTGTTGAGGAATTGCATCCAGAGGATTTTGTCGTACTACTGCAGCTGGGGTTACACCGGGATGTGGAAGGCCTGGTGGCGCATGCATGGCCGTTGAAAACAAGCCATTAGCGCCAGCCCCGCCTCCAGCCGCAGGTGTTGTCGGAGACTGCAGGTTCGCCGGATTCTGGTTTGAACGGACACCGAGTGGGTTCTTTGAGAAACTCAATCTGATTCCGCCTTTCACGCTGTTGGAAAGCCCACGACCATATAGTTCTGTAAGTGCACGGGTGGCGTAGGCAACATCCTCAAACTCGACGAAACACATTGGGCCGTTCGCCTTCGTGCGGAAACAAAGTCTCTTATACCCACGTTGGCGGGAGAACAATGCCTTAAGCTCGTCCTCTGAGGTATTTGCGGGGAGATTTCCAACGTATAAGGTATTGCAAGGTGGATTTTGATCCGCAGGATTGGCGGCAGGGAGGACTCTCTGATATGGCTGCATCGGCGCGCCTGTTGTCGCAGAAATCGGTATCGAAATCGGTGAAGTGAGGGCGCTAGCATTCCCAGGGGCCATAGCAGCAGGAGAACCCATCATCGGTCCAGAGAGCGGTGGCAGGTTGTTCGTATTGAGTGATAGCTGAGAGAATCGGCTGGCCATCGAGGCAGGATTTGTCGATCTCCGTGGCTTTTGCATCGCTGAGACGCCTTGTTCAGCGACTAGCCCTGAAGAGTTATTGTAGAGATAGCGAGAGTGATCGCTCAAAAGTGTATCATACTCTTCGTTCGTCTCAATTTCGCTTTCCATGAGCAGCGCCTTACCACTGGATGTTCCCACGGAGCCAGGGGTTCGCACTGAGAGACCTGGGAAGGCATCCGTTATATACTCCGGGCTAGGACCTAAGCTATAATCGCTGGAGCCGCTTCCATAAGATTTGGAGCTTGGCAACGAACCCAGCCCCCCGAGCCCCCCGAGAGAGGCGTTCGCAAGGCTCGGAGGGATTGTTCCAATTAGCCCTGCGGGAGGGATTACAGCCTCCGAAGCCGAGAATGGCGCCTGTAAACCCTGAGCCTTTCCTAAACTCCTTCCAGCTGACGAAGCTGCGGATGCAGAGAGCAGCGCCGGCCGGGACGCACTGTCCGTAGTATTCCGCCGGCTAGTTAGAACGGTCTGTGGCTGATTGATTGGAATGGTGGCTTGCAAAACCTCTCCCTCGAAGATCTCTCCTCTCTTGGAATTGATGTGATCCCTCGCTTCCTGTGCAGATTGGAAACTACGGAAACGTGCTATGGCGGAACGCTTATGAGGCGGCAATCCGCCGTCGAGAGGGCTGTCCGGAATGAGCTCAACGTTTACAAAGTCCTTGGCGAAGATGAATATGCTCCGGAGCTCCCTGTCCGTGATCTGTCGAGGAAGTCCAATAATGATAACAATAGATTCTGTCATGCCATTGCTCAACGATTCGCCCTGGGCATCCGCGGTCATTGGCAATCCGCCTTCTTCGGGTACCGGTGAAATGCCTCTGGACGAAAATATGCTGTTTTCGAACGGGAAAGGTGAAATCATGCTGTGGCCCGTGGCAGGTGGGGAAGCTTGTGACGATCCTGAGCTGATAGACTCCCTGCCCCTCGAAGAGTGGAACTCATACGAAGGAGTAGTCGTGCCACTCAAACTTCCAGACATTCCTGAGAGCGGCAGCACTGCAGCCATTGAATTATGTGTAAAATGTTATATATTCCGCTCAATTGATTCCCACACACCAATTGAGTTGTACCACGTTTGATCTTGTATCAACGGAAAAGAGGTGTTTATTATTTCACCTTCCCCACGTTTGAACTGAGAACCCGAGCCTCAAATGGATGCTTCAAGCGTATTAGAACTATGCAAAATGCAATGCAGTATGTTAGTTACGAATTTCGGGATTGCCACGTTTTTCGCGCCGTGTGGGGAGTTTCGAGAAATCTCGCATGCGGAAGTTGCTCACCGACTGAATGCAGAAGAGAACGGCCAATTCTTTGATGGCGAAATGACAGTAGACCTCTGTTCTATATGATGCGCTCGCCTTGTCGGGCGGGATAGGGACGAAAATGGAAACGCCAAGGAACACCCAATGTCGGAAACTTATGCAGTAGCTGATAGAGCGCTTAATAGGCTCCGCTTTTTCAATGTGATTGGAGAAGCAAATTCAAAAGTAACTGTTGCGGGAAGACCCTGACAGATTCGGAATGTGACAATATGCTTTTCGTTGCGTTGTCGGCGGCTATAATATCTCGAAAGAAGTTGTGTAGAATGTCCGGTTCGATGAATGATACATAAAAATTGATTCAAAACGAAGGGATACTGTGAGTGCCTGAACTGGGAACTTGGATAGTTCGTAGTGAAAAAGAGAGAAGAGAAAAACACCAATCTCTGGAATACTGGGAGGGAGATGTCCACTGATTTCTGAAGCTCTGAAGCAAAAGAAATGTCTGACTAGCTGGTGAAAATTGAACTGAGGTGAGGGATATCGATTGATATAGGTTCAACGGCGGAACCCTGAAGCTCTTGTCCTTTGTCGAATGAAAAAGAAAGAAAACCAGCGCTATGCACCAAAGTCCGTTCCCAAACAAATGTCGTTATATAAGCTTCAGCGAGTGTGTGCGAAAGCAGTCGAGTAAAACAGAACGTGGCGTTGATATTTTAGGTTTTCTGGGGAGATCCTTTGCTTGTCCGGTTTGCGGGCTGGTGTGGTATTCCGTAATATTTCCTGTATGCAAGTGAGCCCGAGGTGAGGGTATATTTCCAAACAGAGTTTCCCGTTCGAACTAGCGGATCTCGGGAAACTAACTTGTGCCCAAGATAGAGGGATACGGGGTTGGAATGGTAGCCAAGTACTTGTTTGGGACGGGCTTTTTGGGACAAGAAGACTTCTCGTGCAAGTCAAGGGAACAACCAAGCGGTGGCGGGGAATGTTGGTGGTATAATTTGAAGGAATAGCGATGTGGATAAAACGGAGGCTATAAAAATGGGAAGTCGTATCTGACGAAGGAGGAGGAGGGGCTCTGATAGGAATATAAAAAGAAACGCTCTAGATATGCAACTAGTATGAGACCTAAAAACCGAGTATGCTGTGCAACCTTTGCTTGCTGTGCCTGCGAATATGCTATGCTGGTCGAAAAGAGAAAAAGAAGAAGACCCCGTGGAAATGGAAAAATGGAATAAAATAAAATAAAAATAAAAAAGAGCGCAAACAGGCGATGCACCCGTCAACTATGCTGAGCGTGAAGAGAGTAAAGCGCAAGGTCGTGAAGGCCAGATAAGATTAATGCTTGAAATCGATAGAGTTTTGGTCGTCTTCGGAGAACAACCTGGAGGTGCACGGATACTCGATGCTTCGATTAGAAAACGTCGCGCGCGTTAAGTTTGAAGACAAAATGGAAATGATAACCGAGGATACTAGAGGAATGGCGACTCAAGAATAACCGTCCCGGTCTGTAAATGAAGATTCCGGAATAGACAGATTCCCATGAACTAGGGTTTTGAAGCTCTATGGGCAGGTAGGGTTCTGAGAAAGAGACAATGGGGGGTGGAGGGAGAAGAGAGAGAGAGAGAGGGAGTGAGGGAGGGAGGACTGGATGTGTGAGAGTGGAGTGCGTTGGGATGTGTGGGAGGTAGTCGAGTTAAAGAAGGGGAAGCTGGCTGATCAGTTTAACAGAAGCCAGAAGCGAGAAAAACTGCAGGACAGGACAGGACAGGACAGGACAAGACGACTGTGCTCCGGTCCACACGCGCGCCAATTGCCAGACCGTGGTGAAGAGGAAGCAGCAGAAGAAGAAAACAAGTCAGGGACTTAACCCCCCTTTCCCCTCATTCAATCGCCACTTTTTCGGTATACACTGACAGAGGGGTTGAAAATGCACTTGAGAAGCGAAGGAGCGACTTCTTGGGGAAATCCAACTGGGAAGAAGTGGGAGAGATAGAGATAGATGTCGCAACGAAGGACCGAGAGAAAGAAGGGAAGGGGAGCAAGAGCGAAAGGAAGGAGCAGAGAACTGAGCGAGCAGACTGCAGAACAGAGCAGAGCAGAGCAGAACAACGGGTGGATGTCGAGAACGGCCTGGTCCCTACAACCCATTCAATCAGACTAGCGCTATGGGCAAGGTTATGGAAGTTGTGGTGGTGGTGGGTGGTGGTGGTGGGTGCAGTTAATCGAGTGGGTGGGTGTGCTGGCTGGGAATCGAATCTCAGATGGGGGAATATTGGGCAACTCTAGGTATCTAGCTTCCTTTCCACTTCTTCATCTCAGGGCCTTTTTTATTTTTATTTTTATTTTATTTCTTTGTTTCCTTCTGTTTCTTCCCTTTTGCTGATTTTTTCCCTTGGGATCTTCTTCTCTTCTATTCACTTCTCATACTCTCTCTTCCTCTTGTCGTGATTGAGCGAGGATGGCAGCTCAGGCATCAAGTCAAGGTCATCCCATCATTGGCTCAAAACCGGGCGCGGGATGGTTTGAGGTTTTCAGACAATAAAATAAGCGGAACTACTTTTCGAGGCCGGGGGACGACACACCCAAATTTGCCTTATCCCGACCCGTAGTATAATTTCATATATTGACTTTTGATCCGTTACGAAGCAGATAGCCAGAAAAGATGGAGCGATCCTATCGCTGCAATTCAAACTAGCTTAACTCTTTCTCTTTCTCTCCCTCTCCCTCTCCCTCCCTCTTTCTCTTGGGCTTGCGGTTGAGATATACCAAGTACAGAGTCGGCCAGGGCGGTTTTGCATCGGGGGACAAGTTGGAAAAAAAGAAACGAAAGCTGCAGGCCGTTCGTTCATTTTGGACGGGACCCGCCTGGTGAAGGCTGCTGTGCAGCTAACCATCCCGGGTTGGTACATACATCGATAGTCTGGAAGCTTACAGATATGTCTCCACTGCCGGGGCCCATGTTCGTACAGGTTAACCTCTGAGGAAGGGTTCAAGGTCTGTCGCCAACGGCTAATGGTCGTTCGTGATACGAAGTTTAAGTCCAAGGACCAGTCTGTAGGGTACCTGTGAGCATGGCAATCACCAGCATGGTAAGTAAAGGACTAAACACACCGCAGATATGTTCCACGGTGCTTCGGTACCGGCTGCCTTTCCTCAGCTCACACGCTCACACACACGCTCGGCACGCCCTCGGTCTTGTTGGATTCGTTGGATTCGTTGGTTTGACCATTCACGAAGTTTCGGTCTCGTCTTGTGCGTTGATTTGGCTGTCCGTCTTGTCACACAGAAACTAGGACGGCCCCAGATCGGCGCCCTCGCAACACCACCATCCTATCCCAACTCCTTGTCAGCAAAGCTTGCAAGCTAGGCGCTTCCTATAGACATCTTCAACTTCTATGTGTATCAAAGTCGCTGTGGCCGAGTGGTTAAGGCGATTGACTAGAAAGACGCTGGTCTCTCTTGATATCAATTCCGTTCGCGGGCATAGGTTCGAGTCCTATCGGCGACGCCATCCTTTTTTTCCTTGTACATTTTCACACTACTTTTTTTTCTCTTTCTTTCTTTCTTTCTGGTCGAGGTTTTGAACGTTTTATGTCTAGGCTAGGTCACCTTGAGCTTTTCGGTTCCACATCGAATTCCTTTTTGGGACCGGTTCGATATCGACATTGATGTATCGATGCATCCCGGTCAACGATTGATGTTGGCATTGTCCCATTCCCTTTAGCCGCAGGCCGCTGTCAAATCGACGGGAGTGGGGCGTTATTGTGAAGACATAATGATGTCGAACCGGTCTCCTATCCTCGATCAAAGATAGTGGAGGCCACCCACGGAGGCGGATAAATATGCAAATTTTCCAAGGAAGAACCCACCACAGGAGTAAGATTCCGACACTTTTCTCTCACTCTGTCTCGTCTTAATCTCTGGCAGGGTACATTGTTCCGCCACCAAATTATCTAGCAATTTGTGCTAGTGGGATGGATACCCGACCGATAACGATATCATTATCGTGGTATCTACATAGAGACACATCCAGTCCGATACATACAGGGTGTCGCATGAGCACAGCTCTTACACTCTCATGCTTATCAATGTCTTTCACTTGGGTCTTTTTTTTTTTTTTT
>JAJTTS010000005.1:1107476-1149893 GCA_036971165.1 Arthrobotrys iridis
TTTTCGCTCTGTGTTTCGTGATGCACCTTCCGAGGCCTGGCCTCAACCAAATCTCAACACCCAAGGCGAGCCAACCTATGCCAACGATATCTCATTGATCCACTTCTTTCGACAAGAGAACCTTGGGGCAGAAATCATGCATCTGCTGCAGCTAGGAAAAATTCCCATGCCCTTTCTCATTGTCGTCGTCAATCTCCAACCCCTGGTCTTACATGAGGTGAACCTCATACCTAGGTACGAGGTACCCTGACATCGAGACTAAATAACGGCTTCATGCCATGCATCGGATTCTTTCCAAATCTTGCTGGCGGAAGGGGAGCAATATATGTCGACAGGTATAATAGGCAGTTATATTGCTTTATCAAGGCCCAGGCAAACCCGCCATCCTTCATTTCCTAATGCTGGACGCATATCCCGACTACGAATAACCGATTCCTCTCTCTCTCTCTCTTTCTATCGCTCTCTCTCTGTGGTTGATTTTTTGGGCCTGCGACCCCTCGAATATCCGTTTTTTCATGTGCGCGAGTCACGGAGCCGCCGGCTGACCTTAAGCATCAAAGAGAAAAGCGAATCTCAAGCACGAATCATGTTGACCCAAATAACCGAATGTCCCACTCTCTTTTTCATTGAATTAATAAGTCAATAACCCACATGAGATAAAAGTTCTCGAGAAGAAGCTTTTCGACACGGCGCCCCCACCATGAGCTTTTTCCTCAAAGGTCCCCACCTTCCTCTTCGCAGTCCACCCTGCTGCAAAACCTTGTGCATATCCAATGAAACCAACCGTCGGCCGTGCCAGCTCCCAGCAATCTATTCGAGAAATTGGCGTCCAGTGGCGTTCCCAAACACCAATCAAGTGGACTCGCTTGAGCCATCCCAGCAGCTGGCTCCCCAGCTCCATTGCAGGGTTTTTCCTTCCTCCCCACTTGATCGTCTCGTCTTCTCACATTTCCCCTGTCCATTGGACCATAAAGCAGCTTAGGGTCCCGTCGAGGAAACGACTTGCATTTGGTGCCACATGTCTTTTTTCTCTCTTTCCTCTCGAGGGAATTAAATCGATATGTTTGCCGATAACGTGCTTACTTTGAGGCTTCCCAGGAAGATTCCGTCAGTTCGGCTTGCAAAGGCAACATACCTCTAAAACAGAATTAATACCTTAACTTTGACCCCTTTGAAGGTGACGGTTTTTAATGCTGCGGCTCAAGCTTCCTGTTAGCTGCTGGCAGGCTCCATGTCATCTCGGACTCGGCTCCTTTACAGCTAGATTGCCACGGAGGACATGTCTCAACTGAGAATGTCTTCTTGATGATCATTCCTCCGCCAACGTGCAACGGGCTGCATGGCTTGCAAGGTTCAGCACTCGATTCGAGAAGGCGCAACATGCAATTGGTTATATATACATGTTTTTTTTTTTTCGCCTAATAAGATACGCTGAACCCAAACTCCGGGGGTTTATCTTACCCGTTTCCGTGCCTCTCTCTCTCTCGTTTCTCTCATACGTGTTGCGACCACCAGATTATCATACTCAGTACGGCCGCACCATGTGCCCAGTGGCGATCACGTGAGGGTATAATGTCGATGGGAATGTAGGAAATGCTCATATCGACTCCCTAAATCAGATCCGGGTGAATATCAGGAACAGCTCATGAACTATCAGAGCCACCGGCGCATGACTTTCATGGGCATGGACCAGCTTAACAAAAGGCTAATATTCCATATGCATCCCCAGTTATTATTTTAGTCAGCGATCTTTCAAATTTGAATACAAGGGGGACCTGTCTTTTCGCTCAACATCATTTTCGATATTTTCTTTCTGGCTGCGTACCCGCCAATCGGTAAGCGGACTTTTCAAGATGCAACAAACACATTCCAGGCTCTCTCTCCAAGCCCGGGTCGGGCCCAACCTTTTTTTTTTTTACGAAATTCTACGAAATCACATTTCAGCTGAAACTTCGTAGTGAATACTCTTGCATTTCAATAGGGTTTCTAATGCACGGGCAAAAAGAAAAAAAAAAACATGGGGGGGATGGAGTGAGGGCTTCTTGGTTTGGTGCAGCAGTATAGTACAACCAACAGCCGGTCCTGGTAATGATCTTCGCTTTCTACCCCCAATTCTGAGCTATAAGAAAAGTTGGACAAATGGCTGGCTTCTTTCGTGGTAGCACAAGAAATTCCTGTTACCCTGCACGAGGGCTACACCCCTCACCTACTAGAACGCTTCGGATTCAATTGAGACTCTGTTTTTTAGTCGTTGGTTTCCTGTCTCCTGGGCCCGAATTATATTTGAGAAAGGATAGCTTCGAATACAGGTGCTATTGAAGAGGGAACAAAGATGTAGCGTTAGTGATGCATGCTTGCAGACTTGGACCGAGTTGATATATATATCCCTATGCTTTTGATGTCGGTATAAACACAAGTATGACAAAAGATATCTTCGCTTTTTTTTTTTAAGAGACCGACTTTTCACGATCTGTGGCGAAGACGGAGTATTGCAATTCGCACAATGTACCGTCTTCCTGTTGAGCTCCACCGATCCTTTCACATAGCAGAGACTAGTGCTGCCGCTGCTGCCCTTGCTTCAGCAATTAGGTGGAAGTAAATCATTGACATTTGAACGTCGAGCTGTAATATTCGGCACCTGAGGATAAACACGCTACACGAAAGGTATTTCGTATATTCGTTTTATACCTTATATAAACCTTGTAGATTAAATACCATGGCGTTTCACGAAAACACAAAACTATGCATGTACAGTAAAACTCAACTATTAGAGTCTACATCTTATGTATCCGAAAATTTTGACCATAAAGCATGAGCTGATGCCGCCGTATCCGCCGCTTGATACCCTTTCCCACCCGACGCCCGAAATATATCATACATATTCGCCAACTTTAGCACTACCCAAGCGCGAGCCTTCCCCGTTTTCTGCTCGGGCCCGTTGCCCGCTGAGATTTTGGTGAGATAGTACTTACACCCGGTACCTTCTAGAGCCGGGCTCGCGTTGATTTCGTCGATGGTTTTGACGATGTATTCTCTCAACTCGAAGTGGTAGCCCGCAATATGGTGGAGGGATCCTTCGAATTCCTCAGACACGGGGTCGCTTATGCAGTCAAATATGTGCCGAGAACAGCTCGATTCCCATGAAAAGCCCGAGTGTTTCCAGGTGACCAGTTTGTAGGGCGATGGGGGTAATCTTTGTTCCATCTTGAGACCGCCCTTTGCAATTGCAATTGCAATTTGTAGCAGGCGGGGTGTTTCTTTTTTCCCTTGAAGTGCCCTTTGAAAATTTTTATTTGATATCCAATGCCTGAGGCGCACACGTGTACACCGGTGAAGGTTGTAGGCTTTTTGATGAGGCAATATCTAACGTCTGGATATATAATTGTATGAGTTGGGAATTGTTGTATTCATATACAGTCATAAATTGTGGGGTAGATCTCTCGTAAACTTCTGCAGGGGCAGTGCAGGGGCAGGTAACCTTTGCTGCCGAAATATACACTTAAGAATTGTGCGAGGGATTTTTGTTCAAACTTGAGGGACCACTTGATGGCTCTATGGCTGAATCGGCGGCTAAGTCTAACCAAGATAAAACGTATAGATCAGCGTCGAGGCTCGTAGCTGGCCCACAAAAAATTTCCCCGACAACCTGTACAGGTATAACGTTCCAAGATAGAATGAAAGTTGTGTGTTCAGCTTATTAACATTCTTCGAGTGCGTATACTTTTTGGCGCGTATATATGTTTTTTCACTAGCCACAATGTACATTGATATGAATATAGTCCTTTTTACTAGCTACACAACGACTCTCAAGGCTTTCAAGCACTCTATCAATCACCCAGCCAGCCAGAATACCATTTTACCAGCTAGTTTACTAACTAGCTAGTCTGCCTATTTGTTAGTTTATTTATAAGCCTTGATACTAAGCCTAGCATTACTAGTAAGTAAGCTAGCTAATAAACTAGTTGGTAAACTAGCCAATAAACCGGCTACTGACTAGTTGGCAAACTGGCTAATAATCTGGCTGGTAAACTAACTCGTAAACTAATAGGCTGGCTGGGTAAAAAAATTAAATTAAATTAAAATTTTGAATAATATAAAAGGTATACTAGTTATAAAACCAATGAGAAAGTATATACATACAAAATATATATATTATGTGGCTAATGAAAAAGGTAGTCTACATAGCACTTTCAGCAAAACAGGCATACGATTATTTTTTTTTTCATTTTGGCCCGCCATAACAGGTAGATATTATATTTGGATAAAAAGCTGTTGTTTTCCTACGGACGAGGTTTTTTTTTTAGCGCTCGCTTTGTCTTCTGTTAGCATTTTGCTTAAGCAGGCGTATGTATAATGAGATCCATGTATTGGGTCAATTGAGTCCTTATATATATCAAGTCGACGAAAATTATAGGAGATGTATATTGCGGTGCTACGGAGGAGGGAACATTGATATGACTGTCTAAGTGTCTGTAATCCGGATGGACCTAGCTACCTTTAACATGGGGATCAGGCATACTCTGAAACCGATTCCTAAATCTCAGGCCTGGGAGGCTTGCAATGCGAGACATTTTGATTCTTTTTGTTTGGAAGAACGTTTTACTGTTATACCCAGATTAGGGAACAGAGCTTGTGGGCATTTATTTGTGGCATATATTCTCGGGATATATATCGATTAGAGGCGAGGGAACGTGGTTGATGCTGATGGAATCAATTGGTAATTTGGGTTTTACGGAGTGTGTGCATGCAGGGCTAGAACATATCAGGATTAATTAATGGCAATGGAATTCCCAATGGATATCAGGGTATTTGTAAATGAGAGCAACCATCCCATAGCCAGCTTACGTCTACGTCGACGTAGCTACGCCACCGCTATCTCAGTCGATCGCTGAAAAGAAGCTGCATTCGTGAATCTTGTGACAGGCGAGTTTTGATTCGACGACACCCGCAGCATTCCTAACATGTGTCGGAACCCTTAAAAAAAAAAAGATCGTCGGCAGTATATTTTGGGTTTCCACATGGTGGCAAGGAAGTTGAAAAGCGAGGGGGCTGAGGGAAAGGAAAAAAGCTTTAAGGCGGGCAGGCTTCGCAGACAAGTGATTGGATGTGGCAAGTGAGTCTTAACGGGAAGCGATGCCTTGCTGACGAGGAAATCATGCACGCCGAAGATCATGAAGAGTGGTCCAATCGGTGCGAAGGGATTGTTGGAGATTTTGTGCTCGATCCGTTCGAGGCTTGGTCTGGGGTTTTTGCGCTCGATCGAAGCTTGAACCTTTGTTTTTTTTTTTTTTTTTTTGAAGGTTAGGTATCCCTTGCATGCGCCACACCGGACAGTGCTGACTGACAGACTTCTTGGTGTTTATGCTCCAATGGGACCCTGGTCCGGTGTTGCGTGTCTATAGTGGTGGAATTGGTATCGTTTCAGCAGGGTAGTATAAACATTCAACACGAAAATGCGAATACTACACTTTCCTTGGTCGCCTCACATACGGATGGCACACACGTATACACGGGCAATCCGTCGACTCGCCCTGGCTCTTTGTATAATCCACTCTCTCTTGGTACGTACCAGCCACTTCTTGCATCAGCAGACAAATGGACAGATGCATGATAGAGTTGTGGCGCCCTTGTATTTTTTTCCCTCGCAGCTCACACCGAAACGTCAAGGCAGCAACAAGCAATTTGGCGGACTGGTCCTTTGAAATTTCCATGCAGAAATAGGATGAATGAAAAAAAAGCCCATGCCGGCAGCAGACGGGGTAACATGTTTAGGAGACCAAAGCGAGCACTCGGGAACCAGGACCTGACATCGTATTTCGCAGGCGAGGAGGCAGTTAATTAATATATCGCTTGCTTTGCACCCGCCGCCAATGTAACTGGTCCATTTTTCTCTCTCTGTCTGTTTGAGACTGAGCATCTATTTATTTCTATTTTATACTTTATTTGGCTTTATCTTTTTTTTTTTTTTTTTTTAAAAAAAAAAAATTTTGCGTACTTGTCATAAATCCATCGTACGTTACATACGACCTGACGGGCTGGCCTGGGCTGAATTCGAAACGTTAACGGACCCGACTAAGTAAATAAATATCACGCACATGATATTAATATTGCTGGCCGTTGGATTCCATCTTATATAGACGACGTCTTTTGTTTGATTTGATCTTTACAATTTGCGTACTTCTCCGGTGGCTGCACTGCACTGCACCAAAAAAAAACTGCCTTTTTGGTCCAGGTGATATCTTCCAGCTACATACATAGTGGACCGGAGGAGAGAGAGAGAAAGAGAGATATCGGGTATCGATATTGATATCTCTCCTTATATCACATTCACATTCACGCTCACATTCACATTCACACCCGCCATAAGACAGCCGGGACCTGCCAATCGAGGACGGAACGAACTTACTCACCTTATACTATACCCTCCCTGCCGGTTCCCGTCTAACTACATGAAGAAAAGGGAGTACAAGCCACCACCACCACTACCTCTATAGCCGGGCCAGGAAGGGAAACACGACGTAAAATTGAAGGCTCGAAAAATAAAATAAAATAAAATAAAAAATAAAATAAAACAAAAAGAATTTGGTACTAGGGGCCGAGCATACAGATGGTGCGGTGGTGGTCGTGCCAGCCAGCCAGCCAGCCAGCCAGCCTCAACCAGCCAGTCCTTTTCTAACGCGGCACCCCATCTCTCTCTCCGTTCCCGCGAATGCTCCTATGGAAGGCAGCGGCCACGAAACTGAGAGCCGTTAAAGGGATGCGCGGGTTCAGGGACAAGATCAAGGGCACGAAGACGAAGCTGCTACGGAGGGACAGCAAGGATTCGACCGACGAGGCATCGGCAGTGCGACCGACAAAGACGGCCAAGGGAGCTGGCGGTGCTGGGACGGGTGGTGGTGAGGGCAGCTGGGGAAGGAAGTCCAAACGACACAGTCTCATTGGAAGGGACCCATCGAGATCCGACCATAGCCTAGTGGCCGCCAGCGTCAGGACCTTCGATACCACCGAGCCCGACACGCCGACCTTTGCTGGCTCCAATTCAAATTCGAATGCAAATGGCGATATCGTGATCGAGGGTGGAATCGCGCCTAAGCGGTTCAGCAGAGAAGGCTACGCTGGAGGAGGAGGAGGAGGGGGGGGAGAAGGAGGAGGAGGAGAATGCTCCGAGGTTGCTCCGACGGTCCAGCCACAGCAGCAGCAGCAGCAGCTCAATACCAATACCAATACCAATACCAATACCAATACCAATACCAATACCAATACCAATACCAATACTAATACCAACACTAATGGCGTTGCGCTCGCAAAGCCACCGCCTATAGTCGTCGAACTCTCTCCGCTACCGCCTGCAACCGACACAACCGCCAGCTCCATCGAAGCTTCATCAGCAGCTCCCGTCGTCGTAAAGCCTGCCAATTACGAACTGCCCGTCGTCCTCGTTCAGAAGGACAGCTCGGACTCAAAAAACGGCATCCTGGCGGCCGTCGGAGAAGGAGAGGGAGCAGGCCGAATTCCATCCCAAAACCCGCTAGCTGAAAATGAAAACTTCCAACCACTCCAAATACCGCAACATCAACCACAATCTAACGCTGCTGCCGCTGGTGCTGCTTCATCATCAGCGTCATCATCTCCAGCTCCGCCCGAACAGATACCATCGGCAAGGGCTCCCGTATCGGCACTGACCTCTTCACCGTCCTTACCATCCGATAAACCCGTGACATTGGAGCCCACCATCACTCGCACACCCTCCAGGAAACATACCGACCGGTCATCGTCGGACCTGAGCATCAACACAACCAACCTTCCACCGCCCTTCACCCGTCCTTATCGACTATCTCAATTCCCTACCGATTCCTCTGGATTCCGTACGGACACTGACGCCAGCTTTTCGAGCCAATTGCAGCGGTCTAGCAGCCGGACATCTCTCGCGACTCACGACCCGATAGCACCGGAGACTGTCGAGCCACCCAGCCGGGACAAAAGAGAACCCTCTTTCTCACATGGCCCGGAAACTCTAATTTACACCGGCCCTCTATCCCAAAATCCTCCAGAGCTCGTGTCGGTGGTTCCTGTTGCCGCAGAGGTAGCACAGACCCTGCACACTGTTTCGGAAACGGGGACATTCCAACCCACCGAGCTAGCTCGAAATGAATCCGTGGTCTCGCGAAACGAATCCGTGAAATCTAGACCCTCTATCATTACATCCTCAGGCTCGCGACGGAAACATCCAATTTCTTTCTCTCGAAGACAGTCCCTGATACATTCGTCCGACACGGGACTTCTACGGTCCCTGCTCGAGCAGGAATCGGCTTCTCCGACGTACGGCAGGGATAACGGCTCGAACATCCAGTTGGTTGCGGTTCCCATGCCTCATGGCGAGGGCCAGCTGCGGACCCGGAAGATATGGGTCAAACGGCCTGGTGGGTCGCCGACCCAGGTTATCATTGCCGAGGACGATTTTGTGGATACTGTCCGAGATCTCTGCCTACGGAAATACGCGAATTCTTTGGGGAGGCAGTATGACTCTCCGGATCTGATGATCAGGATAGCTCCATCCGTGAAGCCACAATCGGCGAGGGCAAGGCAGATGGGTGGCATGCAGGCACACACGGACCGGTTGCTGAACCCTGACGAGATACTGTGTCAGCTCTTGGACGATTACTATCCGAACGGACAGACCTCGGAGGACGCGTTGGTTGTGGAAGTACCCCCACCGCCGAGATCGCGGACGCCACGGCCGTCCCCTGGCCCTCATTCGATGTCCTACGCGTATGGCCAGACAGTGCACGATCTTCAGCTCCCTGGGGAGGATTATTTCACACCGGTGGGTATCGTTCCCTCGATACCGCACACTCAGACCGGGACCGTAAGGTCGGCACACAACATACCGGCCAATCCGAGTTCTCTGTCCAACTACATTGCCAACTCTCCACCTCCTTCGTCGCCTGGGCATCGAAGTCTTAAGAGACCAGGACCCGTGCGGATGACGACTGGATCTCCGGTTGGGAGTACGAATAGTTCGGCCCCAGGAGGTGGTGGAGGAGTTATGTTGATACCAAGGGCTCCTGTGGGTGGACCAGACAGGCTTAGGACCACAAACGCTGAGGTGCCAACATCACCATCCGTAGCGCCGCAGATGGTAGCCTTGCCATCGTCTCCCGGCATCGTTAAGCCAACACCGCAGAAGCCAGCGAGTCCAGGAGCTCTACCCTCCGTATCTTCACCGCCTGCAATTACTAGGGCGCCTACGAAGCTTAAAGAAATCACCTCGTCCATCGGGACCCTTGACGGACAGGTTCCTTCTATCAATGTGTTGATTGTTGAAGACAACATCATCAACTTGAGACTTTTGGAAGCCTTTATGAAGAGATTAAAGGTCAGGTGGGCGACTGCCATGAACGGCCGTGACGCGGTTACGAAATGGAGGACCGGTGGGTTTCAGCTTGTTTTGATGGATATCCAGCTGCCAATCATGAACGGGCTCGATGCGACAAAGGAGATCCGAAGATTGGAACGATTGAACGGTATCGGCTCGTTTTCATCCAACCTTCCAGGCCCGGAAGGTGAATTATCAAGTGAGGACAAACTCGACAAGTCACTTGTGTTTAAAGGTTCAGTTATCATTGTAGCCTTAACGGCATCGTCTCTGAGGAGTGACAGGGACGAGGCGCTTGCCGTTGGTTGCAATGATTTCTTGACAAAGGTAGGACGCATCTCAAACTTCATTGAAATCTGGAGGAAACGGTATGCTAACATATTTTTATTTCCTTTTAGCCCGTAAACTTCACATTCCTTGAACGCAAAGTCATGGAATGGGGTTGCATGCAGGCCTTAATCGACTTTGAGGGCTGGCGTAAATGGAAAGATCTCGCCAGCAAACCCACCGCCTCCGGTGGTAAAACCGCTAAGGGAGGTAGAGGCAAAGTAAGCGCGGCTGCTGCGGCTGCAGCTAAGGGGAAAGAATCCTCAAAATCTATCTCAGCCCCGGATAACGCGTCCTCTTCATCCTCCACAGCGCAACCGACAGAAACGGCCGCCGCTGCGGGGCAATCTTAGGTGGATTGTACCCGCAGTGATCCTGACGCCGACGTCTGTGTCTGTGAACGGTGTTTGAACGACGAGAGGACCCGGGATGATGATCTAGAATCTAGGATTTCCGTAGAGGGCGGGGAAGAAGATAGCGGGGAGCTGGATATTGGTAGGCCGTCATCGCAGGAAAGATGACCTGCCCAGTCTCTAACAAAACTTTTGCTACGATTCCCGCCGAATACCCGAATTTAATTGCTAAAGCATGCCTCAATGTCAGCGATATTCTGTCAACTTTGTGACATTTACCAAAGCCGAACATCCTAAGCGGCTTCACAAGGTGAATCATTGACTGGAAACTTGAGCGCGGTTTTGCTATACTAACCTCCCATACCCCCACAATACAGGCAATATTGGGCCTGTATCCTAGTGTGTATCCTTTTTGGCCCTTCTCTTTACCCCACTTGGTTCTTGTACATACAGACATAGAGAAAGACTATATTCTTCGCTTTTTCTTCCTTGTCAATGCTACCCCTTCGATTGCATCTTCGATCTCAAAATCGATATATCCAGCACCTTTTCTGTTCCCTTCAGTCACCTGTTTGTCTCCTTTCGAAAGCTTATGTTCCCCCTTTAGTTTTCCCTCTGTGTATCATTCGGGTGGGTGTTTATTGGAAGGGCATAGTATGTTACATCTGGCTTGGTTTTGGACACACCCCCCTTTTGTTTTTCTTCATCATTTCCTCATCTTGTCGGGTTTGCTTTTTTTTTTTTTTTTTTATAATAATCTTACCAAAAGGCTTCACCGGGGAATACAATATTCTTAATAGTAATGACTATCATGGGTTGAGCGAATATAGATATTCTGATGTTCATGGGGTCAGTGGACTGTGTGAACATTGCAGTTTGTAATACTTGTAAACATTTTTTTCCTTCTCCATAATTCGAATTTATGAAGGCAAGAATTTGCGGGTAGTCTTAACGACCTTTACCAGCGGCACTGTTTAGACCGTATATATCACTCCAGAACTTAATAGCATGACGCGCATGGACTAAACTGGTGATGTTGATACCGATTGTCCTCAACTACCCACCCCCAACATCGGAAATTCGACCTATACGTTGTATCAATCGGAAAGAAGGATACGTCAATGTCGCACGATGCCCCGGCTTTTTATTTGCTGATATCCCCCTTATTTTCTTTAAATGATTTTTTTTTCTTATATCTGTATTTGTTTTCCTTCTTTCCTGGAGCGTTTGTATGGTGGGTATGTATTGTATTGTATTGTAGTTGCATCGTATTGTATATGTACACCGGTATCTCCCACCCACCCTTTCCTCCAAGCAAAAAAAAGTATCCCGTATAAATAAGATCTTTTAATTAGGAATGGAAAAGAAAAAAAAAGTTTCGACCCCCGTTGGATCAGTGCTATCCAAAGTATTCGGTATTTAACGCCGTTATTTATTCGGGATCATCGAATCCTTGTGGAATAACCCGCTTGCCCGGTGGGACTATGTATTCCGAAATAGATTTGAATCAGCCAATTGTTCATATTTCTTAATCTTTTTTTTCCCCAACTAATATTGAATGTACAAAGAGGTAGAGGAAACAAAAAGGGGGGCAAAAAAAGAGACGTACTGGGATACGTCCCCGGCACCTCCGGCGCGCGTTTATGGTACTGTCCGGCGAAGAGGAAGACGGGCGAGAAGCTGCCGACGAAGATTGACCAGAAGATGGCGGGGTTGTTGTGGGCGTGGTAGCGGGCCCATTGGAAGGGGCTGCGGTAGAAGCGAGGATAGATGAGAGGCATTGTGGATGTTTTTGGTCCTTATACGGGCGGGAGGGATGTGAGCGTCCTTAAGCTTGGGGGGGTGCTTTGGGACGACGGAGTCGGTTGAGGTTGGTTCGGGTTGCGGCAGTAGATGCGAGAGAGAGGAAAGATTAGATTAGATCTTTTTCCGAGTTTGGAGGTGGGTTTTGGTGCTTTCTTCACAATTTCAAAAAGCTCTAACGCATATAAAAACATCGAGAACAAACGCTTTGGGGGGGATTTCGACCGTGCCTATAGAAAAAAGAACTAAACAGGGTCGAATTCGATTTGATAAGATTCCGAAATAATGGTCGTCCGCCTTCGCCTCGCCCGCTTCGGCTCTCGTAACCGGCCGCTCTACAATATCGTCGTCGCTCAGGCCCGAACAGCTCGAAACTCGAAACCAATGGAGGTCATCGGCACCTACGATCCGATCCCGAAGCCCGCACCCGACGGCGAAGGGAAGCCGTTTAAGGACATTCAGCTGGATATCACAAGGGCAAAGTACTGGTTGGGTGTTGGAGCACAGCCCAGTGATCCTGTTTGGAGACTATTCGCTATGGTGGGTTTTTCAAGGACGATATATTCAAGGATTTTTTTGAGGGTACAGGAGCTAATGTTGAGGGGCTGTTTTTCTCTCTTTTTAAAATTTAGTTTGGATTGATTGAGCCCCAGTGGAAGGTCGCGAGGATACCGGCGCAGCAGGAGGACAAGACGTTGTATGAGAAGGTGCAGAAGGTGAAGATAATACCGGACGGTGGACCGAAGACGACATCCACGACGAAACCGACACCGACGTCTTGAAAGTCGGACACACTGGTTCAATACCTTTTTTTNTTTGCAACCTTGGACGCCCAAAATCCCTGGGCGATGCAATCCGTCTATCTATTCCTCGTTATTTGGCGTTTCGGAGTGCAGATATTTCAAAAAGCCGTTAATGTGAACGGGTCACTTTTTTTTTTATAATGCAGGTTCTAGGTAGATATCGATCTGGCAACCTACTCTTCTCCGTGAAGATTGGTATATAAATTCCCTTCACCTTCTGTATATAGTACACTCAACCTAAGGAATAAATCCGATACCCCAAAAAGTTCTTCAGACGAGCCCTACAGACATGGTATTTGCACGAAAGGCAAGAACTTAACGCCTGCGATGCGCCAAACCACGAGCGCCGTATACTTCTTTCGATCCAGTCTGTTCAATCCTCCATCATCTCGCCTTCCTCCCCTTCTTCATCGCTATCGACATCACTGACCAACGGCTCCCTGGCTTCCAACTCGTCCAGATCCTCTAACTGCGCCCTGGTCGGCATCCTGGGTAGCGCGATATCGCACACCCGATCTTTCGTCAACAGGTCGTCTATAAACTCGTCCACGAACGTCAGTTTGTACCCTGCCTGTGTCCGTAGCCTTATTTTGCGGTAATCAGCCATCAGTGGCTCCAGGGTTTTGTAGATCTCGGCGGCTGGCCAGGCTAGACGGATGTAGAATGCTGCAAGGACGCGGAGGTACCTTGTTCACCCCCCGGGTTAGCCTTTTTTTTCTGATATGTTTTTTTTTACCTTATGTGGATGATGGTTCAACTCACTTGAAATCCTCATCCTGAAGATATTCCAGCAGGATCTCTCTCTCCGGATTCAACTGTAGCATTTTCAAAACAAGACATATGAAGGGTGTCGGTTTCTGGTTCGCATATTGTCCGCCAATGAACTGTAATTCCACCGCTCTATCGAGTAATGTCGCAGCTAAATAGTAGAAAATGGAAACACAGAAGCGTTAGATTTGTTATATCTTTCGGAGCACCGATATAGGCGAACGGACAGGCTCTTTTTTTTGATTATATACCGTTCAGACCCCACGCTTGTTCTTTCCAGTACATCGAATCGATTATACGCTCTCTATAAGCTATGTATTAGTATACCGCTGTGTTTATTGACAGGAGAGGCTAGTTAAAAGGGGACAGACCTTATGATCTTTTCCATTAGTAACAATGGGTTCATAGAGTGAATCGTGGGGCCATCGTATAGGCCTCTACTGTCCAGCATCGCCTTCGCGTCTGGGAGGTCGGTTTTCGACATTTTTGGGGCAGGCGTACGGGCTGTTTGGTCCGATAGATGAGTTTAATACGTCCCGGCGACTCTGGTTTTTGTGTTATATAGCGTTCTCGGGGCTTTGGAGTTGCGGTTATGAGCTTCGAATCGGCGTATGAGTTGGTGTCTTGCAGGTAGTTGCTCAGATCCAAGGATGGTTTTCCACGCGACGTTAAAAAAAAGGTCCTAAGCAATAGTAAATTCATCCAAAGCTTGACCACAACCACCAACACTACACTACACTGCCGTCACGACTCGGTATCATTCAACCTTTACATCACGAATAAGCGCCCCGTATCTTACGGCTACCACACATATAGCTCATCAGAAGATAGGGAGAGGAATATCCAGCAACCTCACCAAAGAAAGAAAAAAAACCATAAACCATGGCGCGTAACTCCGAAAAAGCCCAATCGATGCTCTTCCGCTTCCGGGAGCAGCAAGCTGCAGACCTAGGAATCATCGACGCAGGCCGTACCCGCCGCCCCAAGGGCATCACGGAGATAACATCCATCCCCTCGTGCGAAAAATGGCGCGGCCAGGTCCTCAAAGAGATCTCTCGAAAGGTCACAAAGATCCAGGATCCCAGTTTGTCGAACTACCAGATCCGCGACCTGAACGATGAGATCAATAAATTGATGAGGGAGAAGCATATGTGGGAGGTGCAGCTGAAAAACCTGGGCGGGCCGAATTACATGCGGTTTGCGGGCAAGATGACAGATGAGAATGGTAGGGAGATTCCGGGGCATAAGGGGTACAAGTACTTTGGGAGGGCGAGGGAGCTGCCGGGCGTTAAAGAATTGTTTGAAGAGTTGAAGCCGAAGAAGGATACGGAGGGTGATGAGGCGAAGAAGAGGAGTTTAGCGGAGATCAGGAAGAACGTGGATGCGAATTACTATGGGTTTAACAGGGACGAGGAGGATGGAACGTTATTGGCATATGAGAAGAAGAAAGAGGAGGAGAGCATGAAGGCCGTGGGGAAGACTGGCGAAGGAGAACCGTCGGCGGGGTGGGAAGCTTTACCGGCAGATCTAAGGGTCCCGACGAAGGAGGAGGTTATGGGATTCTTACTCGAGCGGCGGAAGAAGAAGTTACTGGAGGGAATCTTATAAACTTGATTTTGCAAGGTACCATATGATGATCCCAAAGATGAGAAATGAAATTGATACCCATTAGCGATATGTACCATATTTTATGATATTATAATGTCACACTCCCGAAACCTGTTGGGGACAAGTGGAGGGGGGATTTGGTGAATTAATCTATGCTAGAAGCCTTTGAAGCTTTGTGAGCTGCTCTCTCCGCTTTTATCTCCTTCCGCATTTGGTTTGCGCTCTGCCCTTCATTCGCTTCTTCTTTTATTCTCCTCTCAAAGGCTTCAGGGTCCACATCGTCCAATATAAACCTACCAAGGTCACCAGCTCGATACCTTTGGATAAGCCATATCGCCGTCGCCGTTAGATCCGGTACGCCACCCTTCCCTAGCCTTCCCGTCTGCAAAGCAGTAACTGTCAACAACCGTGTGATATCATTCGTTGGCGGATGATACGCCGAATATAATGTCGGATCAACCAGGTTCACTCTGAACAATAGGTAGTCACACAGTGTGACCGGATCTATCAAAGTATCCTTTACACACCCAACGAGCGCGAGTTTCAACATTGTCTGTGTGTTTGGGACATATGGTATGAATACACCTGGAGTGTCTAGGAGCATTATGTCCGGATCGGAGCAGATACGAACAGTGGTACCAATGCTTCTGGTTACACCAGGCTGGCCGCCTGTTATTGCAGCTTTCCCTTTGCCCATCCCTACACGACGGAGAGCATTCAGAAGAGACGACTTACCGACATTGGGCATGCCGGCGAGCATCATGCGGGTACCGAGGATATTCTCAGCGGACCTGGAGATTTCTAGTGTACATTTAGTAATTATTTTAGTAATATCTTGCATAATATTTTTTTGGAAATACCTTTCGCATAGCTTATGACCTTTTTTATATCACTGTCTGATTTGCAGTCCGTGAATAGGACCTTTTGGGGTTTATGCCAGCGTCTTATTGTCTCCCGTGTCTATATCAGCCACCACGATATGCCTAATCCTCAATGGAGGATTATCTTTGAGATCAACAACTACTTTCTACCAATCTGATCGAGAGACAATGCATATTCATAGCAGGGGATTGCATACCTTCTCATCCAACGTTTCAGCACCCAGGTCACGCTTAGTATACACGATCATCCGCTCTCGACCCACGAGGTTCTTCTCAAACATCGGATTACGGGACGATAGTGGAACTCTATAATCCCTGCACTCAATAATGAGCTCCACAGAACCGAGAAGCTGTCGCATCTTGGTCAATCCTGATTTGTGGTGTCCAAGGAAGTAAGATTTGACGATAGACTCGATGGATGGGAACGTGCCCCGCGGGACGAAGGCAGGCGAGGCCATCGTGGGGTTTTCTGGCTGTCAAGGCAGACTGCACTAGACTCGAGATATTCGGTTACATGCAGGGGCCTGGTTCTATTGGTCGCTTCGGGGTCGGCTGTACCCGGTTTTTGGAGAGATCAGTATGTCGAGCTGGACAAGGACTGAATGCAAGACAAGCTCGTGTGGTAGTTTTTGTGTTGGGTCAAATTTTCGCCCATATTCGATATCGAACTAACTTGGTATGCTGACCCGAGCTCAGAAATCCACCGCAATGCAATGCAATGCATAAAGCCATGGCCACTTCGATTTGAGCTCATGGGAATAAAAACCCCACGAATGATATGCCCAACAAGCTGGGTCCCCTACTTGATATTATCTATTAAACTCCCCAAATACCGACAATTGATATCCCAGCGTTGCCAGTGTTTTTAAAACCAACCAATCGGTACGTATACGTATCTGTGCTCGCCAAGGATATATATGCGGGAGCTATCATGGGAGCAACGCATCAGATGCATAAACTCAAGGTTTACTCGATCGATGGTGTCAGAGCAATCTCGGGCTTGACAACCTCTGTTCATTTGATTAAAGCTAACGGTTTGTCGTCACGATTACCAAGGCCATCTATACATAAGTCTTGCATTGGACCCTGAGCTTGAAAATTTGAGAGATCAACTCTTTCAATTAGGTTCCAGGGTGATGTCACACCACAGCCGTCTTGGTCGGACAGCCAGTCTGCCTTGCGACTTGGCCGGTTTTGGATGGGACAAGTTCGAGTTCTTGCCCTGCTATTTCACTAGTCCTGTCATATGCACCGCGCGACGACACATCGAGACATATCTCGAATCTTCTTTTCGTTGAAGCATGCAAATTCACTGTTGGATTGTTACCGAGTTCAATTGAGAAGTCCAATCCCATGCGGACGCTTTCGCCCTTGGGCAAGGCTCTCAGCCACGTTTCCCAATTAGAGCCCAGTATTGGCTCGTACAGACCAACCGTTTTCTATCCTCTGCATCTCGCAGTTAAGTGTATTCTATGAATTTATCGATTGTGTCTTAAAGACAAAAAATCTACGCCCGCACGGTAATCAGATTTACGATAAAGGACTAAACCGTCGTCCTGCATGTACGCCTTATCGCATGCATATACGCCATCCTCTCATTTGCTCCCTGTTCGCTTGAATTTATCCCTCCCTCCTTGTCCATCTTTGGACATACCGATCAATATATCCAACAATTCGATATTGCAATATATTTCCAGGCACAAGATTATATAGACCTTGTGCTTTGTCTTGGCTCCTTCTAATGCCGGTTTTGCCGAGACTTTTTTTCGGACGCAGGCCAGTTGCAGGCAAAATCTGGGTTGAATGTTAACATCACCACCGGACTGTTTTGGGACCTCGAGCTCTCTATAGACAGGATAGCGCCAATACTTCCACCCAACTTGGCAACTGAAAAGGAAAGCTGCTCTTTTCATTGAAGACTTCTTACATATAAATCTTAAAAACCTCGAGTGCACAGTCAGTTATCACTCAGGCTCTCTTTATCTTTCTCGCCACCCTAGTCTATCATCACCTTTTCTAGTTATATCTCATATTTCCAGAAATCTTCATTAGTGTAGTATTATAATATTCGTATCTTCCCACGGGCATATTATCTCGGTGCCGGTTGCTTACAACCAGCATCGGCCTCAGGCTTGGTGTTGTGCTGGTGCTATAATTCGCAAATATATATATAAATGTCACATACGGGCCCAAACGGGCAGAACCTCACTGTCCCGACAGTTGAGACCGACACTTCACGGTCATCATCCAGGACCGCAATCAACTCGCCAGGCGACCTCTCTCGGTCACGCGATCAACTTAGTCCATTTTCTCCAAAGGAAGAACTCCCCATGTCACCGTCACAATGGGGAGATGATGCGCCTTCATCTCCTCCATCTACCGACGAGGAAATGCAATCATCGTCTCCAAGTCCACAAAGGTTTACCTTTGCTTCTCTGTTCAGTCCTAGTGGCGCTCTGAGGCCTTTCAGGCTTATGAAAAAGGAGTTTCGTGCAAGAGTAGCGATTTACCATACTGATTGGCATTTTAATCAGTTGGTTCTTGCCAGCGCCGTCTTCTTGTTTTTTACAAATCTATTGCCTGGTATTACATTTGCAAGTGACTTGAATGCATTAACGGGTTCAAACTATGGGACGATCGAGGTGGTGTTCTCGACAGGGCTCTGTGGTATTATATTTTCATTGTGGGTAGCTCCATACCTCAAACATTATTCAGATCCGGCGGAAAGAATTCCAGCTAACTCGAGCTATGCAGGTTCTCGGCACAGCCCCTCACGATACTAGGGGTTACCGGACCTTTCAGTATCCTTGCTGAGCGGATATACGACCTCTGTATTCATGATTTGCACGTACGGAGTCTTATTTGTCGTTCACTCGAGATTGGACAAGCTAACAGTGACGATATTATAGATTCCATATCTACCTTTCATGGCGTGGACCTGCCTTCATTCGATGTGGATGCTCATCCTACTCGCTGTCTTTAATGCTCATGATTACACCATGAAATATGTCACAACTTTTTCTACTGAAATATTTGCATTGCTGAATTCGGTCATTTACTTTCACAAAGCGTACGTAGACTAACAATGCATAACAAAGAGCTTTAGGGCTAACGTTTTTGTTGTATAGAGTACAAGAGTTGCAGCGTAATCACGAAAAAGTGTCCTTCGCGTCCTTCCTATACTCGGTCATCGGGTGTATTGGGACGTTTCTAGTCGCTGTGTTCCTTGCCAGTGCCAACAACTGGGCACCGTTGTTTCACCGATATGTTCGGATGGGAATATCGGAGTACGCAGCCGCTATCAGTATAATAATATTTATTGCTATGCCTCAGGTCGGCGAACTTAAACACCTTGACAAGCAGACGCTGAATGTCTCCAGTAAGTGTTCATTGGAGCTTTAAACACTTCCTCGGCTAGAGACTAATCAATCGTGTTCAGCATCATTTGAGCCAAGTAACCCAGAAAGAAGCGTCTTCTTTGTCGAGTTCTGGAAACTTGACATTGCATATATCTTCGCGGCCATGATCCCGGCACTTATAGTTACAACCCTTTATTTCTTCGACGTTGAAGTCTCAACTATATGCGCGACCCTTCCGCGTTACAACATCAAAAAACCACGGGCTTATGCTTGGGATGTGATGTTGCTTGGGATTACCACCGGGTTGTGTGGAATATTGGGAATCCCACCTGCAAATGGATTACTCCCACAAGCGCCGTTGCACTCGGAAAGTTTGCTACACGATGAAGTGGACGAGAAGGGAAAGAAGATTCGGACTGTATACGAGCAGCGGTGGAGCCACTTGCTACATGCGCTGGGTATAATGGCGTTCGTAAGCCCGCCGTTTATGCGTGTCCTCGGGTTGACACCCACGAGCGTGCTGGCTGGCTTGTTCTTGTTTATGGGAGAGCAATCGTTATCTGTCAAGTAAGTTGTCGAATGAGAGTCCCCGTTGAAATTAACTACTAACTGTTGGCTATAGCCCGATATTGCATCGAATATTCGGCATTTTAACGTAAGTAGTAGTCCAGCAAGTCGCCTCTGTCGGATATGTGAATTTAACAACGACTTAGACCACCGAGCGAGCTGCCTGACCTCTCAAAGGAAGGCATCAAGAATTACTGGGGAATTCACATGTACACTGTCGCACAGCTAGTGATTACCGGAATTGTCTTTGGCGTTACATTTACACCAGCGGCACCATCGTTTCCAATCATAATCATTCTATTTGTCCCCATCCACCTGAAATTTTCACCAAAGATTTGGTCGAAATACGTTCTCAATAGTAAGTACTGTTTCGTTCTCTTAATGCTTGATGATTCTAACGAGCTGGGATTCAACTAGAGGTGGACTCGTGGGCATGTCGTGAGGGTGACCTTCGGCTCTACCCGGAACTTGAAATGCCGCCTGTTGGTAGGAGCGATGACGACAGGGATGATGAAGTCAAAGAGAAGGCCACACCAGAAGGGCTGACAATAAACGAGCAGAATAACCAAGAGGCGAATAAGCAGCCATCCGGTGACGAGGAGAAGCGAGTTTGAAATCACATTTCCCGTCAGTTTTTCTTTGATAAATTTTTGAGTCGCCATATTACACGGATAAAAGTTTTTGGTGTTTAGTTGCATTGGAAAGCCGGAGGAATACCATATATAGATTTTAGTTAGCGATGGCGTTTTGATGATTCAAGGTTATTGCATCATTATCTGAATCATAGCCCGGTTCACAACAGGAAGAAGGTTTCCAGACTGGTAACATATCGCATATTTTCCATCGTGTCTGTGTTGCTGTTGTAGTTTCACATTCCCACGGCTGACAGCACAGGCTTGGGATCGCTCTGCTTCGGCTGGAATATTCTTATGCAGCCAGCTCTCATGCATAATTTTCCCACATATTTTCCCTTGCCTCTGCACTCTGAGGTCACCTGGGTTTAAACTGGACCCTTAGCTCCCGTTTTCTGATATTTCACGACTTGAAAGATTGTATTTCACTTCCTCACGACATATGTCCTTTACCTTTCCACAGGTAACTTCAAATAGGCCGCTTCGGTCGGACCAGGGGCGCAGCACAAAGCGAAACCGCGTAGTACGACGACGAAGATCATTTGATCATAGAACCCTTCAGCTCATTCCTCGGCTCCATTAAATTCCGAAAGCCTCTCCTGTTCACAGAAAAATTCTGTTTTCAGCCAAAGTTTTCCTTCGACCCTCCTGTTGCTTTATTTCTCCTGAACTTTTCACTGTTCAAAACTTAGAAATATATAACAACTAGCTCCTGGAACAGCAAACTAAAACCATCGATGGGAAAGGGGACCGTTGGGAAACGACGCATGCACCCCTATCCTTGGCGCTCTACCAACACCCCGGCTTGAACCTTTTTTTGTTTGGCGCGCATTGGTTCACTATGAAGTACGAAAAGATACCTACAGAAGACTATGACGACGATGCGCAAGAGCTGTCTGTTGAGCTCGCGACAAACGTTGATTCCGATGAGGAACGTGATATCGATATCGTTGAGGAAGGCTGCAGCAGTACCGACAATTCTGGGCTTTCGTTGAGCGAAATCAGTGCCCAAGATGATTCTACGACAAATAGTCCGAAAAAAGGAAAATTCTCACCGCGAAGGCGTGAACACGGGAATCCTCTAGTTGTGAAGAAGAAAAGGAGTAAATGGGTTCGGCATCTGCATATCTTTTTGTTCTTGTTGTTCACGGCGGTCGTGGTGTTTACGTTCTTGCCTTCAGCGGTGAAGAAGTTGATCGTTTGGCGGCATAATAAACTCTACGGAGGAAGCTGCCATGATGATAAAGATATGCCGCTAGGCCAAGAGGATGGAGAGGAGGACTCAAAGTCGGATAAAAAGATCATCAACCTACTCACCGCGCCCTCGCTCTCTCACAATCCAAAGACACCTTACATCCAACTGTCAACCCTCCCATCAGAATACATTCCTTCGCCGACGGAAAAGAAACCGCGAAAACATTTGATTTTCATCGGAGATATTCACGGCATGTTGGACGAGTTTCAAGAACTGATGAAGAAGCTCGAGAGCAAAGGTTATCTGGAACGGGCGCACATCGTACTTACGGGCGATTTCATCTCGAAGGGACCAGATAGCGTACCGCTTTTAGATACCTTGATTGCGATGAATGTTAGCTGTGTCAGGGGGAACCACGAGGATGAAGTTATGAGGGTTTATTGGAAACTACAGCGGAAGGCACACAAGAGTGGAATTGAAGGTGATGATGAGGATGGTGGATTGAAGACGATCGATGGTGGTTTCAGTGGATCTGATGGTGAGAGCGAGAAGGAAAGGCCATTGGGAAAGAGAGAAACCGACGACGACGACAGCGACGACGACGACAAAGATGAGCAGCACGGACACACCGAAAAGAACAAGAAGCACAAGAACAAAGACAAGAAAAAGAAGAAGCACAGGCACAGAAACAAGCATAGGAAGAAGTACAAACACTCCGACCTCATCCTCGCCAAATCTCTCCGACCTCACCACGCTGCCTTCATCGACGCTTGTCCCCTCATCTTAAAACTCGACAATGTGCCCAAGCTCGGCGATGTCGCCGTCGTCCACGCTGGAATGATGCCTGGTGTGGACCTAGAACACCAAAAGCCAAGTGTCCTTATGAACGTTAGGACTTTTGTAAAGAAAAAGCCTACATCTGGAAGGAAGGGCTTGCATTGGAATAAGATGTGGAATGAGTTTATGTCCGAACGGCCAGCTGGACAGAAATCATTGACAGTTGTGTACGGGCACGATGCAAGAAGAGGGTTGGAACTTAGAAAGTATACAAAAGGCTTAGATACGAACTGTGTGAGAGGGGGAAGGTTGACGGCGTTAGTAGTTGAGGGCGGTAAGAACCGAGGAACGACAATTGTCAGTGTTAAGTGTAGGAAGTACCTTGATTAAAGACAACTGGATGATATAGACTAGAGCCAAGGCGTGGCAGGCTCGAATAGAGTGAAGGACAGACAGCAGCTAGGAGGATTGAAGTACAGGTCGGCTTGGTAGTTGGACCAGCGTTTGTTTCCGATGTCTTTATCAGCGTGGAGTTTGGCTAGATTATTCTGAATCCATGATTTTCTTTAGCTCTATATGCATGAAAGGTAATAGGGATATCATAATGGGAGAAATATGCATAACCTCAAATATAACTACAGGCAAGATGTACACTATGACCCTAATGAACAGCTTCTTTTAGAATTTTAGATGCTTTTTCTTTTCTCCATTCATCTACCTTAAATTTTCCTTCAATCGTGCATCTTGAGTATACTTCGAGCTACAAAAGATCATATATCTATGATTTCTCAAGATCTAGTGGCCTTGATAAGTGGATACACCCTCCAGGTCGAAAACCGAATCATTCTCATTTATATAAGACCATCCGGCCAATCCGATTCAAACCGGTGGTAACTCAATCTATAATTTCGCAGTTTCGGAATGTATTCTGATATCTCAGGTTCTCTGGGAACGAGATCAGGTTAACTTTTAAGATTAAATGTTTACCTAGGTAATTACTCCCGGTTAAATTGCGAATAAACGACATTAATATTACCTCAAATTGATCGATAGCAACATAGCAACTTGATGTAAGCAAAGTGTATGATCGATGGATCTTGTAACAACGTATTGGTAGGGGATATCAATTCCTCGCTTCCAAGTATAGAGCACGTTCACGACGTTATAATCACACAAATATGAACCTAAGATAGGTTATCGCGATGCATAGTCATGATCATGGATCATCTGCTTCAATGCTGTTACACAAGCTCGTGTGACAGATATAGGACGTCGACCACAACACAAAATTCACAAAAATACAACATCGTCATTCGCGAAACCCGCGACCTCAAGGATGTTGAAACCGACATCGACATTACATATCCGTTGCGGGCAGGTTATCCTGCTCCGCCAGATCCATAATTGTGGCGGAGCACGATGCATTCCTGCTTATAGAATCGGATCGTGGCCTAGTTACCGAAATCTTAACCTTCAACTGCTTCTGGAAAGCCGTATGTTAGGTTACCAACTTCGCAGACATAGGCTTCCTCCATTGTAGTTTGTTTAATCCAATACCTCCACAGTGTTTTCAGAACTGTAGATATCTTTAGAAGGTATTACTACATGCGTGGGGGGTTATACATTCCATATAGGCATCATATTACTTAAGCTTTCGAGATCTAGGCATCATTAGATTGCTCTAAGCGCATCTAGGGAACTTGAACAGTCAATATCATTAAGGTTCATGAATAATACAATAAACAAACTCATCAACATCCATGGTCGCCAAGCGTCTAATGGTATGAATCTATACCCGCCAAGTAAGTTCCTTTGCGCGCGCGTGACTGTGGAATGCACTCGTCCCCCTGAATTCAAACTTCCAACGAGAGAATGAGGAAGGAATCGTCGAATCGAAACCAACCGGATCGAAGGACGAACAAAGCCGAGGATACCAATATTCGCTAATTATATTGTGCGCCAAGCGAAGCGGGATATCTTTTCCCATCTCCCGGAGTGACCTTAATAACATGTATCACGATGCCATTGACTCTCCAGAATAAGGATCGGATGATGCACGTCATTGATATTGGCACGCATGCGGATTCCATCTTCGAAAATCTGTTCATTTCCATAACACTGGGGTTGGTATAGGAATATTTACATGGTCTCTAACATGTTTGTAAATTATTTTTTTTTACCAAGCGAGAGAATGTTGGAACCTTGTTGGTTTGTGTGATAATGGCAGGAAGTTATCTTTCACAAGACTCTGGGCGTCGCCAAATTGACGATTATAGAAGGTGATAATGTCTACTGCCCCAACCGAGCTTTTTGAATGATCGACGACCGTATTCTGTCCCCAAAACGGGTCAGGCACCCCATATATACGCATAAAGAATTTCCTCTGAATGACCCTGGAGAGGTCTTTTTTTTCCTGTCGATTTTCGCCGAGAGTCCTGCTAATCCTTGAGGGTTGCAATGCAGGATGTGTCGACACACATGCTTGACGAAGTCATACAAGGGTTCCCCATATTCTTAACATGATAGTCTACTTGATCTGATATATCAGATGGTAGATATCACATACATTCCATAGATCGTGAGTGTTTATGTATGTGGACATACATCGTGCACGAGAGCAAATTCATGTACTAGGATACCCGGCTCGATACAAGGGCGTCTATGTGCCAAAACAACTTGGCGATAATTGAAGGGCCGGAAATAAACTCACGCAACAGCCGTCTAGATTAAAAATCCCTTTGTTTTCGTTGGATGGACAGATTAGATTAATGGGGACGAAATGCGAATTAACCGCGGGGTATTCGAATTAGTTTACTTTTTGCCCCGCAGGCCCTTCGAACCGTGGAAATTCCTGATTTTTATCCCGAAGCATCTCTGTCGTTTTTTTACGAGCTTAAATTACCACCCGCATGCGAAATATTTGGGGGTTTTTTCTGGGGAACCTGCCCACGGCACGTTGCGGGTATTATATTCACTAGGGCACTAGAGTTCTATGAGACATTTTGTGCCGTTGCGATGATGATGCTCATACAAATACATCTTCCTGACATATGTTTCGACTGATGACGATGAATATCACTTTAGAAGAACGCGATATATGGACCAAAGGTACCAATATGTACCTTTGAGAGTGTGGACATGGAGCACATGAGATATCCAATTTGCCTCGATATTCATTCATATGATGAGGCATTAAACGGAATCCATCAT
Source organism: Arthrobotrys iridis (assembly GCA_036971165.1). NCBI lineage: Eukaryota > Fungi > Ascomycota > Orbiliomycetes > Orbiliales > Orbiliaceae > Arthrobotrys > Arthrobotrys iridis. The sequence continues at coordinate 1,133,136 of JAJTTS010000005.1, forward strand.
ATTTTCCTCGAAATTTCTCCAAACCATCCTATGTTTCAAGAACTCGAAGATCATGCGAACCCGTCGACGGAGGAACTCTGTGCTTGAATTTCCCCTTTCTTTCGAAAAGTTGTCCAGATGTAGGAGTTTTTGGATTGAACACTGCATTTCTGCAAGGTATATGACTATCTTCACAACGAGCTCGAGCTCCCCTTGTTAGTGGTTTATTTCACGTGTATGCGTCAATGTTTTTTTTTTATTTTTTTTTATTTTTATTTTTATTTTTTATTTTTGTGTACAAATCGACAAGACTGCTTGTGGAAGCCTTTCTGATTGAATAAAATAAAGGAGCCTCCAACAGACCGCGGGGTGGACATTCCTAAATTTTGTGTTACTATGGTCCGTAATTTTTCGTATATTATGCATGCTGACGTTACCCAACTTCACGGTAACGAAACTGTTGCAATAAATCTTTTACTAGTACTATCCGGCTCGTTGGAACCAACTAAACTTGATAACTAAATATTTTTGGGGGACGAAGCCCCCCGTTTTCGACAGATTTGCACGGGTTTCGAGTTGTTCGATCGCTGTTCCCGATGGGCCGGCGGTAACGGATTACGTCTAGCCTTGTGGTGATCTAACTATTGGGTTAATCTGTTACGGAGTATTTCAGTTTCAGGCTGAACTCGCCTCGGTCACAGATTTGATCCGAAAACTCGAAGAATGATATCATGGGAGTTCTGAGGCTGGAAATGATAGCCTCCCGCGAGCTGAGATTCCTATGCTAAGCTACTAAGCCTCACCGCACCTAAGCTTCGGGTTTTTCTTTCTTCCATTCCTTCTATACCAAACCAAGCTTTCTTAGGAGCCAACTCCGCATGCACACGCACTAACTAGAAAAGCTTGGAGCTCTAATTGTGTTCCCCCCTTCTCTAAGCAACAGCCAAATAGCGAACTCGCACAGCATAATGCATAGAAAATACATTCCATATATACGGGTTTGTCGATCCGTTTTGAGGAATTCGTTACCTGTTAGCTTCGAAAGTCTTTCGGGATGAGATTCTGGTGGTGCCCGGACCAATGGGGGTCAAGTTAGTGTTGCACGAGCATGGAATAGGGTCCTTCTAGCTACTTCGGATCTTCCCATGCCAAAGCTGAGACTTCCATACTCCCTTTTTAGCACCTGAACAATCAAATGCACATTCTTCAATGTATCGCATGACCAACTTCCTGAAGCTCATGTGCGGGAAGTTGCTGAAGTCGGCGTTGAAAAAAGAACGCCCCCTCCAATTGGTGATATTATGCATAGTTTATCCCTCAGCCGGGTGATCTGGACTTTTGTTTAGTATACTGTACGAGACCGTTCGCATATGCAGCCCTCGACATTAGCGAACGACAGCCTTCTCTTGCAGTTTGGGAGCTTTGATCCCTAAGGATAGGTTGGTTTCTCCGCGCTTGCCCTCACACCCTTTTTTTCTTTCTGTACTCCCTATCTCTAAAAAAAAAAAATATTTTCCTGCAGGCGAGATATAATAGCCCCCCATGGAAAGGACATGCCGAGACATGTCGAGAAAAGCTTGTTTCTAAGAATTTTCCTCTGGGCATCCTTCTGCTGCGTTGGAAGACGTGAAAACTCTCTACGGGGGGGAGAGTGGTCTCGCGGCGCCCCTTCGGGATTTGATACCGTTTGGCGACATGGCAATTGTCTCTCAAGGGCATGTTATATTATGAGCGCCGACCGCTCCGAGACGCGGAGCTTAACGCTGACGTAGCAAATGAATACGATCCCGGTAGCCGGGCCGGCAGTCAAGCCGACCTATCACGGGCGTGCCTTATCCGATGACAAAAACGGGGGAACGCATATTAGAGACTTGACTTTCGTAGCGCCCAATCGAAGCGGCGGGTGAAGCGAAATCTCGGTCAAATCTCGGTGTACCGCGTTTTTCCTGCTGCAATCTGGGGGGGAAGCAAATCACTTTTTCCCACGAAATTGGACTCGAAAGCTAATTTAGGGTCGTTTATGTATGTAAGGGATCTGTCGCCATCCTTTAGTGGTGGGGAGAAATGAGAAGGAGAGAGGGGGGGCTAGGAACGGCATCCGGATCTCGAAAAGACATCGGCTGTTGCAAGGCCCCCGGTTTCTCCGACTTTCACCGATGACCGGGTGTTATTTGAATCGATCCCCAACGTTTACCACATGATTAGGTTATATGTATAGATCATTCCCCGGGGCGAGATTTCGGTTTGTAACAATATTAGTGAAGGTAAAGAAATTACGCTAGATAAGATGGAACTGCCATTCAGGAGAGCCAGTAGCGCGATTAGCTTCGCGATCGGACTGAATATCCAGGCGGTGGCCTGGATAGGGTTCCCGGTATATATCGTGACGGAAGGGAGCTCGTCTTGGGTCCCACACCATGGCCATGCCATGCAGCTTAGTGTCCCTTCAAACGCAGTGAGCTCTTCTCGCCAAACCGATAACCACCTGCGTGAATATAAGTATATAGACGTGAGAGTGGGGTTACATTATCCGAGGAGGAGGAGGAGAGAAGCTAAAGCCAACATTTTGACTTCCCTTCTCTGTTCGATTTCCTCTTCCCCGGTTGGCGTGCTTAAGCGCATATTCTCATTGTGCATTTTATTCGACAGGACCCTTTTATCCTTGACTTCCCCCCGCAATTTATATACGAGAAACGAATTGGAAATGCCCTTCGGAACCCTGTCGATTGTTCTTTTTTTTTTTTTTGACGTGCTGGCCCTACATGTACCTTATCATGTTATATGCATAGAGCCAGCTGTTATAGCAACTTGGAGCCCCTTCAACAGAAATTACACGTAGATACATCAAGCTCTCCTCCAACGGTTAGTAGCTCCACAGTTTTAGGTTTCCGGTAACATATCCTGTGCCGTGTTCCAAGGCTCGAAAGTCGAAGGGTTTAGGAACCGGCGATAGAGACCATGAGGTTGGAGGTTAACCCACTTTACCTTCTCTTCCGTGTGATGCATCGATTAGATCTGCTCATTCGCCATAAACGGTAAACGAAAATGCAGGTGGTTGATTGCGCATCTGTCCATGTGCTCACCTTTTTTTTTGGTCGTATTTGCGGGGGAGAAGAATAATAATGATTGAAACTATTTTGAGCTGAGGGCGCTCTTATTTCCATTAGCCTCATGAGCTAACAATCTTGGAAAGACCGTGCATATGAAGAGAGGAGCCTCAGCCAATCGATTGATGATTTCTCGACATGAGGTGCCTTCTGTTTCCTCCTTGGGAGATGGAGATAGCATCTGTTCCATCTGCCTTCCGAGCGAAAATGCTTGATTCACCCTTTTTTTGTTTCGAGCGTCCGATATATTGGATTTTAAGGTATTGATTGGGTGTTCTTTGATATCTATCATACCAAGTTTTTGCCACACCTTGCGAGTGGCACCGTTGCGGGCAACCTCTTTTGTGCATGTCGTTAGGCCCTTGTCAAAGCCCAAAGCATAAACATTGTGTTGGTTCGGGTAGCGCCATCCATTCGCAATGGGTTCACCAATTATTCCAGAATGGATCAGCCTCCTTGGCCCAGCTTGGCTCGGTAGGCACGCAATCGAAAAGGATATTATGGCTGTCGTAAAACAAATCCCATGGTGGCATTTGAAGATCGTTCTCAGAGTTTTTGTAGATTCCCAATCTCTGGGGACGAACAAGGAAAATTTTAAAATTTTTTTTAAAAATTTTCAAAAGTCTTCCTTCTTGGTAACTGAAGTTGTTTCGTTTTGCCTTCACACCAATACGGCCTGTGTCGATCTTAACAGATAACGGGGCAGACAACTATTACCTCCCGGTGATGCAAGAAAGAGAAGAAGAAAAAAAAAAAAAGAAAGAAAGAAAAAATCGTAAATTCTTTTTGGGGTTCGAGGTTCTGAATCTTTCCATAGTCTAGGCTCGACATGCGCCCAGCCAGCTCGGACTCGTATCTGATCTGTTCAGGATGGGGAAAAATAGCAGAGCCGAGGCGACCAGTCGGCGACTCTTTCGAACGCAGGCGAAAGTCGGAGCAACTTCTGTCAGGAATCTGTCGCCAAATCCAGACCACGCTTGCATCTCCCGGTCGGAGAGGAGATCTGGTGTCACAATCGAACGTTATTCAATCAAATCTTGTAAAATACCTCGAAGACAAAGGAGAATTGTTTGCAGTGCGTTTCTGCCATGGCGTATTTGCTGCATTGAGAAGTCCCCGAGGTTGGTGCCGGCTGACAATCCTCGGTACCTTTTTGGGACACTGGGGATTACTACATACGTAACTTTCGTGTTGAGCATGAGCGAAAAGCCTCATCTCCCTCTCCTCTGGATTACCGAAAATGCAACTAAAACCTAAGTGTCAACCTGGAAAGGGTTTTACCCCAAGTTTAAGTTCTGCCTGGAGCTTTGCCTCTTAGATCCTCGTTCGTGGTAACAAATTAAATTAAACCATGTTGTGCCGTTATAATCTGCTCAGAGATCCTTCGATTTAAGAAGGTGCGTGTTTCCATAGGCTCGAAGGATTATAGATGCGACGGCGGATTCCTCTCGAAGAAAGTACGGTACGGTATCTTACATTTGTATCTCAACGCTTGTGGGATACCAAGAGACCTAGCTGACAGGCTTGTTCGTTTTCGGATGGAGGCAAATGTGAAAGTTGATAGACGAGCGTGGTACCATGTTCTTGATATTGGTAGCCTTTTCTTTTCTTCTAGAAGCTGTTTTAGCAGGCAAAGAAATCGCATAATTTTTTTTAGTATATCCAGTAATAGCCGAAATCACGATGCGATTTGAGATGAAGCAAGGCGCCGTTTGTAGGATCGTCGCCGCCGTTGGGCTTTGCGAACTATTGTGGTTATTACATATGTCGCTGACCACTGCTGACTCTATGTTTCACACACTTCCGATTCTATAGCTGCAGATGGATAATTTGCGACTGCGAAACCGAATGCTATATTTGTCAAGCGAACCGTACCGCCTATCCCAATTGCTGTAATGTCCCTTCTGGAAAGCGAGAAATATCAAGAGGGCTGAAGGGCTGATGACTACTACGCATAAGATCCCGAAACGATAATCCGAGGCCGCAGCTTTTTTTTCCGCGAGAAAAATAAAAGAGGGAAAAGAGATCAGATAATTGGAACCGATCCAACAGTTTTTCTGGAACAATCGATGAAATCATAAGGCCTCAGAATGGATGTTCCTGTCTCACCGTTAAGGTTCTGGAGCTCTCGGGCGAGGTCGTTTCGGATACGGCACTTTATAGAGTGTTGGTAAGGCGAGACTCCGTCTCGGAGGACACGACCTGGGGCTAAATGAAACGGTAGACATTGAGCGTTTAAGCTTTACAAGCCGGTAGCTTTTGGTCACAAAAGGTCGATAACGCAAAAAATGATGAGGAACTGGTTTTTCCTTCTTGCGGCGAGGGGGCCCGTATTGCGTTGACGGCGATGATATAATTCTGCTGGAGGGGTGTCCCATAATTATAATGACACCGACGATCATCTCGTAAATTCAAGATCTTAGGGAAAAAAACAGGTCCAACAGATATTGACGGACAAAGTCAAAGAAGAAAAGTCTCTTTCCTCGGGAAAACCCTATGCGGCATGATTGACTTCATAGTTGAGGGTATTTTGCTACAGTCGATTGCGGGAGGGCAGCTGGGTTCCAATTGTACATAGCTCCGACCTGGAACCCGTACCTGAACGTAGTTGGGTTTGTTGGAGGAATTCGCTGGTTTTCGTAATTGGCCATGTCGATATGGAGTAGGTAGGAACAGGCGCCAGCGACTTGGCTTAATTTCCAATCGGTAGGAATCGCGACAATACACAAGATCGCTTCCAGGACCAACGGAGCCACGTATTGAGCTCGGGATATCCTAGGACCCGCTTGGACAAGTCGGCAGGATTATGATGCTCGGTTTTGGAAGTTCATGATACCTCCCTCAGTCAGGATAGAGAACCAGCGCATAACATATAATACCCCGTGACTCCCAATTAATAGGTTTCAATGCTGTCGGCGTTGTTGGCCATGGCCCTGTCCATTCATAATTGCCGTTTCGTGTCCATATGTATGTATGTACAGACGCATATGCAAGAAGTACAGGACCGGCCTTCTCGTTTCTCCAGGGAAATCCATCCAAAAAAAAAAAAAGCCGGGGCAGACGAGGGCTTTTTCTGGCTGGCTCGAGGAGGACAGTGCCCCTCAACAAGATGGCCCCCACTCTCGTCTATTCTCGAGGCATTAAGTATTGTCTACGCGAAAATTCTTGATTTCTTTCCTGGACATATGTCTTTGGGTGTTACACATGTCAGGTATAGCTGAGATGCTTGCACATGCGCTCAGTGTTCGTCGCCATGTGCGCCCCAAACGAAGTGACATGTTTTCATGATGTGCATCTCGGATTCGAAATTGTGGAGAATTCGAGAGCGAAAGAACACAAAGATGTTTGTCAAAGGCAGGGCTGGGTGATATACTTGCACGGCAGATATTTTGCGGTGAAGTTATAGGATACGGTAGCTGCTCGTCCTAGGTACGCCTTGTTGGGGAGAAATTGACAAAAGATCATGAAGAGCATGCGCTGGCTTTTGTCATTTGCGTGTTAGACGCCACGGCCAAATGGAGAAACCCCGGCGCCTCTCATCGCATTGACATCCGGGGACCTCGAAGCTACAATCTAGAGACATGTTGCAACAGTTGTAACTTTGGAAATGGAGGATCAAGGTCATGTTGTGATTGTTTTCCTCGGGGCTCCTGTCAAATTATGGTGTCTCCGACCCACCCTTCTTTTATCAGAATTGGTTGACGTCGTTGGAAGCCGACGAGAAAGGGAAGTGAAACCTGCCGGGGATGTCAATTGATCTGGGAGTCCGGCGCCTGGCACTGAGAGGTGGAAGGGTGAATGAGGGGCAGCTTGGGGGCCGGTCTGAGAAGGCAAATGGCTCTGGAGCATCATCGGGTACCTCTGGGTACCTTTCGTCCCTGCTGCCTTTGTCTGCTCGCACGAGTCGCCGCCGCCCATTTGGAATATCCGTCCGACAGCCCTTCGCTTTCACGCTTTGCTAGTGGTCGCCCCCCAAACGAGGGCACCCCAAATTGGTCCTCGAAGGGAGCAGGAGGACTTTTGTTTTTTCAGCTGCTGCGCTCTGTTTGGGGTATGGCAGGGTGGTGCTCTGAGCTAGCGAGCAAGTCAACTTTGGTATTATACTTTCTCCCATTAATAATAACTGTCAGCCTGCTCTCAGCCCGTGGAGAGAAAGAAGGTCAGTGAAGCCATCGAGGGAGAGCAATCATCAAATCTTTTCCGAGCTTCTTCTTCTTTNAAAAAAAAAAAAAAAAACCTCTTCGGGGTCCCTCCATTCCACTTTTACCTCGTTCCATCTCCCCCGCCCCTCGCCAAGTCCATCTCGACCGCCCTGCAGGCGCTGCAGAGTCCGATCAATGTCGCTTTAATTCGCTGTACATTTCTGAGGGCCTTGGCTCCGGTTAGCAGCTGTGTTGCCTAGTTAATCGCCAGACGCTTACTTTGCTACTTAAATCAGATCGGATCCATTAGATCGCGCAGCTTCAGACATAAAACATCAAGAATAGGATCATAGAAGATCAGGATACAGGAACCGCAATCGCAATCGCAGTAATTGATATTCTTGTTTTGTTCGGTCCAGATATATATTATATCCTACAATAATGTCAATCGCCCAGTCATCGCGCCCAGCCGGCTCTCTCCCATCCACCTGCTCTAGCTCTTTCTCGTCGATATCGGACGCCATGGTTCCACCCACGCCAGAGACCAAGGTCTTGAACCTCAACTCTCACGTGCGGATACATGGTTCGGATCATGACGATTTCTCGCCCTTGGGTGCCTCGTTAGACGAATACCACACCCAGGGTCGCTCGTCTCCAAAGTTCATTCTTGGCTCCTCTGACGAAGGTCACGAGTGCAACACCGTGCTCGAGGAGGACGAAGGCATTGAAACCGCCAGCGAAACCCAGGAACCATTGACCCCGACCTCCTTCGACGGCCATGCCGTTTTCACACTAGAACAGCACGAGCCAACACAGCCCATCACACAGAAGCAGACCGTACGCTCCATGCTTGACATGTCTGACGTCAAGACCCGTCCTCGAAGTGTTTCCAAACCACCACCAGCATCTCCACCACTCCTGACCCTTCAATCTCCACCACCTCAACCGGTCACCCGAATCGAAGCCCCGACACCCGTCAAGAGGTCGCATACTTTTTCTCGCATCTTTCACAGGAGTGGAAGCGGCAGCGATTTGGTCAACAAGCTCGGAGGTCACCGTGACGACGACTTGACACCTCGTCATACACCTCAGCCAAAGGCCCGAGCCGGCCTCTTTCACAAGAACAGCCCTGCTCCCTCGAAAGTCGGCACCCCATCCAAGTCTCTGTCGCCGACAAACAGCCTCATGGAGACCAGAAAGAGTGCCGGTTCGCCACCAAAGTCCTTGTCGACCGGAATCGGACGTCTGGGTAGAAACCGGAGGTCCAGCAGCATGAACGGCATCGCTGATATGCAAACCGAGTGTGCCATTACCCATCCGGCAGAAACTGGCGTCGGCCTCAAGGCTAGGAAATTGAGCACCGTGGCCGTTCCTGTCGCCCCTGCATTCAAGATCCACAACCTCAGCGAGAAGTACTCCAACAAGAGTCACATCCCGTTGAAGACGAAGCAGATTGGTGAGGGTGCCAGCGCTATTGTGAAGCTGATGAGTAAGGTTCACGGCAGCCCCAACGAACTTTTCGCCGTCAAGGAGTTCCGAAAGAAGTCGAACAACGAAACTGAGGAAGAGTACACCCAGAAGCTCAACTCCGAATGGTGCCTCTCCAAGTCCCTCCATCATCCCAATGTCGTCTTGACTGAGGATCTCTGCCGTAACAATGGTCGATGGTGCCATGTTATGGAATACTGCAGTGGAGGGGATCTCTTCTCCGTCATCAAGAAGAATTTCATGGGAGTAGAAGAGAAGCTTTGCATCTTTAAGCAGCTTTTGCGTGGTGTCGCCTATCTTCACAGCCACGGCGTCGCTCACCGTGACATCAAACCAGAGAACCTTCTGCTCTGCGCTGATGGACGTTTGAAGATCTCCGATTTTGGTATCTCCGAGGTTGTCAGCGGCGACCACCCAGCCTTCAGCGAAACAATGGAGTGCGGCTCCAATATGAAGGAAATTCGCCTTAGCCGTCCAGGAATCTGCGGCAGCAAGCCTTACCTCTCCCCTGAGGTTATTGCCCAAAAGGGTATGTGTTGAAACTTGGCCCCGTCCTCCTCTCCTTTCACAATATGCTAATTTAAATTCAATAGACTTTTACGATGCTCGTAAGCTTGATGTCTGGTCCTGCGCTATCGTCTATGTGACACTCCATTATGGTGGATTTCCATGGGCTGAAGCCAGCTCCTCCGACAGAATGTACGCTGCATACAAGTGCAGCTTTGACAAATGGCTTGACGCCAACCCCTCCGGTCTCATCACCTGCGACTCCACCATGCCCGGAGCCCGAATCTTCTCCGACATGAAGCCACCACTGAAGCGTCTCCTCTACAAGATGGCTCACCCTCACCCAGAAAAACGTATCACCATCGAAGAGGCTCTTAATGACCGCTGGATGAACAACGTCGACTGCTGTATCCCCGATAATGACTACGACAAGGCACCCGGTATGGTCGACTGTAGCGAGCTCAAGGGCTGCAAGTTGGCTGGTAAGATGGGGGTTAAGAAGTTGCATCAGCATCTTCCTCCCAAGAAGACTTTGCACCACGAAGTCTAGGCTGCTTTTGTGCAATTGTTCGGCTTAAAGAATCTATTCTACCACCATCGACACCATCCGAAGATTTGACATTCGTTTCACAACATTTCCCTTTTTTTTTTTTTTTTTTTCTTTTCTCTTTCTATTTACCTTTTCCCCTTCCCTTTCCTTCGTATTTCACACACCTGGGGTCGGTTGAAACGATATAGGAGAGGTTGTATATGTCTTCACTTCATTTCACTTCATTCGTTTTCACACACACACACAGTGTAACAACAGCTTTGCATTCAGTGACCTGGTAATGTTTTAATGCCCTTTTTTCCTTCCGTCTTTAATCTGTTACTATAGCATTGCTTTCGCTTTCTTCGCTTATATATGGGATGGACGCGCATCGGTTTTTATACATGCTTTTACATTGTTTCTGTTTACTTGCGGGCGTTATGGATCAGCTCATTCGTTTTACACACGTGCATCGTGGTTTTTTTTCCCCTATCAAGCTTCTAGTGGAGAAGACAGGAGATTTCGTATGCTCCAGTATAATGTTTCTTTTCACTCATGTCTTTTGGTATTCTTTCCAGAATTACTTGCAAAGGCCCACGGATCGCAGAGCTCGCGTTTCCTTGTATCATCAGATCCTTTTTTCTTTTTTACTCTTGAGTTTCCTTGCGCCAGGGGTCTTTTGTTCCCAGGGATGACATTACTCCATTAGCTGAGAGAGTTCATCCTCCTCCTGTCCGCTGTTCTTGTCCTACATAGACTAGCCAGTCGAAGCAAGAAAATGGAATCCATCAATATCAAATCGATGAAATCACAATATAATCTAATTCATACCATAATTTCATATAAACTTCCAGGTGCGCGAGATGCCGAAAATCACTCTCGCTGTTGACGTGGTTCCATTGAATTGCCCTCGGCCTTGTCATAATGTAAATCACTTTACATGGGGACCTTTCCATTTCATCCGTCTCCTGAAGGCCGTGGCTATTTTGACACTCATATGAGTAAAATGAGTGAGCATATCCAGAGGCCCTCGTTCATGCAACACAAACCTCTCTCAGAACAAAAGGAGCAAGCAAGACTAGGTCCACCCTTGACCTGTCATGCATGCTCTGGCAAGCTTCTTCTCTCCCTTGAATTCCCCGCATTTCCCAAACATTGAACAACCCATCAGCTTGGGAAACAATAACCCAATGATTTGTCGTCATTTTCCCAGGTTTTGCTTTTCGTAGTTCCTTCTCTCTCTCCCTCTCTGCGTGGGGGCCAACCGCCTTTCAGATGACTTTGCTGCTGCTGGGAGTCCCGACTACAGGCGAGCAAAAATGCCTCAAACCTCTAATACATCGGTGGGCTGGCTCTGAACCCTCTGGCCCCATGATATGGCGTCCCAAAACTTGTTCCAGGTCATCCAAATTCGTCGTCATGAAAAGTAATGCCCGGATCATACTCTGAATTGGGTTTCATCGGTCAGGATCGAGTCCTTTTCTGACTCCAGTCTGCCGGAATCTTCGTCCGAAGCTTTTTTTTTTTTCTTTGCACATTCATTTTCGGGATGTCAGCCTCATCATCGACATCTGAATAATCATGCTGCAGTATGTCATCATGAGAAATGTGATCCCTGATTCCTTATGGCACTCAGTGGAGACACTCAATATTCAATAAAAAGTCAAAGAATACGCATGGTGCAGTCATCAGCTGGGCTGAATCACTAAAGCCTCATAAAGCATATTACAGACATGCAATTTTGCGCCTGACTGATCGAAACAGCAATAATTGGGATACCTAACGCCGAGGCTGCTTAGCCGGATCGATCGACCTCCTCGCCATTTATTTGAGCTTCCGTCGGAATCGGTAAGCCAGTCATTTGAGGCTTTTGGTAAATGATTATCAGGAGCCAGTGAAAACTGCAAACAAAAAAAGTCAGGCCGCGGAGAGATCCTCGTCGCGAATTTCCCCGATACGTGCTAAATTTGCTAGACATATTCTTTTAAATTCCTTTTTTTTTTTTTTTTTTTTTTTTTTTTTTTTTTTTTTTTTGTTGCCGTGTAGCGGAGGTATTTGATTGACAAAACACAAGATCCGTTCCTCCGTGAAGGCGAGTTGTCGGGCTTTCAGATGTTCCTCTTTGACTTTGTCTGATATCTAAAAATACACCCTGATAGATACCCATGGCCATGATTGCATCGATGGCGGCGAAATATGGATGATCTTATGGTTCACAGGGTACATTACATTTTGCATATCGCGGAGAACGTTAACGTGTTTATTTCTCTGACTAAACATTGTTAACGTTAACCCCACGCATGACTTTCGTCGATGCTCCCTCACTGTCTCTTCTTCGTCCACTGAAGTTTTCATCACGAAAAAGAATCACGAATGAGAAAAGCCAAGGAGACGTTCCCTTAACTGCAAAATATCTCGTGAGGATTCTCCTTCTTGAGAACTTGTGTCTCGCTCGCTCTCGGATACCCGCATTAACCGTGACAAGGTCTCGATCGCGATCGTGGAACCCCGTATTTTACCGTTCTTGATGAGACATCTCATTTTACACGGTCCAAGCTTTGAAGGGGGCACCAGAATCCTTCAATAAACTAATTCGGATATTGAGTAACGGAACACGGAAGGGAAGGCACGAAGCTATCCAGCCAGCTACCGGATGGCACGTCAACCTTAGGAACCTTGCAAGATGCCATGTCTCGCCTGCCACGGAGCAGAGCAAGCTTGCCGTCTTGGTATGTGTTATGCTGTGCATCGCCGTGCAACCGCGGCGTTCGATTTCGAAAGGGAAAAAGAAGCTTCCTCGAAAAAGCTTCAAGTTAAGGCGTACCAAGGAAAGTCCCTAAATCCTTCCCAGAGAGGACCGTACCTGATATTACCCTGCAGTGCACTAGCTCTTCTGGATCTTTTGATTCGATTGGGAACCACGTAGCACAAAGAGGAGGAAATAACGCTTGGGGCAAAAAGCGCATTAAGACAACCAAACTGTCGTACTGTCCTCCTTAACAAATTATATGCACTCATGAGCTTTCTCTATCACATACCCGATCTAGCCATCGCGCTGGCCAGCGGTCCAAGCAGCTGCGACAGAGGGATTTCACGCAAGAGCCACACTTCAGGGAGATGAGAGGGAAGAGCGGGGGCTGGAATCCAGCCTGCACCACAGTTCTGTCTGCACGAAACGGAGTCACCGGACTCACCTTCGTGCCTTCGCTTAACGACGCTCAAAGCCGATATCTCTAACCTAAATTCAGGCGGCCTAAATTCGAAGGGGATACCCCCCTAGCTCAATTGGAGCTTATGGAGGCATCCGTTGACCCTCTAGCCATGGTCCCCGATATCAGAACTACAAGAAAGGAGCTCCAGCGACAGAAATCCCGCTCGACATATGTACATGCCTCGTAGCTCGGGTGCAGATGCTAGGCCGGTATCTCTAGCTCCCGTTTTCGTGGGGGATTAAGAAATGCCACGGTCCCAAGCTACTCCATCTACTCACGCTCGCAGGGCATTGATTGAGGTCCTAAATACGACTCGTATCGAGAGATATGGATGCCGGTCGGTTGAGGCGGCATGCGCGCGCATGAGTATGGCTTAATTGAGGGGGTAGCCTGTGCAGAACCACCTGACCTCCTCTGTTTTCGTGTTCGAGCATCTTTTGATCATTAAACACCCTATATGCTCTCTCCACGGAGTATTACATATAATTGCAGGTACATAGCGCGAGGGGGAGCTAGAGAGAGCTATACCATGCAGTGAGCTTTACGATCTCTTGATACGGTTGAGGTCAAAGCTCCCCTTGTTTGCTATACTGCTTTGTTTTATATCGAAAACCGGCCGTGTTCTTATTATGCAGGCCAATTGATATTCTCTGATTTCCGTGTACGATGCTTGCAGGCGAGAAAAGCCTCATGGTACGTTTCCAACCCTATACGGCGACAGCATGATATCTTTGATATCGCGAAATATAGCCGTTTGAGTGTTTGAAGTGATGCGTAAGCAATACAATTAAGAAAATAATGTCACCGTGCTCGAATTTCGATGCATATCACAAGCTACGAATTGGGCAGCTGCTCACCGTTTCCAGATTTCCCCACAATTTCGATACTCTGGATTTTCCAATCGAAATGTCAGACAAAGAACGGGGATCCATCCATCCATCCATCTCCATTTTCGTAGAGTTTTTACCCCAGGATTTCATGTCTGCTCATGGGTGAGAATACGAAACGGCTTTTTTTTCCCTTTACATTTTTTGTGATCGATGATCCCGAAAGCATGGGCCGGCCCTACATGCAATGTGCTCAAGCAGGAGAGAATCGTCAGCTTATTTTTCTCAGGTTATGTCGGGACATGTCACAAGGCACACGATCTCTTTTTTGGGGGGCCCTCTGTCGCCTCACATTTTTTTATATGAGGGATATTTGAACTTCTATCACTCTTTGCGACAATTTCTTTCTTTCTTTTTTTTTCCTCCAATGCAAACAAGAATGGAAAAAGAAGCAGGGATTTCGAAGAGCAGCGAGCAGCCACTCACGCGTGGGTTTCGTTTCTCCACAATTCGCAATAGGGTTTAGTCGAGACATCTGCATGTTGGCAGATGGGCATAATCGTGGGGGGGTTTGCGAATCACCTCTTTGCAAGCGCCCAAAAAGAGCCGTTGTTGTGTTTGCCATCTTTGCTCTGTGTGTGTGCGTGTTAGTCAGCAACACAGTTTCCTAGTTGTAGTAGGATGAGTTCGTCAACGACCTCTAGCAATACACTCTAGTTCCTTCATGAGCTTGTGATTGTATGTCAATTGACTATTTGCAATAATTCACAAGTAACACTACGAATCGTTTACAGAACTAGACCCGTTCCTCAGACCAATAGATACGGTCATCCCCCCCCGGGTTCCCTTTCAAGGTTGACGGAGACTTAGTGCAATTATACTTTTGCGAAATCCGCGGCTATTGGTAGCACGTTGGACGGCAGAGCTTGTATTCCCATAAATCGCTCGTACTACAGGATGTAAACATGTACCTCAGATGGTATTCTATTGCCTCCGTCTTTCAAGCTGGGCCTGCTCAAAGATGGGGGGTTCTCTGAGGAACCCATGATCCTATTTGTAGATCCCGACGTACAGGATGGCCTATAAGAGATTTCTTCAAGATGTCTTTCGGCCCGAGGCTTCCATTACCAAGCCGGAAGCCGGAATCGTAGAGATCACGGAGGTACCTAGCGGAAGCATACACTACTTCCTTGGATCACAAAAGGGGGGGGAACGTATAACAGGGCTGTTCGATGTTGAAAAGATCCCAACTGGTCTGCGTCCATGTTTCAAAATTGCGTCGACTATATCGAAGCGAAGATCTGTTTCAGCTATTGAAGCATGACTTGAGTATAATTATTTGGTATTAATATTAGTTACGGCGACCTGTAACGGTCACATTACCGGTGTAGCGGAGACTTCCATCTCCTATGTGTACAACCCGTGACAGCCTTGGGGGAAATATGCATTCAATCGTGTTCGGGTTCCGTTAAGCGGTCGGCCATTTGATGTTAGTCTAAAGCTTTGGTCAAGGTCCAGGTTTAATTGAATATCTGATACCAATAATGATACATAACGGCACATAATTGACAGCAAAACTCGCTCTGAAGATCCGTTATTTCGCATATCATATCTAGGATAGCCTCAAACTCTCCTTCATTCGCATATACGAACGCCAAAATGCACTGATTTGATGAACTCTCTTTAAGTCATGAAGGAACCTTGTCAAGCTTACGAATAACGATCCCGTCCTCTTCTTCCAGAGCAAGGTCATGGTTGAATGGAAGCAGTTGATACGTCGAGCAGAACAGCAGAAGCATGTAATTACGTGTGAATGTGGACTGCAGCATGCATATATTATGCTCTCCGCATTTACCAATCCATTAAAAACTTGCATTTTTGTTAATTGAAGAAACCGCGATCCATCCCGCGCCAAGTGGCATCTTGGAACCGATCAGCGAATCTTCAGAGTTTTTTTTTGGGAACCTTTTCATGCGGCGCGATATGGATCGCCACTCTCTGATGTACCCCAATTCTTGGGATTTATGCCGTGTAATGATCAAGCTTTTTTGTCGTTCCAAGGCTACCGTCGGCATGCGGAATAGGGCCCTGCAAAATAGTAATCAAGTGATTCAATCTGTCGCGCGACAGAGAACTAACCATTGTTCATAGGTCATGGCTATCTCTATTACCTAAAAACTTGTCTTTTGAGACCAAGTTTTTGTCGAATATGGTCCCCACTAACATCAGATCATTGTCGCACAAGAGACATCAATCTAGCATGTCTGTGGGGTTGTCTTTGGGGAAGAACTTCCCGTAGTAAAACATGCATGCCTTTAAATCCGTATGGACAGTTTTCAGCAGCTGTATGTATGTATGTATGTATGTATGTATGTATGTATGTATGTATGTATGTATGTATGTATGTATGTGTGTGTGTACGGAGGCTCTGCGGTCGCTCCGACCGGAACAATCGTCTACGGAAATGTCTACAAAGCACGAACGGGAACGGGTTACGGTATACAGGTAAGTCGTTATAGGGTCGACTCTCGGAAGGGACGAAAGGAGAAAATTTAAACCCTCCCTCAGGTAGATTAAACGGTCCTTGGGTTACAATTGCATCGGCGTTTTCAGCCCATTAAGAACTCGGAACGGTGGAAAGCGACGAAGGTGCATACATACGAGCAGTTTTGTTGTAGGCACCGATGCAAGTAGTCTCGGACGATGCATGCTGTCTCTGGTGTGGCGAATTCCATGCTAGTTGGCCTAACTATAACTCTCATCCCCCACTTTCGGGTTTGTGCATCTAAATTTTCGCTATCATATTTTGGCATTTCAGCTGCGGTTCGAAAATTTTTCTATGCAGGTTTGTTCGTTTTGTTTTTTTACTTCAGGTTGTTGGATTGTTCTAGCGGTGAACTCGAATTAGTCTTCGACTGGGGGCGGTTTTTTTTTTTTTACTGGGGAAAGCGAGCAAACGTGCATGCT
>JAJTTS010000005.1:1149972-1177691 GCA_036971165.1 Arthrobotrys iridis
CCCCGACTTCGACTGGAGTGGCATGGTTGTTGCTTAATTCCATTCGAGAACTTGAAGTTGTTTTCGATGTTTCGGGCTCCTACGGTCCATCTACTCAACAATTGCGCGTCCATCCCCGCCCGAATACGGCAGCCCATTGTAGTCTTTGCAATGCAATGATAGCAGCTAGAGAGAAAAAACTTTTTTACATCCCGAGATATATCCCGTGCATGAATACCGCGCCGACTCTTCTTGTGATCTGCTTTATCGCGGCAAGAGATTCAGGTAAATGAAAGAAAATCAGCTGAATCACATAGTTATACCAGAAATAATAATAATATCTTAAAGCATCTGAGACCATGGGTCCGTGTGATGAGATGGGATAAGGACTAACAAGCGAGGGGCTGGAGTAAACCCAACTAATGGATTAGCTAAAACCGTCTATAGCTGAAGAGCGCAATGTTCGAAATACATCAGCCCTCCCTGGGGGAAGGGGACGGTCGCGATCGTGAATTTGCAGTTTTTGGGAACCGGGTCCCCAGGGGGGACCCGAGAGGTACTTTTGGGTACCAAACTCATACTCTCGCGTGGGTTCGGGTTGTCGGTTCGCAGATATTATCGTATGAATCGATCAGACCACGAGATTCTTTCCACCAGCCCGATAGATGAATCATCATGAGGGGTTTGATTTTTAAAATTTTAATTCCTAATCTTCAATTTCTCTCTTGGATTCGGTTTTCATACAAGGACGGCGAAACGTGACTTTTCTCGATCCGGGCAGATCATGTCATAACCGTTGGCTTGGGGTCCAATCTTTCTTCCTCTTATCTCGGGCACTTTTCAACGAGAGAATTTCATTTCGGGCTTGGGGAAACACTACACGCTACAGTGGTATGCATCTCTGGGAACCGGGTGAGATTCTGTCCGGTTTATCTTGTGATCCCTGGGCGCTATTAGTTAACTTTTCAAAAATCACACTGCTTCAGGATATATTTTCGATAAGAAAGATAACGTGTCAACTGTCGTTGGAGATTCCATCTCGGGTTCCGACGAGCTCTCTCCGTATCAACTCTCTGCTTCGTTTTTGCTCTTCGGTCCGGGTATCGGTCCTATAGGTCAGATTTCTTAGGACCAGCTGGCGTCAAACAAGGCATTCCGGATCCCAAACCAATAAGTTCTTTCGTCGGGATTACGGCAGGTTTGATCGGACGAGGACAAGACGAGGAATGCTTTAGCGCCTTCCTCAACAATGTAGTTGAGGCTAGACTTGGTTATCCTCGGGATTGGAGCTCCACCGACACATTTCGGGAAGTTCGAAATGTTCCAGGTCTTGTATAAACCTGTATATGACATGAGAGTTCATGGATATTGATGGGAGACGAAGAAAACCAAGAGACTCGGCCAAAGCTTAGCGTTCTGGAGGAAGCTGGATACAGCATTGTGTCTTATAGACGCTATCCCGCATCCGCAAACCGTACCCGGATCGCTGGTTAAATCTAGTTTCTCGTACTCGTATCGGTACTTATTTCAGAAAATCTGCGAGAGCGCTAGAGCTCTGCGGCGAGTTAGATCTATCAATCTCGAGTTACGCATGTTCTAACTATAGATGTCTGAGTCTCGTGTAATATCAAATCCGTGTTCCAGATTTTCATGCACGTCCACACGTGAAGATGAGGGGTGATTTTGTGATGTAATGGAATCGACGGGTTTGGGGAGGATTGAGGGGTAAGAGGGGTATCAGGTGGATGCTGTCGACACTAGACTGTAGACGGATATCAGATGAGACGAGGAAAGGTTGGGACGAAGTGGCGTCTATCGCGGGTATAGACGACCGCTTGTCCAGGAACTCCCCGACGTCGAACATTTGCAACATGCAACACGACGGCGACTTCACGATCTTCTGCTGACCATCCGAGGTTGCAATTGATCCTAGAGATGCTGTTAAGGGAGCAGTTAGTGTCTTTGGAAGTGTTTCTTCGAATCCCGTGATACCTTCGAACGCTTTCATGAGATTTCTTTGGCCTTAGACAAGCGATTACAAATCTCGCCTAGATCCTGACCGACGAGAGATCGTGATTTAGTCGACTCGCCAAAGAAGATATCAGATTATATCAAAGGGCGGACCGCCCTGAAAACAAAGAAAATCCTTCTCCTCTCTCACTCCCCCCCCCCGCAAAGGAACTCCGGCGTTGCGTAATCCCAAAAAATCCACTACCAGAGCTCCAGCAGAAGTTCGGGGTCTAGACCTCCAAGTCCGGCCCGGTTATCTCCCGGATCATCCCTAAGTCACCATACACCCTGCATCATACCACCCTGCGCGTGCGCCAAGGAGCTCGGTAGCATCCGAGATAAAGACCTATGGCCATCGTAGCCTACGAAGAAGTAACACCGAGTCCCGAGTCCCATTCCCCGGCAGAGCCGGACCTGAAGCGTCTCAGGTTGTCGCCGACGCCTCCGAACCCCGAGATTGCCACCCGGAACCGTCGGTTCATATATCTTCAGACTCATGATGAGTATTTTACCAAAACGGAGCACGCGTTTTCGCTGCCGACGCTGTATAATCAATTGATCAGCCGGTTTATGAGTGGGAGCGATATGAGGGAGCATGCCGCGGACCCGGCAAGTCAGACAAAGTTTAGCGAGATCCTGGCGAGAGATTTGGAACGTGGGGAGGACAGGATTGAGCATTTACGACGACAACAGAAAGTTACAGAAGAGGAGGAGGAGGAACACGAGGACGAGATGGAAGAGGTGGAGGATGATGAGGGGAATATCGTCATGAAGTCCAACCGACAGGTATCAAATGTGGACCTTGAAGGAGAGGTAGCGGAGGAAGGCACCATCGACGCCGAACGCCTTGATGCCGACATTTTAATACGAGCGGACTCCAATGGAGAGTTTATGAATGTGCAAGACAGGGAAGAGGCGTGGGAGATATGGAAAGACATTCTCTCAAGAAGGTTCTTGAGAGGTGACGACGAAGACTTCGACTACGAGAGCGTAGATAGACCGGGTGGAGCTGGAGACCCGAATCATTTGATTGAGGTGGAAATTGAGAGAGATGGATGGGAGGAGTATTTTGATGGCGAAGAAGCGGATGAGTATATTGAGCGGGACGGGCAGAAGTATTTGGGCGGGAGAGTAGTAGAGGGAGAGACAGGAATTCAAGATTTCTAATCTTCGTACCTGGCTAGAGTCTGTTCATGACAGATACGTAGATCATGCACGATGTGAATGAACGGTCCATATACCTCCAAGGTCTGATGTAGATACATTTTTGGGGTTTGTAAGAATGAAAAGGTGATATAATCTTCAGAGTTGATTGTCCATCTACAAGAACACCTGTGGTGTATACTTTTAGCTCGGCATGGTAAGGGACAAGGAATGAGCAAAGGAGTGAATAATCAGTACATTCTAACCGGGTGAATCAAATTCGCTAATCATCAAAAAAAAAAAAAAAAAAAAAAAAAAAAAAAAAAAAAAAAAAAAAAAAAACATTTATGAAACGCCGCGAATCTGCGAAGGGTATCTTGAACTCGAAGGGAGTGAGACAAATGAAGGTCAAGAAGACAAAGGAAAACTATCGCGAACAGGCAAAAACAATAGATATTTTAACAAGACAGAGCTTCATTGGCCGATGCGGCTGCAGGAAGTAGAAGAGGAAGGTGTTCCATCTTCGACCGTAAACGGGCTAAGAGTGTCCTCAACGACTGAACGGAATGTCGACACCCTCCACAAAGTTTCTCCAGGCCTCCCTCTCGCAGACCTTTCCGGATTCCGTGTTAGGGGCATTCAGAATGACGAATTTCTCCCACTTGCAGTCGTCAGTGCTCGTCACTATGACAGTGTCCTCGTCGGTCCATCCGACGGAGTTTCTCCCAATGCCTTCGACCTTGGCCTGTACAAAGCTCCACTCGGAGTTGAAATACTTTGGCAACAGTGGCAGTTTCCCGAGCAATGAAAAGCGCTTGTTGGATTCTGTGGGGCCAGTAACAGGTACTTCTGAGCTCCTAGAGGATGGCCTTTGCGGTTCAGTTGTTGAACCAGAAGATGAAGCCGAAGGCTGTGACAAAACATCGAATATATGAAGGGTTCCTTTATCGGAAGTAACGGCTATACGATTAGACGATGGCGAGAAGGCCATCGAGTAAATCATAGCCTTATCAATTCCACGGCGCAGTTCCGTTACTATCGCAGAACTGGATGTGGAAAATATTCTGACTAAGGTCCCATTCTCAGATGCGGTAGCCAGAAGATCGCCATTCGGGCTTAATGCCAACGCCATGATTGGGTGTGTATGTGCAGGCACAATAGTATTATTCCCAGTTTGTAAATCGAAGAGGTTGACCTGTCCGAATGTTCGACCTGGGAAGGCGACATGCTTACTTCCGAGGCAAGCGAGGCCGAAATCGTTGTGCACAGTCTCAAAGGCCTGAAGTCGCTGGGGAGGCGACGAGAAGGTATAGATTGAAATGTGGTTCCTGAGCACGACAACGATCCTCGATCGTGATAGACGAACGCCCAAGACGTCTGATTTGAATTCCAAGGTGATGACCACCCTCTGCTTGGCGTCATCCCAGATCACAACCTTATTAGGAGGGAATTTGGGGTCTCGACCACCGCCCACAAGGGCGAGAAAGTTAGACCTTCCAAGCATGATTGCAACAGCTACACCACCGTTGAACCCTGATAAATAAATAAAAATTAGCACATATTATAAATAATACAAGGCTCGAGACTTGCGGAGTAGCTGATACGTACTTCGATGGATACGCAGCTCGCAGGGATCGGAATTCATGACTTCATCGAATATCAAATTAACATTAGCTCTGATATCAACACATAATCAGTCTAGGAAAGACTCACCTGCGAATCCATCTTCCAGACCAACGGCGAAACAGGAGTAGTCCTGGTTGTAATTGGCTGAGAGCGCGGTAGTGCGCCCTGTGATGGTAAGAGCCTTTCTGGTGTTCATTTTGGCCACCGAAAACCCTCGCTGGTCGGCTTTAATGCCTTCAAAATATTTGATACCGGAGGCGTTGGCGCCCGTTCAAGAATGTTGCAATTTGCAACCGGGGATGGGCTCCCTGACGGATAACTGGATGGGGTAGATGAGATGGTGACGTTGATGAGGGGCTACAAGCTACAGAGGTAATGAAGAGTCTGAGATGTGAACTCGAGTTCGGAGATTCGGATGTGATATCTCAAGGCTGGATCCTCAATGCTGTGCCCTGATATTCCATTGGTCGAGGACCGCCTTACGAAGTGGTAATGCTGCTATGACCGAGCAAACGCCACTTACGTTGGAGGCCGATGTGATTCGAACGGATTCGATTTTGGGAACGTCAACTCGAGAGAGAAAAGGAGCTTCTGGAAGTCATATGTAGGATCGGTGTCGCTGTAGAGATACTTTCGTAACAGGGCTAGTATTTTTAATTTTCTGGTTTCGAAAGTTCCCGCGGAGACTAGGCTAAGAAGCATCCCTTGGGGCATCCCGATGATGCATCGTGGTTGAATTCAACGGTGTAGTCATGTATGTAATTTGGCCGCGCTAGCCCCCCAAATCGCAGAGTGACATGCATCCGAACCACGGTCTCGGATTGGTAGATTCCACTAAGCTCCTGTTATGACCTCGGTGGATGGCAAAGCTGAGTGGTCGCAGGTGATCACGGAGGCGTTATATACATCTGCTGCCATAGCCTGATAGCGAGTAATCGATACAGTCTTACTGGTTCCCGTGATGCATGATTACACTTCCGCAGATGTGGTAGTTGTCTATCGAGGGATCCGAATGGCCGGCAAATCATGGATCGGTAACGGAATTTGTGGCTGAGAAATGCCTGGTCTGAAATATGCGCACCCGCAGTATTATTCAGTCCGTAATTGCACAGCCACACAAAGGCGAGAACATGTGGCTAGTGGAAGCGGACCCGAGCTTCAGCCACAAAACACCACGACCAAGCTCTCCAGCAGCTGTCCCTGAATGCTGGAGTGGGCCAGCTTGCAGAAGCTGTATCTGGAACAGCGGCCGCTACATGCCAGACCATCGAACCTGCCATTGTTTCCTATAACATTGAGTTCCACAATTATCTCCTTCAATGTCATAGGTACCTGATCCCTGGGGTTGTCCCTGTTGATATCAACTGCCCTAACCATTTTGGCCTCAATTCCCTAGCTACTTATCTCCGCATACCTCAAAAGCGCGTCGTCGATACCCTTTCTACGGATATCTCACCTGATACACCCGAACTCCACGCCCGACAACCTGCGTGAGCATTCCGCTATTGGAGCCGGTGTTGGGGATCCCTTACGTCTGCTTGACGGATTCTGGCGCAGGTCAGGTGCTATCAAAAGTTGAACAATGGCAGCAGCGTCTCCGACGACCGCAGAGGAGGACCTCTGGTCCTCCATGCTGTCCAATGTCGCTTCATCTAAACGGCTACCTCAGAAATCTATCCTCGTACTCGGTACATATCACCTTTTTTTCCATCACGGAGTAAACCATTCGGCCGCGAGACGGAGCACATTCGCTAACTAGGAGGGATGCCATCGTACAGGAGGGGGTGCGGATGAACAGAAGGAATTCGTGGACGCCCTAGGCGGCTACACATCGGATAGTCGCAAGCAGAGTCGAAGGCCACCGGTTGCTAATGAATTCGCCCTTGGTTACACATATTTGGATGTCCTAGATGCTGAGCAAGAGGGTTTGGGACCTGTTATATATCCGTTACGTATGCACAACAGCTAATGATCCACTTTATAGACGTCCTCGCCCGTCTCGGTCTCTACCTTGTCTCGTCACCCACACCGGCTTTCTCACCGCTTCTGAAACCGCTATTCACACCCGAACTCCTTCCCGATACCCTCGTTGTCCTGCTTCTCGACTGGCGGACACCTTGGTCATGGCTTAGGCAAACCAGACGATGGATACGGCTACTCCGAAACATATTCTCGCAGCTGGATGATGATGCTAAGGAGGCGCTGGAGGATGTTATGAAGGCTTGTAGGTTCTTCTTACCTGATTGAATTTTCCTTTGTGGGAATAAAGCAACCTGAACGGGGGATCTTACGAAGGTTAGGGGAGGCAAGACCAAGGAATTTTGGTGAGACGGGAGCAATTCAGGTCCCTGGCGCTGCTCCGGAGGTACAGATCCCGCTGGGGCCTGGGGAGTTTGATGAGCCGCTAGGGTTACCGCTCCTGGTGGTTTGCCAGAATGTGAGTTTCTTGCAATATGGAAACAATAGTGATAAGAAAAAGTCACCGATCTAACCTACGACATGCAGGCCGACAAGATCGAAACGTTAGAACGAGAAAGAGGGTGGAAGGAAGAGGAGTTTGATTTTGTCCTGCAGTTCATGAGGACAATATTACTAAAACGTATATTTCAAATATTCCTCATCCGGCTGCTCAAATAGCTAATTTGACATACCAGATGGTGCTTCCCTCATCTATACAAGTCCTTCGATACCATCCTCGCTTCAGTCTCTTGTCTACACCAGCCTTTCCCTCCCTGTCTCGTCGAAGGTAAAGGTTTCTCCCCTATATAGTAGCGATTTCAAAGAAGCTAACTTACATGCACCAGCAAACCCTTCGCCACAACGTAATTGAACGTGAAAGAGTACTCGTCCCACCATCCTGGGACTCTTGGGGCAAAATCCGTGTTCTCCGCGACTTCGACGTCGAAGGCGTTGGCTCCGGCTGGTCCGTAGACATTGACTTTTCCCCCGCCGCTGCAGCCGCCTCGGGTACAACTCTGGATCTCGACGTTCCAGTAGAAGGCGGCGCAGTCGAATTATTCGAAGAAGTTATCCGCGATAGCAGGAGTGATGATTCACTTGCGGTATTAAGACCGAAGGGGGCGATAGAAATGCCTCCGGTGGATTTACAGGAGTTCCTAGCGACGCAATTGGAGGTTTTAGAGAGCAAGAAGGAAGAGGAGAGGGGTCCTGGTAGTGGTGCAGTTGGGATCGGAGCTGGAGGAAATAGGAATGCGATGGGGACCATCGGGATGAGTGAGACGGATAGTAGGGTCAGAGACCATGTTGGGCCAGTGCAATTTAACGTTGGCGGAATTCAAGTTGATGCGGATGATATGTTACGGAGGATAAAGGTGAGTTTTTTTTTTTTTGAATAAAAAATTAGTTATGTATGTGGAATAGGCTACTAACATGGATATAGGACCGTGATGCTGCGGCGAATCTTGATCCAGGAGCTACGAACGCTTCTGGTACGGGTCCGACATCACCTGGAGGCGATGGCAAGAGTCAGAACGAGGTACTGGCGCAGTTCTTTAGCAGCTTAATGAACAAAAAGGGCGCCGGAGGCAAACCAGGTAGCGGAGGCGGAAAGTAACGACGACGATGTTCTCTTGATCAACTCTTTCTATAGGGCTCAAGAGGGGATGGGTCGATTGTTTCCCATAATTGGCTCCCATGAGGCCTGATTTCCAGATTTGAATGGGAGACCAAGAAGAAGAAGAAATCAAAGCCACCGAGCAAATATGTATTCCATATTGTTTTCATTCACGGATATTCTCACCTGAGCGTTGTGTCCGAGCTTTTCTTTCCCTCTTTTTTTTTTTTACTTTTACAAGAAATCAGATGGAATCTGTAATACTCCTATTTCCTACCTTTTACTTTTCATTTTTATTTTATTTTTACTTACGGTGGCTGATTGTATATAGCGGGGTACAAAATTCGAAAAGAAGAATGCAATTGGGAACTTTTTTTTTTGTTCTCCCCTTCTCCCCTTCTCTAAATTGCAAGATTTCGAAAGAGATATTGTTTTCTTATGACGTATTAGTACAAAACTGCTTAGAAATTGATATATACTGGGAGATATATATAGCGGTACCCGAGAGACGACTGGCATCCATGGCTATGGGGATTCTAAAACTTGTTGCTATGATACATGGACAACTTTATATCTCAATCTCTGATATAGATATCATCTCACAGTGTAATCGAGCCTAAAACTGATATATAAAAAAACTCAACTTCCAAAACGGAAAAAAAAGAGGAAAGGAATAAAAGGGGCAAAGGAGTAAACACCGTATCCACCTGCAGGTTTGAACATTGAGAGAATTCGAAGGGATAATGAAAAAAAGAGAATAAGACTTCCATGACCGAGTTGATAAATCCTTCCTCCTACCTAACTGCTCCAGCAAACGCCAAAAGCTTGAAAAAAGAAAAGAGAACAAGAAAATAATAGGGCTTTGTGAGAGAATAAATTGTTCTGGAATATTAGGTGGGAAACAAACAAAAAAAAAAAAGGAATGAGCCGGATTTTCAAGAACATCAGCAGGCAGCGTGTTCAAGATGCAGCGCTCATCTATCTATCTACTTCGAACTCGACTCGAGTCGGCATCGGCGTCGAAGGAGACGGTAGTGTATCCCCTACATGTGTCGTTGCTATCGAAGTCGTAGGACTGCCCAGCAGGGTCCCTGAGGCCGCATCATTATCCGGGAGCTCAGTTTTGATACTTAGCTTCGCAGTCTCGTCTACTACGCTAGCCTCGGCTCCCTTCAAAAGGTCTCTATCACCTTCCATGATACTCTTGGCATCTCCTTCCTCTTCCTCATCTTCCTTATATTTCCCAGGTACTGCGTTCCTCTCTAGCTCTTTTTGAGCCTCATCCATTCTCCTTCTAACCTCTTGCGCAACTCGCATACCATCATTTACAATGTTATCGAGCACACCTCTCAAACCCTTCGCGCCGGCGATACCTCCACCGCCGAGGTTTCCGAATGCGCTGGTGCCTACAGAAACACTTCCGCCACCGGGTGTCTTGGATCCATCCGTCGAAAGTACAATTGAATCTGCGAAGCCCGTCTCGAAGAAGTATTCGAGTACTTCATCCGCTAGCACAATCATTCTGAAGGTCGGTAGCGTGATGTGCAATGGATTTGCCGGATCTAAAGCAATATTCGCCGACATTGCGGAAGGCTTCGTATTCGTATCGATTTCCAAAGAGTCCCCTCCATCCATATCTTCGTTCTTCTCGTTCATAACCCCTTTCTCTTTGATCGGGCTCTTCACGCTCTCGCCATCCTCATCATCGGATGCCAAATCCAGAAGATCCACCAATTCGTCCATTCCTTCGACCCCGGTGCTGACCTCTTCCTGCCTTCCCTGCTGGTCTGGATCTGCGTATTCAAAGCACCGTCTGATGAAACCACTCACGCTTCCCAAAAATGGATCCGTCCCTCCTTTTCCTTCGTTGGTTCTATTCTGGTCTCCGATATTTGCTGGTGTCTCCCATCCTCGCCTTGTGATAAATAACAGCGCCTCACTGATCTTCAAGATCCCTTCTCGATCAATCTTTCCATCTCCATCGTCGTCATATAGCTCGAAGAAGTAACTTATACTCTCCATGATATCCTTTTTACCTTTAATCCCAGCCAATCCGGCTACAACGTCTTGCAGAGACAATCCAGACCTATAGTCCGTATCCCATCGTCTAAACAGTCGCTGCATGAACTCATGATCCGCTGGCTCAGCGTTATCACCCCATGGACTTAAGTTGATGCTCTTTTTTCTCCCGTTACCGCCCCACTGCGGCTCTAGTGTGGCGCCAAGGGTTGGCGAGAATAGTTGTGAGGGGGAGTCTGCTATTGCCCATTTCGCCACACCGGCCAAGAACTCTCTGAAATAGTCGTAATCCATGAGCTGCGACGATGGGCCGAGGCCTATGCGTCCTTTCTCGTTAATGCTCTTCTCACTGATGCTCCGAGCCGAACTCATCACTCTCTTCTCATTCAAATGTTCCTTCTCGAGCTCAATTGCTACAAGGCGTTCTTGTCGTTCGTAAAGAACCTTGTAAAATCTATCATAAATGTACCCAAGATCATTGGTGGCTAGTCGTTTACTTTCCGGTCCGAGATTTCGAAGTGTCGTACGTTTGGCGAACGATTCGATGGATGAGAGAACGGAGTCTTTGTGCTTGGCTCTTTGGTCGGTGATTGTTTGTTCCGTTATGCCGGAGAACTCGCGGAATGCGACGACCATAAGCTCCTGAAAGCGTGTAACGGCTCGCAACTTCTCATTATCGCTTCTAGGGTGGGCGCTTTCGTGTAGACAGAGGAAGTAGTTTTTCAAACAGCTGATGAACGCCCCGTCGTCTGTGACATCGAGAAGCTCTTCACCGTTAATGCGAAGGATCGCGAGACCAACCTGGAAGAGAACCTTTGGACCTTCGAGAAAGAAGACGTCGAGAACCCTGAAAGCAAAGACAAGCGGCATGGAGTTGATGAAAAGAGAAAGAAACCATGGGAGGGAGACGACCGAGAGTTGAACGTCGGATTTGACAAGATGCTCCCAAAGAATCGGCATGGTCTTCTCGACAAGTGACTCGAATACCCTTTGGTCGAGGAGGGTGCCGTACATGGTTTGCGAGTAGTAGCCAGGGACCAGGCGGTCGCACAGAGTCGATAGAAGGAAAAATGCTTGGGTTTCTGACATGTATCTATACAATTGTTAGTTCCATGTCATTCCGTTCAAAGTTTACGTAAAAACTAACATAAGCAAGGCTGCCACGACAATATTCATCGCCTGACAGTAACCAATATCCGGGTTCTTCCAACTGTATGCACTGAGTACTCGGCGGAGCCTGCCTATTCCTTCTTCACTTTGAAACCCCGGATATTCCGGTAAGCTACGGTTTAAATCTTTTTCGATTTCATCAATGGATAATGAATGTCGACCTGAGAACTCGGTAAGGGTATCGGTGTAAAGTGTCGGGTTAAACAGTCGCCGATAGAGTGAACCGGAGGTCAATTCCCAAACTTCTCCACGCAACCTCTGTGTATCATAGTCAGCTACTTGGATTTATAATCTGATATTTTGATATGCCTTACATTAGGTAGCCCGACTCGAATGAGCTTGTGAAAAGTCGGCTGCCGTATCAAAGTAATGTTGCGGCCATTCTCTATTAAACCGTCGGTCAGAAAAAAGAAAAAGAAAAAAGATTTTGGGGGAAACCGCCATGACGAACCTCGAAGATATTCGGCCCATAACCTCATCTTGCTTCTATCACGTAACTTTTTGGGATCACCAGGGTACCTCCAAACCATACCCAGCCCCGCATCGGGTTCCTCCTTTACTCCGTCCTTTGATTTTCCGCCGGTAACCAGCCATTCGCTGTAACAACTGCCCACGAGCATCCGTAGATTCTTCATCTCACTCATCTGACTTCTTAGGTTCTTCTTCAACGCTTCGCAGAATTTCTCGCATGTCGACCGCAGCGAATTGAACTGTAATGTAAGCTTCTGATCGTTGTGCCATGTTGTTACCGCTAGGGCAAATAAGTAACTTCGAGAGTGAAGTCGTTCCACTCGCCGGATGGCGACCAGGGGCAAGGTGAAACCGCAGCTGGATGGCCCGGCTGAACTGGATGACGAAGGAGTGGTCCCTGCGGAAGACGGTGCGGAAGAGGAGAAGCAGAGAAAGGATTCGGACAGGTGAAGACGACCGAAATAGTGTTCACCCGTTGGTAGGCTAAGTTCGCAGGGTATGACGGCAAGTGGATTTTCAGAGTCCGGGAGACGGAAATTGGAGCGGAACAAGACGGCTGGAGTTTGGCCATCGTTGTTGGAACCGTTGACCTGGTTCAGCAGCGAGGGCGGGAGGATGTTCGGATCTATGAAGGACGAAGCCTTGGAGATCAGAGAGGATAGAGAGAGCATGACCCGTAAATTGGGTACCGATGCAGCGAGGTTGCGAGTATATGGTTTCAGCCAGTACAGACCGGCCGATCTGGAGATGTCGGTGAAGTAATGTGAAGCCGGAGATCAGGTGTGGTGGATAGGTATTTTGAGAGGGAGAGAGAGGGAGGGAGGGAGAGGCGTTAGTAATGTGGTTGGTTCGTTGGTGTTGCAGCTGAGGTCGAGCTTCCCGGAAGCAGCACAGCACAGCACAGTACAGCACAATCCCCCGCCAAACGGAACGGGGTGGAGAGACAACTGCTTGGGGTCCCGCTGAACCACTCCTGCTATTCCGCTAGACTGAATCTTTGTTATACCCGAGAGGCCAGTATGAAGCTCTACTGATAGATAAGGAACAAGTGCTCAAGTTAGTACTGGCTCGGGAGATGTCAATTTTGGCATAGACGATATGAAGAGAAAAGGGATGGTTTCATGGCTATATCTGTCAGAGTGAGAGCTATATTGTGGTTTGGGCAGGGGCACTTCCTCTCTCTGTCTCTGTCTCTGTCTGTCCCTCTCTCTGCCGTTCTCGTACTATCTCCATTGAGCCTCACCAGCGTCGCAATCACACATCACTAGCCCCATTTACAAATCTCAAGCTCCGGAGTTACAACAGTT
Source organism: Arthrobotrys iridis (assembly GCA_036971165.1). Taxonomy (NCBI): domain Eukaryota; kingdom Fungi; phylum Ascomycota; class Orbiliomycetes; order Orbiliales; family Orbiliaceae; genus Arthrobotrys; species Arthrobotrys iridis. The sequence goes on from JAJTTS010000005.1 coordinate 1,163,272, forward strand.
TCATTTTTCTTTTCAATTTACAAAAAAATTGAATAAAAAAAAAAAAAAAAAACCACAAACGGAACATCTAGGTGGCGTCTAACTATTCAGAGATATCAACTATCAACAACTTAGCCAACAGTTTTACTTCATACATAGATCATCCAATTACTGAAAGTAAAATGTACATAGTATCCTCAAGTATATACCGGAGTAGTATACTCAAATACCTAAATATCAGATCAAAGACAGTTCCCCCGCATTCGGATGTCATCCCGTTCGAAGCTCTGGTTAGCTCTGCTAGGTAACAGCTTCCCAATTCCAACGGTCGGCTGCATGACGGCTGTCTCGGATGGTTTGACCCTGCCGGCAGCCCAAAGCATCTACGCTCCCCGTTCTATTTCTCGACGCTTGTGTCGTGTAATTTTTCCAGACCGTGTAGTTTGGTTGTCAACGGTCGTCAGATATAGAGAGAGAGAGTTATCTCGTAGAATATACCTAAATAAGTAATCAACGTCGACGCGAAGGGCAGCCGCGAGGTGGACGACGACGCACTAGCCGGGATGACCGTTTCCCTTTTCGACCAAAAAGTGTTGCTCAGGCCAAAATAACAACAACAAACAACGAGATAACGACGGACGAGGTTGCGAAACCTCCCACCAACCCGCAACCATTAATCGTCTCCACCATCATCGCCATCGCCATCTCCGCCTTCATCTTCATCTTCTATCAATTGCTATTCTTCGATACCCCTCCTCTTCCGCCCCTCCTTTCCCTCGTCCTTTCCCTTCTATTCTCATCCGTCTTCTATATATTCTCTCGAAGTCGCTAGAATCGCTGCTCGGGTGCCGGTTCCTTCTTCATTCCACCTGCATTTCCGAGCCGTTAGTCTCATTTGCCCGTCACGTTTCCTCCAATCCTGCATTGTCACGCCCACCCACCATACCGAAGCGGCTCGCCGTCAGTCCCCTGTCACAATAATCATAATCCATACATCCCACCCTCCAATAACACGGCTGCACGACACAGCTGGCTAAATCTCGTTGTCGTTCAAGATGGCCGACCCACTCGGTTTTTCCCATGATAATTCCATCGACGGAATCCTCTCCGAAGGATCTTCAAGAGCTGGTACCCCTCGTCGCGTCCATCCTGCTCGATTCCCTAAACCAACTACCACATCGGAAACCCAAGGCACGCTCAAATCCTCCCGCCTCGCGTCTCCACAGGGTCGTACGCCGACCCGGACAAACTCTATTGGCGACGATTCCATTTTATCTGACCTTTCAGATCAAGCATCGCCACTTGCCAACCGTACAACTTCGCGTAAAAACTCTGGTGAAAGCCAAGGCAGTAGTGGCTTCCATCCCAGTACGCCTTCTAACGCAAAAACCGGGAAGAATAATAAAGGTAGAACTTCCACGGCGCGACGTTCGAAGATGAAGAATCGTAAGTCGATTGCTGGTACTGGCGTGTCAGAAGACGAGTCTTCTGCCAGCGAAAGCGAAGGACCCGGTGGATCAGAGAAGATATTCGAAAAGGCTTTCCAACGATATGACAAAAATGATGACGGACAGGTGAGTTCCCTTGCTACATGTCCCTGATATGCCGTCGTATCGGCCTATACTAACATAGACCACTCCCTCGCCGGTAGATCCCTATGTCCGACTTCCTGCATTTCTTCGACACCCTACAAACACAATTGCCGCCTCTCTCCGAACCTCTCCTACAGCCCAGTGTCAGGGAGCAGATGCTCGACATGATGTCGCAAGTCATGGCGCAATCCAACAGTCCAATCTACATCAGTAAAAATGAGACCAAAGATTTCTACAAGTCGATTGCCAAAAAGGACATCACTCAAGAGATAAACGATCGAAGACAAGGGACGTTTAAAACAGGAGAGGTTTCGAGCTTTAGAGGCAGGCTGGAGGCTGCACGGACACCTGAGGATATCGATACAAACATGGAAACACCGCGACGCGGCTCGGCTATAAGCCCGGAGAGACGAACACCGTTTGGTGGGTCCTTCGCGCGCCCAACTGGCCCTCGCAGGCAGCAGTCTTTCGGTATCGGTCCATTTGGCGATGTTCCAGACGATGAAACTAGCGAACTTGGTTCGGCTGAGCCAAGCGCTGAACTCACCGGCAACTTTCTCGCCTCATCTACGCCGGCTCAGGTATCCAAACGGCCAGGGCACGGATATTTCAGTCCTCCACTCGCAAGCCCGACTCAATCCACTCTATCATTCGGCGAAGTCTCTGCTGCAACGGGCCTTAGAGCGGCCATGGGGTCTCCTGCCGGATTTAACGCATCCGCGATGCTTGAGCAAGAACTCGCAATTGTTCATAGAGAACTAAAGCAAAAGCAAGCCGACTACGACGAGAAGGAACAAGAGCTCAACGAGCTCAGGCTCAGAGTCGACCGAAACAGAGAAGAGTTCGAAGACGAAATAATGGCACTAAACGAGGAAGGAACTCGTCTACGAAAAGAGTTGGGAGAGAAACGAGCCGAGATTTCCCAGCTCAATAGGGACAAGGACGAACTTCGAGCCGAAGCAGCTGTATATCTTGACCAGGTTTCCGAAGCCAAGAAAGAAGTCGACCAGTTTCATCATCAGCATAGCATGGACCGAGAAAACATCATGTCTCTAGCCCAAGATAACCAGAAGTATGCCAAACAAGCCGCAGATGCCCTTCGTCGAGTTGAGGCTCTTACAGCAGACCTCCAGACGGTTATGGAACAGAAGGAGGAAATCGAAGCACAGAGAGCGTCTCTTCAGAGGAAGGCCGATCTGATGACTGGACTACACAAGCAGATCAAGGACCTGCGAGAGGATCAGAAGGAGCGCGAATTTGAGATCGATAGGCTCAGGTCAGAGCTCCACAGTCGGCAAATGGATATTGAAATGCTTATGACTGGTGCCAACCCCACCGGCTCTGGCGGTAAATCAAGGCTGAGCGCCGGACCAGGTACCTTGGGATTGTTGAGTGATGAACTAGAGGGAGCTGGGGTGGATGATGATGAGGAGGAAGAGGATGAGGATGACGAAGAGGAGGAAGTTGTTACAACCACCAAGACGATTAAGCGAAAGAAGAAACCAGCGCCCCAGAAGAGAGGAGATACTGCGTCTCCAGAGCCTTTCGAGATCATCGAAAGAATAGCAGAGACATCTGAACGCGGCATTCAGTGTGATCCACTTCCATGGACCGCCGAGTCGGGCACTAGTATGGAAGACGACTCGCCAGTCCGGATGTTCACAACTGAGACCCAAACAGATGTTACCCTACCTGTCGGAACCTCGCTTCAAGATCACTATGAGGCCCTCGCACCCCTCCCTCCCCTACCAACTATTGAATTTTCGATGGACGAGGAAGGACTCCAGAGGATTAGCGAGTACGAAGAGCTTGCAAAGGAGGCAGAACTCTCGCGCCAGCAGCTCGACGAGCTCAGCAAAGTCATCGGTGTTCAAGCCGAGGTCATTGAGCGACTCAAGATGCTTGGTGAAGCTAACGCTGCCCACAAGGTTCGCAAAGTTATTACCGAGAAGTTAATTCCAGGCGAAAACCCCATCGCCTACCTCAACTACGCAACCTTTTGGCTCCAGAATTGGCTTTACTTCGCTATTAAACGTCAATTCTTCAAGACGGAGAAAGGAGACGAATGGGCAGACTTCTTGGCTGCATATCCCCAGCCTGACATGACCGCCGTCACCGTACTGCTTATCCTCTTCGTATCTATCTTTTTGTTGGGCTTGCTCATCGTAAGCTATTCGTGGAAGATACATAGTCATGATGCGATGTGGAAGCAATTGAACACCTTAAAAGGCTATCCTAGAAATCCTGGCAACTCCGGAGCACTCTTTGGGAGTAGAACTTGGAGAGTCTTCAAATATGACCTCCAGAGGTGGTTGTATGGACAAGTCAGGTTTCCCGTCTAAGAGGTGGCCTTTCTTCAGATACGCGGGGGGGGGGTCTCCTTGTCCCTAATATTCGGTTTATTTGCGTGGTTCTGCCGTCATCGTCTTTAAGCACGGCTCATGAGAAACGAAGTTTATGGACATGTGCTTTGCAGCATTGATTCTTGTTTTATTTTACATTGTGTACTAAATTCCTATTTTCCTTCCCTTAACCTATTATCGTGGGAGTCGAGGCCGTCTTTGGTGGGTTCAAAAATTATTATTTTTCGGTATTGCATGCGTGTTATAGGGGCAGATTTCCCAGGGGCGTTTTATCTTAAAGACTTTTTCGGCTGCACCTACACGTTCCAATCATGTATCTTATACTTGGGTTAGCGATGTCCATCAATCAACTGAGGAAATTTTATGGAGCGATCCTTCACAGCTGCGATTTCTCTCATTAGGAGGGAAATTTGATGTGTAATTCCTTGCATCTATCAAAATACTATAACTATCCCTATCAGTGTGTGTGACTTTGCTTCCATAATGACCCAATTACATGAAAATTGCGAAACGCTCAGTGTATTTCTAAAAACAAGCGCAAGGTAATCTGATATCTAATGAAGATTCCATTCCAACCCCAACTCCAAACCTTTCTGCCCAGCGCCGCAGGAAAAGGGATGTATACAACTATGTCCCCGTATCAAAAAAAAAACCCCCCCATAACGAATGATGAATACCTCTCGATTGCCTGTCTTTACAGCCTCCCGGTAACAGCCCACCACAATATTCCTGCGCTCAGGACCGCACATCCAAAAACCGCAAGTCCATTCGCCGATGTCACCATCAATATAGTATACCCCACCACCCATTCTTTGATTTCAGCGTTGTACCTCTTCACCTTCCAATCCTTATCTAGCGGGAATGGCGGGTTCTCTCTTAGATCCTTATCCCCGTCACCTACGGCCGCTATTTCAGAATTCTTGATCACTGGTAGGGAAATATGTAATCCCACGGGTTTATGATCCGAAAACCTAATCGCTGGTACCGATGTATATTTGTAGACCTTTATTCCTTCTTCGCTTAATTTCGATGGATTTTGTGATAATGGTAGCCAAAGTATTCGATCACACCACGACGGCCAGCGGTTCGTCGACCAGTCAAATGCATCCTCGTGGGTTTTTGACTGCTTATCACCGCCTTCCGCGTCCTCGAGCAGGGAGAATATATCTTCGATATACTTGTACGTAGGAGGAAACTTGATTGGAGCCTCTACCAGACCGTGCAGTGTGTTTCCCGCCGTTCGCTCCGCGTTCAACTGGTCCCGTTTAAAGAAGTCCGAGAAGTGATCTGTGCTTCTCGGGAAGCTTTGGAAATCGTTAGGTGAAGGGGATGTATCGGAAGTTCTATAGTTCAAATCACCCATGACAAGAAGGTGGCTTTCAGGGTGATATATTCCCGACACTGATGCTGAATCCGCTGTATTCCCCTCCAATAACGGGGTTCTCTCAGAGGTGATGTCAACAACCGGGGCGGACTGGGTGGTCGTTTCGAAAACTATCCCACGTGCAAGGGTTTCCCAGTCTCTATTCCGGTCTGCGCAGCAATGCTCATGCGCCGAGAGATGGGTAGAAACAACAGTAACGTTGACATCCCCCCCGTCGCTTTCTTCAGCAGAATACCCAAATCTTGCAGCCACAGCACCCTTATTAGCCATTCCCCAAACCCCGAATCCCACTGCTCCGAACCGTAGGTTCTTGACCTTCTCCGGCCGCCTGCTGAATATAAACAGCGCCGTCATGCCAACGGTACGCCGTCCGAGTTCGACATATTCGGATGGGAATTTGGAGTTTGTGGAATGAAGTGATTGGGAGGCGAGGTAAGGGACGGCACTCCATTGGTCCAAATACGGTGATAAGTATGAGCCGCCTAGGAAGCTGTAGGAAATCGGTGCGACTTCTTGGAGACCTATAGCAATTATTTCGGGAGGCGGTGAGGAGGGGTCGAGGGCGGAGAAGAGGTGGGTTGCAACGACGGAGGGAGTTATGAGGAGGCGACCACAGTTAAATGTAAAGAGGTATATTGGGAGAGAGGGTGGAGATTCCATCTTCACTGTTTTTGTGGTGAGAGACGAGGGTGGTTTGGTGAGGTAGGGGGGAAAGGAAGGTGAGGATGTCGAGGATGTTCATGCGATATCGATGACGTCTTGGGTGGCTTTTTCTTGTGACCTGAGGAAGAGGAATGTGTTGAGTGTGGTCTTTTGTCGCATCGTCAGCGGCGCAACACAAATCTCTGGCTTCAAAAGGCCGGCATTCGAAGGAACTCAGCCCTGCTTGACATGCACGCGTCCGCCTGCAAGACATCCGAGGCGGTTCGAAAGTATAGCACTATTCCATTCAAGAAAATGTTCCTCCCAAGATCTATGGGATTTGTTAATTTACGTTTAAACCCGGAGGGGTTTGCCATTTAAAGCATCGGATTCACGTTACAGAGCATCTCATTTTGAAACACCAGCGTCACCTAGGAGGATAACACTAAGGCCCGGACCCCCCGAATGTGAAGGATTTCACTGGCCCATCAGCCTTTCCGATCATGAGGATGCTGTGCATGTTTCTTCACAGCTTTTCAGCGACGCCGTAGAATGTTTAGAGAATTGAGTCATGTAGTTATTTTTTGAGGCATAATAGGCTATTCTATACATGTATACGGGCATCAATAAATTCTCAGCTAGCGGAATCGTGGTTGATTCTGTATATAAGAATAGAGCAACTGATCCGGATCTACTATCTGGTAGAAGTCCGGTCCACGGTCGCAATCATCTTATAAATTTCAAGAATCGGGTATTCTTACCTAGGATCTAAATTTCTACTTCGTTGTCCTCCATTGTCCTTTTTAGCAAGCGGGTTCTTTCCTTTACACCATCTCAGCATCCAACTGATCGCCTTTTCAGTCATCAATCCAATTGCTAAGATCGATATCTTCTTGTCAAAATACCTTTACCATATAGCCATTTATTCATCAACAAAAAATGACCACTGCCACGGTCACAAAGGCTAATCAACCACGGAATGCCACTAGTAATGGCAACAGACTTACAATCCTTCGCTCAACCTCAGAGCGAAAGACACTCAATTCTCTCGTCCGGGCTTCGGCTTTGTTCAAGACCGCCTACGAAGACGGCATACTCTTCGAAGATGCATCAAAGTACAAAGAAGAAGCGTTCTTCATCGCATACTTTGCCGACAGTTTCCTTAAAAAGCCCAGGACTTTATCAGATCTTGACGTAGTCCTGCTCAGTTACCCTACTGCCAAAGTAGGCAGCTCTGCCACAAATGCTACTGCCTCTGCAGCTGGAAGGCCGAGTACAGCGGGAAGGCCAAACTCTTCCGCTGGTAATGAGCAGTCTACGCCTACGACTACGCATACGTCGACGCCGTGGTATCATGCGAGGATACTAAACGGACCTGCTGAGTTTTCAGAGCGAGTGGTAGCGAATCATAGATCTATAGTAGAGCTCAGCGAACAATTCATCAGCAGGATGAAATATCCAACGTTGGTCGTCAACGCCGCTGCTGACGACAAGGAAGCCGCTAGTTTGAAGCAAAGCTACCTGAAAGAGGGCACAGCGGCAACGGAAACTGAGAAGGAAACTATAATCCGGGGGTTTTATAGGTTATGGTTGATCTCCATGGTGTACGGGGCAAATATCATTCCAGAGTCCGAGGAAAGAATTATAGACTCGGATTTTGGACGCACGTTGGTGTGTTATAGATGCCTAGGGAATCTGAAGTACTGGGATGTTAAAGTGATACAAATATTGATGGCATACCTGTTAAAAGAGTTGAAGCCGATGTTTTGGTATTACAAAAGAATAGAAAAGGTAGTGAGCGAGGGCTACTTGAAAAGTGACATTTCGGAAGGAGTCGCAGAAGGTATGTATGGAATGTTGATTTTTTACATCACTTGACCCATTGAATTAGAAACTAACATTTAATATTCGACTATCAGAAATATATACCAACCACTACATCAACGCCTTCATGACGACCGAGTTCCCACATAACGCTGCATCCTGGATCAACAACTCCGCAAAGCCTCTCCTCATTAGTGAGAAATTCTCCACACTCTCTTCAGTCATACAACGTACATTCCCCAAGGATCCAAATGCAAGGCCTCTTCGTCTTTCCCTCGCCAAAGATGTCCGTCAATGGCACATCCGCGAACTTCAAGGGCCGCGGTCGGTTGTTTTCGGGAGAGAATTCCCAGAAAACGTTCCATTAAAGCCTCTATGTAGAAATACGGGGGACGAATTAAGCCAGAAGGCCGCGGGTACTGCTACCCCTGCCGTTAAAAAGTCCGCTTGGCTCGTAGTAGAGTTGGGGAGACAGGAGTCTACGGGGACCGACTTTTGGGGAGGGGTTTGGGATGATGAGAGGTTACGGGAATGGGGTTACATTCTTCCGAAGTTCGAGGAGGAAGCCCCGGGCCCGAAGAAGGCTTGGAAGGGACATCTCAGGAGATTGTCTAGTAGATTGAAGTTGAAGCAATAGCCGGTAATAACGGGGACCGGAATAGTCGTTTAAGTAAAATATATACCGCGGCTGCTACGCAAATCTCGGGTCTGGGAGTTATATGGAGCGTGTTGGTTCTTTTCGTGGAGTTCGATTTGCTTGCCCTGCTGGTTTTCTAAATATATTTGATTTTAGGCATGCATATGCTTGTATTATATCGAAACAATCTAAGTCTCAGTCGTGTTGTCGATGTTGCATATTACCATAGAGTTTAAGCTATATGAATCCCTGAGGTATACTTTACCCGCAGGGTCGATAACTCTAATCCTCTATAAGAATTAAGCTTGGGTAAAAGCGCTTAAACGGGAGGCTAAATGTATATAGCGAAAGCAAGTCCATTGGTGCTATACTTATACTTATAACCAGTCATTTCTTGAATTTCTCTCCTTCCATAGGCACTGCCACAGTCGTATAGGCTGCGGTAATAATGATATTGGCGGGGAATTTAAAAGAATGTGGCCCATGCTTTTCTTTCGCGACGCATGCAACCTTATTGGCTGTGATTATCGGAGGGATTAAGACCCAGGAAGAATAATGGCTTGATCGTGGTAACACAGAGCCTTACGAGATCTTTGCTTCAATCTCTGGACTTTTTGATGGGTCCTTGAAATTTTTGCTCAGGCCTCGAACTAGGAAGTGCTTCATTCTCAAGTCTTGCTCGACGATCACATAGCCTGCTAGTCTCGTTTCATCAGTCGTTCCCGCATCGAACGTCTATCAAAGTGGCGAGAAAATGGCGCAAGAGGATGCTTCCCCTCGAAAATCCATCTTTCCGTCCCGTAGCGATGGGGAGGATAGCAGGGGAGTCTTCCAACTTGGAAGGTGCGGGCGAATTGGATATAAGTGAACCCATGGCATCGACCGCATTCATCATGTCCAAACCTTGAGGGTTTTTGCGGGAGAGTCATCGCCTAGCTGGGTCCTCGAGAACGTAACCTGCCAGACATTATCTGTTTTCGAAACTAAGGGTGGTTCGGGGCGACACCTCCAGTCCAAAACGTTTGTAGGCGGTCTCGCTTCTCGGAATAATTCAGCTGTGCAAGCACTGATCATGAATGATATGCATCGAACCTGGCTCGATCTAATATAACTAGAGTGTGTTGCATGTTGGTTGGATGTAGCGCCATAGCAGGGTATCATGAGCAGTATACTAGCAACAGCAGCAGGATTTCTGGATAATAGATGATCGCAGGCTTACCGTATGATTCTGTCGAAAAACGAGTGGGATTCTCATAATGCCAATATTGGGTGATTTATAATTCACTCAGCAGGAAAACAAAAAGCCGTTCAATCGGATTTCGACGTCGTCGCCGCCCATCGCTTGACGGCGATATGGTACCTTCGACACCTCCCACGCAGACGCGAGAGAAGTATGTACCCTGCTAGCTCCTGCTGAACTGCTGCAGCTAGCATCCCCACAGATGTGACGATTGTCGAAGAGCTCAGGATAATTAAGTCTACGACTTTGGGGTCTTAGCAGGTTCCCCCTTGCTTGGTTCTGATGGATGGTCTGTGGTCACTCTGTAGCTCCATTCCCTTCGGAGATCGGGATTTCATTGTCGTCGCAGAGCGCGGCCAGTCAGCAGCCATCGCATTTGCAGGTTTTGATAGTTTCACTTGCAATTTGCAGTGTTGTCCTCTGCTGGACAATTCGCCAACGGCCAGCTATGATGATCGCTGGAGAGAAGTCAAGCCATCCCAGCGACTTGTGCGAGAACACCCACAGGTGATAGGATACGCATTTTTCTCTGTTCCGAATACCAATTTGAGCGTCTTTGTGCCGATGGTAACTAAAAAATTCCTCGTACGGGTTGTCCGTCAGAATAGGGTTCTTAAGTCCAGATGCCCTCTGGGGAGCACTGAGAGTGTCTTTGGAATGACTTTGGTGCCTTAGCTAGCTTATCACATCGAGACCGACCGGGCCCGGGTCCACTTGTCATTTTCGCGAGAGGCTCCACAATGCAAGAGACAGTTCATCAAGACAAGTTTAGAAGACGATTTTATAGAAATCCCGCCAGTCCCTGAGAAAAACAGAGGACCACTGAAAGCGACGATCCCTGGTGCTGTTTTGCGACCCGTTTCCCCACGCCTGTCCACGCAGCTTTCATGCATGCAGGCATGTTTTCTGCATAAGAGTGCCCCATGTTTGGATGGATGAACTTGATTAGAAGAACAAGTAACGGAAGTACTTCCGTAAGTACCATGAGCGAAGGGGTACCTGCCGGCTACTTCAGCTCGGGGACTTCACGTGCCTCATACGTATTCGGGTTGATAATTCGAAAGAAGGCTGGTGGATACTTTTCGTCATACGCAGGGCATGAGGGATGCATCCAGCTGGCGTTCCAGTGTCAGCTTCGGGGGAAAAAAAATCATATCACAAAAAAATTCTAATATAAGAAAGAAAAAAAGGAAAGAAGGAAAGAAGAAAGTATAGAGAGAACTATTTGGATCAACATTGCCCCGAACGGGCCTTTCCTGCAAGTATCACACAAAGTCGAAATACCTGTGGTTGGATACTGACTACCAGAAATTTGATTGAGACGCATCTCGTCAACCCAATCCACCATTACACATGCATGGCATGCATCTCCCCCCATACTTTTGGGTCCATTCGATCAGCTGGAGCATTTACGGCTCTGCTGCCTTTAGCCCCAACTTTAGTCTTCATTGGTTTGATGGTGTGTACATAGCTGCGTTTTAGGAGCTGAAACCGCTGGGTGCAGTGGGGTGAACTTTTTTTTTCGTCAGAGCTGACATGTGTAAAACGTAAAAAGAGGGTCCGTCCGGCGTTGATAATATATCTCGATGGCTGGCAACCCACCTGGTAAGCTTCTAGACCGCTGACCGGAAGTCAGAGGTGTTGTTACGCACTTGGTAAGCTTAGAATATAAGTCACAGGGCTGGTGATGTTACCAGAATAAGGGAAGGTGGGAATATCTGCCATGAGGTTTCATGGACACAGCATTGATGAAGGTTCAAAGAAGGACAGTGTTGTGTGAGGCAGGATCGATCAAATGTTCGCACCGGTCCCGCTTATCGGGAAACGTTCTGCTGGATATCCCTGCATGCACGTTCCTTGATGAAGCTCTCCATCCCACATCGGCTAGAATAATTGTCGTCATTCTTGACTAATGCGTATCTGAATTTCCTTCTCACCCCTCACTGTTTCCTCGATCGTACGCAAGACCCTTGCCAGCTGGCCAGACTGTGCCCGAGACCTACCTCGGTTGTCGATGACCAAGTCGTGCCAGTTCCCAACTTTCCATTATATCCGGAACCACTACAGCAGCCCAGAAGCCTTGGGGTGTACATAGATAAGATACATATCTGTTTGGCTTGCATTTGTTGCATCTGTGTATGCCGGGAGAGCGGATCCGACACGAAGCAAACTTGTTTAGGTTAGTGGAATACCTGTTCCCGCCCAGTATAAGGAGTGGTCCCCGGGCTGACTAACATGTTCTCACTTGATTCCAGAAAGCACAGTGTTTGGAACCGGAACGTTTCAAGATGTCCAACGTTCGGAAGCGCCAAACCGCGAAGATCTCCAAATCCGAGGAGCCTATTGGTGCTTCCGAAAATGACAACGTTGACTCTACCGAACCGGTGAGCCCCAAGGTTGGCCAACCAGAGCGGCCGATTGGCACACCGGATAGCAATGAAGAATACGAAGCCGCGGACTTGAATGATGTTGTCAGGTATGGCAAAGATCATCTCAAGAAAACTATCAGTAAACATCGCAAGCATAGTCACAACACCCTTGTCTTCATAATTGGCGGCCTCGTGGGAATATTTATTGCGATTTTCTTCCTAAAACAACAGGACATCGTTCAACTACCTGATTTCAATATCGAGGCGCTTACGGATGTCTTGCCGGTTTCTATTTTAAACGAGGCCAGAGATATATCAAAGCGTCAAAAAGACACCGTCAATTATGATTCCTTCGCCATTGGGCTCCGGATGAAGGAAGAAGGTCTCGAGTCGCACTTCCCGGTAGTGATGGTCCCCGGTGTGATTTCCACAGGCCTCGAAAGCTGGGGGACTAGCGCCAAATCACTGCCGTATTTCAGGAAGCGTCTGTGGGGATCCTTCACCATGATGAGGACCCTTATGCTAGATAAGGCGCTGTGGAAGGAGCATATTATGCTGAATAAAACAACAGGCCTGGACCCTGACGGTATCAAACTACGTGCTGCTCAAGGGTTCGATGCAACGGACTTCTTTGTCACCGGATATTGGATCTGGAGTAAAATACTCGAAAACTTAGCAACCCTGGGCTATGATCCGACGACCTCGTATACGGCAGCGTACGATTGGAGGTTATCGTACATCAACCTAGAAAAGCGAGACCATTATTTCACTAGGCTAAAGAACCACATAGAAATTGCGAAGAAGGTTCACGGGCGTAAGTGCATACTGATATCGCACTCGATGGGCTCCCAAGTCGTCTTTTTCTTCCTCAAATGGGTCGAAGCAATAGGTGAAGGCAATGGAAACGGCGGAAAAAGCTGGGTTGAAGATCATATAGACTCCTTTATTAATATTTCAGGCAGCATGCTCGGCGCTGTGAAGGGGATCACGGCAGTACTTTCCGGAGAAATGAGAGACACAGTTCAGCTAAATCAATTCGCTGTATACGGATTGGAGAAATTCTTTTCCAAGGAAGAGAGAGCTGAGATCCTAAGATCAATGCCCGGAATATCTAGCATGATGCCCAAGGGAGGAGACGTAATCTGGGGAAACCTCACATGGGCACCGGATGACCAGAAGAACCAAACAACGAGCTACGGGAATTTTCTTAAGTTCAAACCAGTCAATCAAACTGAAAGGTTCACTCGGAATATGACAATGATGGGAGCGATCAACCATCTTCTTGAATCGTCGGAACCGTGGTTTCGAGAACAAATTCTGGGTAGTTACTCTCACGGAATTGCCTGGTCGATTCCCGAAGCAAAAGAGAACGAAGCAGACCCGAGGAAGTGGATTAATCCTCTTGAAGTCCCTCTCCCATACGCACCTAGTATGAAGATATATTGTTTTTATGGCGTTGGCAAGGGTACAGAAAGAAGCTACTATTACGCGCAAAACCCTGTGAACGATAGTTTTATACAGTCCATCATAGACTCGACTGTGAATATAGCGGAGGAAGGAACCGATCATGGCGTGATGACCGGTGAAGGCGACGGAACGGTGCCCTTGTTGAGCATGGGATTTATGTGTTCGAAGGGATGGAAGATGAAACGATTCAACCCGGCAAAGATACCCATAAAGACGTTCGAAATGCTTCACGAGCCGCAGACTTTCGACATGCGAGGGGGTCCCAATACGGCGGATCATGTTGATATATTAGGAAGACAGCAGTTGAACGAGTTGATATTACGGGTTGCTGCGGGGAAAGGCGATTCCATACCCGAAAAGAAAATATCCGATATTGACTTGTATACTTCTCGAGTCGATCTTGGAGGGATGGAAGAGTAGGGAAGTCCCTAGATATTTGTTTTTGAATTTTTCTTGTTTTCCTCAACTTTGTTGGGAATGTATGCGTTATATCTTAGAAACACCTGCTCTAATGAGCATGGTAAGATCGAATCGGGGATAGACTTTTTCGTTATTATTTTTCGATAGGGATTTTAATCGATATCGGACGGCAGAAATTTTGTATATACTACCTACTATTTCCTCAATTGGCCGTTGTTTTAGCTTTTATTTTATTTTATTTTTATTTTTATTTGTTTAGAACGGAGGCATAGCATCGAATGCATGGGGGGGGTTTTTTTTTTCGTGCCCTCCTTCCCCCCTCTAAGTTGTGTGGTATTTGTGGGCTTTACTCAGATTAAGACGAAAGGCTGGAAAACAATCGAGATCCTACTTGCTTGCATGTGCATCTCTATCGCTGCTGGCCGAGTGGGAGTTGCATGCGATGAGATAGATGTTGGAAGACTGAAATTTTCTTTGAGATTGAAACTTTTGCTGGGGGGGAA